>CAVLEF010000002.1:11865000-12207500 GCA_963661955.1 Leptosia nina | reverse complement strand
GATTTCGGATGCGTCGGGACATCGTTTGGAAATAGAACCGGCGTGAGACGGATCTGCGAACGCACTGCGCTCGGTAACTCGGTCGCTGGGCAGTTGCCCGCGCGACTATTTTAGTTTTTGTAGATGTCGAAGTGCATGCTCAACGATGGCTTGGACCTTCGTTTACTTTTGAACAATTAACAAATGATGAGCTTACTTGTT
This sequence comes from Leptosia nina, assembly GCA_963661955.1. Lineage (NCBI taxonomy): Eukaryota > Metazoa > Arthropoda > Insecta > Lepidoptera > Pieridae > Leptosia > Leptosia nina. The sequence continues at coordinate 12,207,299 of CAVLEF010000002.1, read as the reverse complement.
AGAGTTGAAGTATAAAGATAAGGAAAAATAATTCTGTATGTATATCCCTTTTACCTAACTTTGTAGATAAGACTGGTTTGAACTAATGACGAATAAAACTATTTAATAATTCCTGAGAATTCAGACTAAAGATCTTCCATGTCTTGAAACAAAGTATAGTCTGTGTAAATGAATCTATTTATAAATAACTGTAGTCAAAAGTGCCGTCACTTTTTTTAATTCGAGAGATAGATAGTCTAGAATCAATTCTTAGACATTTATACTTTTCCTTGTAATTTTTGACGCGAAACAGTAAATCGTGTGAATATAAACAAATTCTTTCAAGATCAACGCCTTCCCCTTGAATTGACTTTACGAAATTGTAAACACATAAAGTCTCAATTTATGTCTGACCCCTAACTTAGGTAAGCTAAATTTGAGACGATGAAAATAGATATTCTGTGGAAATTGAAGCCGAAATAATTTACCTACTTCTATTTCCTGCTTACGTCTCTCGCGGCCTTCAATAACATTGCAATGAGGTTTCCTGTGCTGGTATAGACGTGAATATTAAGGGGTTTCCGTTTAAATATTAAGACAATTTACTAATATTTTTTAATGATGTAAAAATATAGCAAATGTAATTAAAATATACATGTAGTGGTGTATACTAAATAGGCAAATATAAATTGAGAAGGTAAGATAAGGTAAGAGGCGTTGAGAAGGTAAAATTTGACGGTGTACTACGATGGCTTTGGACATTTGTTTGGCCCGTCTTTTTGTTTCACTTGTAATATTTTCCTTAAGTTTTACTTAAAGCCAAAGTGATCAACGTAAAATCAAAGATAATCCCAGCATAGATGTGTGGATAAACAATGTTATCTGCCAATAGTTCGGCCCGTTGCACTGATGGCTGAACCATTAGCCTACATCCGTCGTTCTTATGTAACTAATGCGTAACAGTGTTCTTTTAACAGTTATATTTTAAGAACCGGCCACGCAAAAGAATAAAGATTCGATCTATATTTTAAAAAGTAGTAATTGTGATAAATATTTGGGAGGATCTTAATATTGTATAGTGGTAAAAAGGAGAGTACATATATGAGCACTCAATCTTAGATACTCCAGGTTCAAAACCGCTGGAAGAATAAGATAAATATGTGATTGTATAATAGATCCTGATCTACTTTAACTCGGGGTAGGCCCGAAAAATGTGACTAAGTAAATTAAAGTAGTAAAATTCTCAATATTAATAAATAATATTTTTATTAACCGAGTTGATAAGATAATAGAAAACGACACAAAGATTCTAAGAGATCAAGAAAATATTTTAATAAAACAATATAATTTAAATATTTTTAAAGGAAAACACGTCCATTAATATTTCGGAATTACCTTAAGATTCGCACGTTTAAGTAATTTATACAAATCCAAGATTAAAAACACAATTTAAGACTTCAAAAACATACCCGATGCGCTTCTTGCATTTACATATCATGTGAAGAATATATTTAAGCCAAATTAACGTATTCCAAGAAACAACAAAACGAAGATAGCACGTCAAAGGAGACTCACAAGAAACTAAGGGAATCGTAACAATTAAAAACCAGTTTAGCAAAGTACTGAGTTTGACCGTGTTCCTTGCGTACAACATTGTATTACGAATGTATAAACGCATTTTAATTTCGTCTGCATTTTGCAATAACTGTTGTTGATGTTTAAAAAAAATACCGTAATTACTATTTATTTAACTCATCATGATTTATAGTACTCCATCGCATAAGATATTTTTGGATGTGTTAATCATGTAGTTCGGGTCTCTCGGAAGTCGGTGTGGATTGGTGGTGATAATTGACTTATAATAACAGCAATCCAAGACTACATAAACTGCTTTTGTTTAGGAGAGTTTTAAAAGAAAGACTGCTGACAAAGGAGATATATACGACGGAATGGGGGCGAGTAAGAATATATTTGAATCCTGTGTAATATTGTGTCTTGTTGCTTTTAAAAAACTAATAATAATAAATAAGATTTATATGAATACTAGCGAGGCAATATTATATTTTAACTAAATAATTACTTTTAATCTTAATTTAGTCAATCTCAATTTTCAATAATCAAAAACGATTTCCACTATGTGCGAAAATAGATTATTTGTAAAGATGTGAAACATACTAATGTGTGTGTATTACAACAAAGATCTACCTATTTTTCTGTCATACTGATAATGTAGGTGCTGTTAGTCTAAAATTAGTTCTTCTTTTAAATATAACGGGCACAAATAAGCTTTGAATAACATGTGTTTGTATTAAATGTGAACAAACAATTTTCAGAATAGTAATGAATGTCACCGTTTTATTTTTAAACTCTCGGTCAAGGTACACATTCTGTGCTCTTACAACACATTAAGATATTTTGAAATTGAACATTACACATCTCATTCTTGCAAACGTTTAAATATGGAAAGACAGTTATTTTTAACAGAGAAAAAAAAAATATTTCGGTTCTAGCTGTCTAGTAACATAACTATTTTAATCTTATTTTTCATTAAAATTTAATAGTCTGTTTACTTCAAAAATCGAATATCTTAGATATGCAGACAAAACTTACGTGCATTTATAAAACATAGATTATGTCGCCTAGATACAACCACAGATTCACAGCACACACGAAAAACAAAACACACAATCCCACAGACTGGCGAAGGCACATTGATGTTTAAGTCGACAAATCCCTAGGCTCAAGGAGAGCTTGTTATCATCAGTTGCTTATAAGTTTATAACGGTACAGTCATCTTAAATGTACAAAGAATTTATGCAACGTCTTTCTTGAACCAGAATGCACAACCTGTCGATAGACTTATAGACCTTGTCAATGATTAACGAAATAATCGTAAGTACTTATGTACCATTTCAAAACAAAAAAACAAACTTAGACAACCACTAATAAGTGTGTTATTTCATTTTTTAGTAACATATACATTTATAAAACGGTTTAAATCGCGAAATATATTAGTTACCGCCTGTGACCACGGCTGTTGTAAACCATCCGGTAAACCGGGTCGTTGTTAAAATATGTTACGTGAAAGTGTAGTGTTTTATTTAAATGTGCTGTTCCTGTAAACAGTACCTAAAACATATCTATCTATACTAATATAAAAAGCTCTCAAGAACGACAAGTTCGAATTGAAGAAATATTTTTGTGTTGGTTAGAGCATTTATTGAGAAGGCTATATAGGCTATAAAACATCGCGCTGTAACGAAGAGCAAAGATACAAATTGTTCATCTCTGTGGGCTTCAGATGCGTACGCTGCGAAAACGGTTTAAGATACCTAAATAATAAATGTGTATAAAAGAATGATTCTTCTTTAAATGTTCTAAAAAAAAGCCCACGACGCTATATCTCTCTCTTTTAAGATTAACTTGCAAAACGGGGAAGGGACGCGATCAACGTCATGGCTAACAACTTAAGTTTATTAACATGACGGGGGAAGACGAAAAGAAACAACGGGAAATGTGAAAAATGGGGCAAATGATTGGGCGATCCTTGTGAGTTTTCGTTGCGTCGAGCGAAAACTGTTCAATATACCCAAAATATGTATGAAAGAATGATTCCTCTTTAAATTACCTAAAAAATCTCTTTTAAGATTAAGTTGCAAGAACAGCGGACGCGGACGACGTCGTGAGCGACAGCTATAAATTGTGAAGATGAGAAGGTTTGCAAAAATTTTGATGACCAAAATAACTATCCAACACGGACGAAGTCGCTGGCACAGCTAGTACATGATAAACAGAAAACTATTTTTAAAACAAAGTCGCTTTTTCTGTCCCTATGTATATACGCTTAAATGTTTAAAACTACGGATTTTTTTTAAATAGATAGAGTGATTCAAGAGGAAGGTTTTATATACAACATTCACAGTGTACTTAGTAAGCATTGCACGTGAGCGAAGCCGGGCGGGTCGCTAGTAGTATATAACAGAAGTAAAGACATTCTTCTTCGTCCTCAACGTTCTTTAAAAAAAAAGAAAACGCATTTTGTACTCGACTATCTCGTTTAATAGCACGTTCCTCATCACTGAGCATCATTGCCGATAATCAAAACCCATTGTTTCGTTTGCTGCCCGTCTGTACTTTGGATTTATTGATTTGTAGCATTGTTATGGTATGACATTCTGTATTGACATTTTAGGACTTCTACTGAAAATTTTACAAAACTCTTTTTTATTTAAAAAAATAACACTGAAAGTATGTATATCAATTACTGTCGAGAGTTCTTTACAAATGCGTTGGGAGAAGAAATTGTCCTTTATTTTTACGATTATTTTTTTACGATGATTTTTTAAAATACAAATATGTTTTTACTTTGTCATAAGTGTTTAAAATAAAGATAATTGTGGAAAAGATACTGATATACACACACCTACCATGTATTATATAGCATATATTTCTCACAGTCCTAATTAAATGTTTCGGTCGGGTGGGACACTAAAGTCTAATCAACTACTTGGTAAAATAAAATTAGTGAAACAGACACAGAAGTGTGTTCGTCCCTTGCCTCACAGGGCGAAAGGGGATTTCGCCATATAATTAGCCCATTTAAAATAGTGCTAAAAAACTGTTAATTATAACATTAGCCGAACGATTCCTCAGGTACAATCAAATGAAAAAACTAGTCTTAATCGAAGCCTGTTTGGTGACAAGAAAAGTTGTAGATCGGTCTGCTTTTGCCTTAACACCTGTTCAAGTGTCATTGACCCTGGCAAGGTGCATCAGTTCGAATCCCGCGCGACAATATTGTTCAGCGCTATAATTCGGTTCCCAAGCTTTTTATAGCTTCGGTGCAGGGAAATTAGTTATAGCTTTGTTTGTCGGATGACAATGATGGAATTTTTCTATCTACGTGAGACCGAACGGAAGATGAGAAGTTTCAATTTGTAGTATGATCGGCATTTATAGTGTTACCGTTTTTATATCGCATTCGGCGTTTCAACTGATTGAAATAGGATTGATTATTATGTACCGCACTTGTAATAAGTTATTTTTTACACATTTACCGGTTCAAAGCGCTAAAGTTACTTATCTCAAATGTCAAAGTCAAACCTACTACGCTAACACCATCAAACAGATGTCGAGACGACATCATGATCGAATAAATAAATAGATGAAAGCAGATTTGACTTAGAGATGAAAAATAAGTATAACTCGAGTAAACTACAGACAATAGTTACTAATATTTTTGTAATCTGTAGTACCTATATAAAAAAAAGTTCGAAGTATACATCTAAATTCTAAATAGAATAAATATTTGGCTACCAATTAAAATAAACACAATTTGATAATTTTAATAAGTAGGTACTTACTTTTGTCTCGAGTCTCTCATTTTCGCCCTTGTAATAGGTCCGTTCGTTTTCAACCTTGTCGAGTTTCGCCCGTAGTGTTTCTAGTTCCTCCTGTAAAATAACAAAAAAAACAACTCTGATATACTAGTAGCTAGATAAAAAATATATTGCCTTCATCAAAGAGACCGCTTATGTAGCCAAATGGATAAACATATTGCCTAGCATTGCGTTACGCGCGAGAGGGCAACAAAAAGATGTTTCGGTCGGGCAGGGCACAGAAGTCTGATCAACTACTTGCCTGTTAAAGAACAGATAAGTGAAAGTGACACAGGAATGTGTTCGCCCCATGCCCCATGAGAGGGGAATGTCATTTCACACACTTCAACAAAGAGTGTACCTAACCAGTCCTGAGAGAATTAACAACTCGACAAAATATGCCTGGACTTAACTTTAATTCAAACAACGATTAATAATACGTCCCAAACTAATGTAACATGATAATGTTTTCAACACCAACGTTTATACTAATAATCCATTAATATTAACAGCATACTGGTTTCGTAACAAGATTCTACGGAAGTTAGTGCTAACATAGCATCAAGTACGATAAATCTCTTATGTTATTATCAGCTGTATTGCGTTAGAAATAGGGATTAAATTTGTGCGACGTTAGAATGGAGAAAGGCGTTAAATTGATGTGTTCAGGAAAAGTTTTATGTGTGCAGTCATGTGGTAGATAATCGCGACAGGAAATATGAAACATTGTTAAGAGGAATTAATTGATAAGAATCGTATGTGATCAGTTGTGGTAAGAACAGCGGATATGAAGAAAGACGGTGGACAAATCATAAACGTGATCAGCCAGTGTATGAGAAGCTCCCGGGCTTAAGGGAATATCAAATTCTTCTTCTATTAATGATAGAACTACGATTTGACAAATTATGTATATATGACATTGTAATATGACAAATTAAATGAGTCTTAAAGAGCTTCTTCACCGTTGGTTCAGTTCAGTTCAGTTGTTAAAAGTCTTGGGTTTGAATGCCGGTGACACAAACGACTTGGACGCAGAATTCTAAACAATTAATTGCATTTATATGAATTAGCTCAATGAAACGGACACAAATATCTTCGCGCCATATTCCCGAGGGGGATTTCATGTACATGTATACACTAGCTGACCTGGCAAACGTTATTTTAAACACTGTTTGTAGTTTACGTCAGTATACATTTAAATAAAACACTTTAACGGTTTAAAACGCGATGTATACGCGGGGAGTCCCACTGACCACGGCTGCTGCAAAGCATCCGAAACGTCGGGTCGAAGTTAAAAATAATAAGTTATTTTGCCTTATAAAGTATTTACATTTCATTCCCATAAAAACTGTTCTTAAAAAAATAGAGACTAATGCTTTCGCGGACTTTTTTTTTAGATTGTTTTATATACATATATTTTTTCGTGATCTTGAGTCATTTCGTAAAACAGCAAACGGACGCAAGAAGCTCAAAAATTGATAAAAATAATAATAATAAATATATAAAAATCTGTATCTATTAGCATCCAGATGTTTAATAGCCTAAAGCCTTCCTCAATAAATGATCCAATCAACGCAATCATTTTGGCATTCGAACGAGATTTGTGCGTTCAAACAAATAAACATAAAAACTCTTTAAATTTTTAAATTTACTACAGATAGGCTACGCTTAACAAGTATGTATATCCATGATATAACTCCATAATTTACTGTATCGAATTTCTTAGGCTTATACACCGTTACTTCATCGCAATTAGGGGTTGGATGCCAATAAACAAGACCAACAGAGACGTGGGAGGGTCCAGAATCAAGGAACGTTTTCCACTTGATAGACCAGACGTTGAGTGGCCATAACTCTCGGTGATTTTCACTTCCCGGAAACGAAAGCTCACTCAAGAACTAAGTGCGCATTAATCAATTATTGCCTTACTCAGCTTTATCTCGAGTGGGATTGACACTGCCAAGTTGTGTAGATAGGATTTTAATGATTGGTGTCTAGACCACGTTATTGCTTTAAAGACACGAGATTCTATTGAGACGGGCTCGTTGTCCAATGGTGTTTAAACGACGGGTCGTAGGTTTGATTTCCACCAGGTCCAACACGTTTTTAAAACCAATGCAAAAAAATCTGGAATATACTATACTTATACCTAATGAATAACATAATGTCCTAATCACAATCTCCACATGTGGAAAAACGGTAAGTGTTAACGCATTTTGTTTGCAATTTGCGGATTTATAAATGTCCAAAGCCAAAATAGGCCGACGACGTATCTTATTTCAATGATAGGTATATGGTTGGGGTATTTTACTTTTCGTCCAACGTACACCACACTTTCTACCTCTTTTAATCAGTAAGCACAAAAAAAAATAAGGTTATTAATATTTTAAGATAAGTGCCTTAAAAGGATACATAATAACTACTGACATGTAAAAACCAAAAGCGTGGTTTGTACATCAAAGACTACTAAGCAAAGCATACTAAAAACTTAGATAAAAAATACATCATTGATACCAATTATATGATAAGCTTAATATTTATAAATTAAAAACCGAAAATAAATTCCAAAAGTTTCGTTGAATAAGCTGTTGCTATAACCAATTGAACTATCGACGACGACGTGTAGGACGCGGTAGATCAATTAGTTAGAGCACCAGCACGGAACGCTGAGGATCTCGGTTCAATGCCCGAGTAGTAAATTTCTCAATGTATAACTGATTTTTAAGTTATATAGTGCCATCATCTGCCATTCATTACGTGTGAAAAATATGACAGCTTTCAGCACGCATAAGCGTTTAGTTCTAGTTTTATATCTGTTCAATTGACGGCAGATGTAAATAGAAAATTACTGTACGGCCAACAACAGTTACAATCTACCAAGAGATGATGCACCGCAAAACATTGCATTGTGTTCAATCAACCTGTTTCGCTCTATTTCGCTGATCGTTTCACTCATTTACATTATAACTGAGTTGTGATCACAATACATGTTTCATGTGTCATCTAGATTCAAGAGACGCTCCTTATGTGGGCAAAAGCAGAATTGATATTGTGTATTCAATGTTGTGTAAATAAATTAAGTATTATCTGACGCGTATAACAATAGTTTAATTGCCTTACAATTGTTGAAATATTACCTAATTATATATGTATATGATAGATGACAGACGAGCATTTAAACAAGGTGGGTGCGCCGCCAACCTATTTTCACAGCAGGAAATCGACAGTCGATCGAAACGCGATTGTTGAGTTGTAGAAGACGGTGGTTTGAGACCCGGACGATATATCAATTGAATATCCAGATTTCCAGAGGAAGAGCAACGTGTTTAGTAAATTATAAATTGATTAGAAAAATGTTAGACACGGTGGGAATCCAACCCATGACCCATTTATTATTAGCTATATATCGTAACCATCAGATCCCCGTCCCCAAAGTAAAAGGCGTTTGTCCATTTTTTTATTGCGAGTGTCTCATTTCTCTATCTTATCTGACGAGACAAACGTTTCAAAATGTAGTCATACATATTCTTAACAAGTTCGTTGATTCATTTATTTGTCAATTAATTGTTTCATACAATTAATTGACAAATAAATTGTCGAAAAAGTATATAGAGCGAAGAAATATTTGATTTTTATGATTACACTGAATAATAGATCCCGTGTATCTTTTTGCGGTGCAGATTATAAATATAACCACAGACATAGAAACAAAAAACTGACTAGACTGACCTATAAAAGGCTAGACCCAGATGCAACGATTTACGACGCCGTCCGTAAATAAATCGATGCTGTTATTAAGCGATGCGAGACATTAGACCGCGATGATATGTCGCCAGAGATAGATGAAACTGGTCCAAAGCGATCCATATTTGTAGTAGAATAGGTTTTTTCAATCCCTGTTCTGACTGACGCTCACTTGCATAGTCGTGGGAACGCATCCCGTTATTGATACAATCTACTTTGTAGTCTGTGCTACAGTTTACTGCGGACGTTACAGACATTTCTTTATCATAAAGCGATTGCTTACTTTATCTACAACAAATTAACAAATATAGACTTACTCCTCATTCATTTAATTGTGAATTGTGTAATGAAAATACCGCTGATAAATATTTAGAAAACTTTAAAACTTAACGATCTTTTATCCCTAAAATATAACAGTTTTATATTTCGTGTTTTAACTCGTTACACTTGCGTAAACTCGGTAAGTATTTCATAATTCAACCCAAAACCAAAATAGATATCAATATTATAAAGCTGAAGGGTTGGACCATTTATCGGAGAAGGTAACAGACTACAAAACGTCAGACTGCGACCAATAAAAGCAAAGAAACAGTGGAAAACCTAGAATAAACAAAGACAATTATTCATAGATTATTATTATTTATGAACTTCCGTCGCGCACTCTGCGGAAACGGTTTAAGAAAGCAACATATATGTATGAAAAAATGATTCCTCTTTAAATGATCAAACAAAATGTCCGTGACAATATATGTTTATCTAAGTTTAACTTGCAAGAACGATGGGACGCGGACGACGCTTACAAAAAATAACAAAATGACGCCCAAAATGACTTATCCGTATCGTAAACGAGCGGGCACAGCTACTAGCTGTGCCCGCGACCTACATATAACAACCAACTACATTGTCTCTTAATTATTTATCATTGTAAACGAAAACAAAGAAGAGACAACACTCAAGATAAGACTAATAAAAACATAAATAAAACTTTATTTACGTTGTAGGTAAGCATACATCAGAAATATTAACCCGTAGGAATCCAATTAATTTATGAATAACGACAACACTAACAACATATTAGCTAACGACGAGCAAACGCGATTAACTCGTAAATATTGCCCATCGCGAGATAATCAAAGCTTCGTGCAGCCATGCGGAAGTCATTTGGCTATGCGATGCCGCGGGTGTTCGAACAAGTTTGACTAGACTGAACGCATGCGCAAGAAAAGAATTCAATAGATTATGCATATGCGGAAGTTATTTGCATCATTACGGCATGGGTTTAATCAGCAAAACATAGGAACTGAATATTTGTGAGAGTTGTATGCTATTATTACTTACTAGACATATTTTTTATTTATGTGATTATTCCTTATGTTTGAAACGGCTTCACGGTATAATTGCAGGTTTATGCTATAGATATTTAAATTAGCTCGAATTATGAAGGTGGTCTGTCTCGTTGGCTAATAGTTGCGATGTATGACAAAAACGTCGTGTTTTCGATTCCCGCCAGGTTTCCAGTTTCTAATTTAACTAAAGATCTTTTGACACTGTTGTTTTCTAAAGGAATTTGGATAGAAGATCAAGTGAATGAGAAATTTAAGCGTGTTTTAGTTTCAGTCCATGATCTTTCAAAATCGAAATTCAAAATAGCTTGAAAACGCATCTTCTTTAGATATTTTATGGCTGGGATATTTCTCATTTAAAGAGAACACAGCGAATTCTATGTTTCGTCCCTAAATATGGCCTCATTACCTAGGATATCCACATACTTAGCACTGTTTTTTTATATCTCTACGGTTTTCTCTACAGTACTAGATAGCGTTCGAAAAATATTGTTATTTTTCTTAACAAGCAGTGCTAAGTACATATAACTAGATTACACAAGTTACATTAAAAAACACAAGACATCCCAAGTACTATATTTCAATGTGGGTACGTCCAACTTCACTTTCTATCACGCAACGTACAAATAACTTTATTATCTGTTAATAACATCTCAGCTGATTGATGTGTAATTATAGGCGACCGATGGTGGATGCAAAAAATTCTATAAACTTTTCTATTGTATCTTTTTAGTTAGAGAAAATGTCTTTGACATTCTGTGTTACGTAATAGGAAAAAGTTTTAATAACAAAACACTTTAAAGGTTAAAAACGTAAAATGTATTAGTAAAATAATTTGTAAACAAGTTTGACTTACATATTACATGTCTTAAACTGTTAAAGTGCTTTATTTAAATGTATAACTCGCGTAAACTACAGACAGTATTTGAGTTTTTAGAAGTTTTGTTAACTTAACAGACAGACATTTTTATTACTAGCCAAGTGTAAATCACTCTACTGTGTGTTGCTTGTCAAAATGTATATAAAATCTTTCAAATCATAATTAAAGTTTTTAGTAACTATGACCCATTGAAATAGTGTTTTTTAAACTTATTATATTCTGCTGCAGCAATAACTTTTTCATCGTCGTTTAAACTAAAGAAGAAATTAATACAATATATAAATTATGTTATTACGCCTACCCAAGAACATCTTCACAACATCGTTAGTCTACAATTTATAAGGCTGCCATTACACAGTTACAAACTGTTACCATTACTGTTTTGACGGGCTCGTTGGTGGTAGCAATGTATTCCAATCAACGGGTCATGGGTACAATCCCCACCGAGTCCAACATCATTTCTAATCAAATTATAATTTTTTTGAGCATGTTGGATTTCAACTGGAAATGTAAATATTTAATGGGTGGTAGAAATATCGAATTTCCGTTCGAACCACCGTCCACAGATGCAAAAGTTTAATGCGTGTCGATTCTGTCGATTATGAAATTTTCAAAGACAAAGATAGTTCGACATCGCATCTCGTTTAGATGTTATATACTGGTGTTTCACCTACCATCAAGTGACGTCACGCTTGTTCGTCCTCTTCTATGATAAAAAAAAATACTGAGGTAACCGTGGTTTTGATTTTGTTAACGGTATTGTCAACGCACTGTTTTACAGCGCTTGTTTACATAACTTAACGGCATTTATGGATATTTATAAGACGCTTCATTAGCATAGCTTTTTTTTGCTTGAATAGAAAGCGTTAGGTGAGAGACTTGTTTCTTTGGTAATACGTAAAAGACTCATTAGTCTGATTTAGTACTTTTTGAGAATGGTAATGTCATAGAAATAAATCGTCAATTACCGTTTATTTTGTACTAGCTGTGCGCGCGACTTCATCCGCGTGGAATAGTGATTCGGAGTAAATTTTTTAATTTATGTAAGGGTGTATTAAGGCAGCCAATCTATGTTGTAAGTGCTACTTCGCCGCGACACTCTCATCTCACATCACTCCTACTCTAACTCCCACTCTCATTCCTACACTCACTCCCACTCTCACTCTTACTCCTACTCTTATTTCCAAAAAGCCAAATAGAAAGTTTAATTGTTCTACCTTCAAGAACCACGAATTTCCATACAAACTTTTAAACCCTTTTTCAAGCCGTATCAACCCTTTTTTGGCATTAAAAAGTTTAGCCTATGTCCTTTTCTCAGGCTCTAAAATATCTGTGTACCAAATTTCATTTAAATCAGTTCAGTAGTTTCGGAGTTAAAGCAGGACAGACAGACAGAGTTTCTTTCGCATTTATAACATTAGTATAGTAGTATAGATTATGAAAATCTAAACTCTGTTGGTTACTAGAACACCAATTATATCGGTCTAACCAATTACATTATTATAATTTCCACACGTTAAAGACGCCCTATGAAGTTATAAAAGCATTAAGATTTAAAAGAAGAATGTTGACATTGTTTGTCGTCGTGGATTTGAGTCGATTTTTTTTTTCAATCGAATCTTTTACTAATAATTTAAAGTTTAAAACTAACGTACTAACAAACTTGAATAACGGTGTATCGGCAGCCTAAGAGGGAAGTTCAGTACTCGTTAAGAGTTCATAAAGCGACCAATTGATAACCTCTTAGGATGTTGCAAGTTAAATTAAATGAGTTGTGTATAGAGACCTAAAAAGTCTGATTAAATCCAGGTTATGAGGACTGTTTATGAGGAACTGAGACAGACAAAATTATTTTTATTATTACCAGACTTTGGCATAGAAAATATTTATTATTTCCTGTTGTAAAAGTGCCTATTCCTTTTTGATGGTGTGAATGCCTAATGCACGCCCACGTCGGGCAATATTTATTTATTAAAAAAAATATTGAAACAGTGGTACTGGAACGGAGCTCTTCATGTGTGAGACCGACTCGCACTTGACCGGTTTTATTTGAAGAATATTTATTGCGCGGAACACGCTTAGAACGAAAGTGTACTTCGTGATTCCTGCCTATAAATCACCCGGATAAGTTATTCATAAATAGTCGACGATTGCGTTACCATAGACAAAAAGAGTTCGTTTTGAAAAGGTCGTATAACTCATATGAAGTCGGTATTAAGTCGTTTTTTAATAAAGGAATATAACTTAAATCAAATTTATTGTGACAACAAGATAATAAATCTATTTACGTTTAAATACTGTTACAGTTGCGTTATGGATTCCGTGTAGACTAAAAAAGCTAAATAAAAATATTATCTTTGCATTATTGTGGCGTTTAAGTATCTCTCGAGTAAACCCGATATTTGACTTACTTCTGGCATCAATAAAATAGTAAATTTTACCTGAGCTTGTTTGAGCCGATGCTCGGTACGGTGTACGGCGAGCAATGGTGTAACACGCACGAGCAACCGCCACCAGGGCCAGTCACGGACCGCGAGGAACGCGCGAACGTTGCGTTGAACACATCTGAAAAAGATAAAATGTTTACTTACAAAAAGTACAAAAGAATTTCTTATAATATTCATGCATTCACTGTTTAATACGTTTAGTAATACTATACTTCTGAAATACCTAGATACTAATTTATGTCCCCACCTTACTGATCAATTGGATAACCTTTTTCTTAAAAGTAAAAAAAAAGAAAAGTAATTTACGCTCGCTTCGAAAATTCAATCATAAACTAGCAATTTCTTTGTAAACTAGCAATTGACGATAAGATATATTCAGGGTTAAAAAATTTGTCGAGTTCGAGTCACAAATGTCAAGCAAAGTTGTTATCTTATAAGTCTACTTTCTATGTAAACTACTAATAATAATTTAATTAAACACTTTTGAACGGTTTAAAACTAGAACTGCTGATGCGTGTTGTTTCCCCATGACCACGGCCGGTGCAATATACAATTAATACATTTGCGTTTAAAACTGTTTAAAGTTAAATTTAAACTTAAATAATTATTAGTAGTTTAAATTAAAAGTAAATCTATACGATAAAACTATAGACCGTTCTTACTATAAATTATAAAAAACTTTGTGAATTTGGGAGTAAAATCTGAATTTACCTGGCAGCAGTGTGCTGGGTCCGCAGTTTCTGTGCGCGTCTGCGCGCGAGCACGCCGCGAGCACGAGCCTGCAAGCGTTCGAGCACGCGCCCGAACGCGGCGTCGCGGCGCGCATCAAGCTCGCCCACGACGCCGCCGCGGAACATAATCTGTAACAAGAAAGGATTTCAATCAGCATTTTATAATCTATACTAATATAAAGTTGAAGAGTTTGTTTGTACAAAGCGTGAAATTTAAGCAAGAGCGATCGAAGTCGTAGGTAACAGCTTAAATGTATAAAGACAAGCAAATACAAATTTCTATGCGCAAACTGATCATTCTACGCGTACAAAGTCGATGACACAGCAAGTGAGTAGGTACATGTGGTTTTATTAAAATCGGATTTCGGACCACCAACAATGGTACGGGGTAACATGGCTCATAAATACTCAAAGTAAGCGACTATGAATATATGCGTTTTCCAAATGCCAAAGTCAGTTTTGCATAAAAATCTATGAATAAAATGAACGTTATGCAAATAGTAATATTGTCGAGATAATGAGTGCAAGTGTATCGCACTTTTACTGCTTTAAAGCGGTGCGACGACCCGACGACGTATTACGGGGCTGTGACGTAAAAATATTTCTCAGTACTACGTTCACTTTCGCCGAAACTGTAACCACCGAGACCTCGGTTAAGTCACTGGATTTACAACTAATTTTAATACCTAGATATTGTGACGGGCTCATTAGTGTAATGGTAGCAATGTACAACTAATTAACGGGTCGTGGGTTCGATATCCATCGGGTCCAACATGTTTTCAATTTGCAATTTTTCTGAAACATGTCGGACTTCGTGTGGAACTCTGGCTATGAAGGTCACGAAACACCATCCTCAGATAAACAACCGTAAAGTTTAATCGAATTTCGGTGTCAGTCAATGGATTTCAGAATATCGAAAGCCAAATTAAGTCGACAGCGTGCATCTTGCTTAGATGCTATAAGTGTCAATGGTATTTTATCTACCATAAATTACATCCCATGTTTGTCTTTCCTATTACTAAAAAGAAAATTTTAATAGTAATGTTTACTAAAACGCCTTCTACGCTAAATTGAGTAAGCAAGTTGGTACTAACATACATTGAGAATTAAAATTCCTACATACATAAGTTTACGTACTATACAGATATCGTAATTATTATTTTGTCATTTGTATTTGTCTCGTGCATAAATACATATGTTTCAAACAGCTATGGGTTATCTGATGGTAGTCTAGTGTCAGCTATTTTGGCCTATAACTAAAGGGTCGTAAGTAGCTATGTATGGACAATATTTATAAAACTAGCTGTGCCAGCGATTTCGTCCGCGAGAATCGTTATTTTCGGTATCCAAATTAGTTCCTGTAAACCCCGTCATCTTTATAAACTTAAGCACGAAGTCGATCGCGTCTCTTTCTGTCGTTCTTGCAAGTTAATCTTAAAAGATAGACATATAGCGTCGCGTTTTTTAAAGATCATTTGAAGAGGAATCATTCTTTTATACACATTTTTAGGTATCTTGAACCGATCTCGCAGCTTACGCATCTGAAACCCACAGAGTTAAAATTCCTCGTTTTGTTTACATTTCCCGCTGTATCTTCGCTTCTATGTGTCACAGCGCGATGCCGCGAGCTTGTAGCCTATAGGCTCTAGGCTACAAACTCCTCGATAAATGCTCTAATCAACAAAAAATATTTTTCAAATCGAACCAGAACCTGAGATTAACGCGTTCAAACAAACAAACAAACTCTTCAGCTTTATATATTAGTATAGATAACAACAACGTATTGTTATCATCTCATTCTGACTAGCTAATATTAAATATCGAGTTTTCGTAAGTTAACGATACCTATGTGTAAACAAAATCTTTTGTAAGCTAACATTAGTACGTTTTACAAAAACAATTAGCGAAACATTAATTACTCGCTTTCCAGTTTCCACATACATAAAACGAAAGTTAAACAACATTCTTGGGCCCTTTTAAACAATTACGCGCATCTATTGTGACCGTCATGTAACGAATAAGTGTAGCGAGTAGTGACCCACTCCAGATACCAATGACAAACTATAGTTGCTCCATTCGTCCCACTTGCGCAAGAACAGTTAAGGAATTATGTATGGATATTTCCGAAGGCGAATTAATTAATTAAATTTATAAAACAATTGAAGCGTTTCGAATCTTTCACTATGGACTTTCATGATTAATTGATTATTATCAGTTCCATTGAATGCCAATTTTAAAATTACACAGATTATGTAGCATCACCTTGTAATTGACTAGAAGAAAATTCATTCGAAAATTAAAAAAAAAACTATCTTGATTTCCGGGATAATTGTTAAGCAGGACTGTCGCATGAAGAATAAAATACAAATACCCAGTAGTTGATAAGTCTTTATAGGAGGGATGCATAGACCTATTAAGACCAGGGGCCATTCGGGAAAATCAAGAATTAATAATAATGTATTAAAATAAAACACTTTAACGTTTAAAACGCGATATATTTTATAGCCGTGGTCACGGGGAGACCAAAGCATCCGAAACGTCTGGCCGTAGTTAAAAATAATGTATTAAATTTGAAAAAGAATCTATTAATCTGAGTATTATCATTGCTGTCACCGGGCCACCAGTAGTCAACCGGCGAGCCGCGGTCTGTTCACCAGTGCTTTATTGCTATAATTCATTTTCAATTTATGAGGTTTGCTTCAAGATTTAAACGTGGTATCCATATATATATATAAACCATTGCGTACGATACCAGTCGCGTGACTAATATTAATTAGTAAAAAAAATAACCTTTAAATAAAAGCAAGATAGTGTAAACCGTGCTTAGTTCTTCTCGATGCAAACATTCACACGCCCAGAACGAAACAAAGCCATAAACGCATCAAGACTGGTATTGTCTTATGCCTATTAGGTGATAACTATTTATAACTAGGTATTGTGTTTTGATCGTTTATATCCTGTGCTTAGCAAGATATCAGATATCGTGCTGTAACAGCATTTGATACTCGAAGCTTAATGAGATTTTAGTATGCATTTATAATGTGTACTTTTAATAGGTCTTGGTGTTTTAGTAATGATAAAATTACGATACATAATAAGTTTTTCGTATTCTGTTGCTATTTATATTATACTTTTTATCAGTAGGCCAGTAAGATATTAAAATAACCGAATCCTGGGTCGGGCAAAGTCTTACGTCGGTATGCAGTAATTTAAAAAAATATTAATACAAGCCTGGAGTATAGAAGTAGGGGGTTCCATCACCCTCGTACCTTGTAGAAGAGGTATAGTCGTCCCAGCTAACGTCACAAATGTAGTGGCTAGTCGAAAGAACCCACCCATCCACACCGGAGTAGTGTATTGGATCTTAGCTCTTCAAAACAAAGGTGAAAAGAAACCTAATCAGTGGGTCATTTGTTGACACGATGTTTCCTTGTGAAAAACACGTGTAGTACGAATAGGTACACAAGTAATTAATGCAAATATGCTATTTATATCCGTTCCGATGACCGATTGAACTTTATCTCGGATCTGAGCCATCTGAGCCAATCGCGGTGATAAGCGTTTCCGTTACGTTACTTAACGATCGTGTTGACCAACTAGACGTGACTATTGGTTCGCCTCTCTATCGATATGTGTCAAAACTACATTTTTATTGCATCGTGCTCTACTTATATCTTTTGGAATGTACCTACGAACTGATTTAGAAACTGTGCTTGAAATAGTTTTCCTTATCGGCTACTAAAATACCAAGAAGCAAAATTTATTTAACGATATTATATTATATTGTCTGTATAGCCATCCAAAAAGGTATACTATCGGTACTTTTGATCTGAGAAGCTTTTACTGCTGTCTATAGTTTACACGAGTAGTACACATTGAAATGTAACATTTTAACGATTTAAAACGCGATATATTAAAAATGATTTTTATCATTTTCAAATAAGTTTAACTAATATATCGCGTTTTTAACCGTTAAAGTGTTTTATTTAAAAGCTTTTATTGCTATGAAAAATATCATTTCCCTCAATCTTCGAGATGAATGTATGCGGTTCTTAGATATAGATTATTAGCTATAAGTTAGTCTTAAGGCAATAAATAAATAAATCTTTTAAAATGTTGCCTAACCAAACCTATAACAAAAATGTCTAAGCAGGTTAATTTCAATATTAAAACATACATGAAGGACAAAACACTTATGTATTTAAATTCTTCTCAGTTGGAACAATGTAAAGATATTTTTCAGATAATAGAAAAGATCGTAAGTTAGTATACAAACACAAAAAGTAGAATTACAGGCTGTAATCGGAAACCCTTAAACGTGATATAATCTTTGTATCAACATGTTCTTTGATTGCACGAAACAATGGCCGACGTTCAATACTTGAATGGAAGTTTAAAAAAACTCGATTAAACGATGGTAGATACCTTTTTATTGTTGACACGCAGCTGGCAAATGAAACACGAAATTGTAATTTAAAAGTCGTGAAAAACGTAATAGTTTTCCCCTGAGGCAAGGTTAAATAAAAAACATACAAGGTGAATTAAGAAAATTAAAAAAATGTAAGATCGTATAGCATGACACATATACTTAGAATAAATTTGAAGAAATAAAAAAAAAGCCAAAGAAAAATCATTTTGACGGTCCTAATGCTTTTCCAGCATACACACACGTCAATTTACGATAATTAGAACAGACGATTAATTAAATTATATTTAACAAAAAAGAAATTATGAAATAAAGGTAAAAAATAAAATAATGCACATTTATTTCTATATATACAGCAAAAACTGCTTTACAGGTGTTAATAATTTTGCACACTGAGCAATTTATGTTAGGATTATTGTAAATTCATCGCTAAGCCCCGGGTACAAAATTATACACTGACATATAACAGTTCCATATTGGTATTCAACATCGATTCTGTCTCAACATACCTCCACGTCACACCAGCGACGCGTTGCGAACTAACAATTGTTGAAATTTTACCATTTTCCAATGTATGTATTAGCAAGAACATCGACCTTTAATCTCGACTTTTTATGGGTATTTGAGAATTAAGCGGAGATATAAAAAAGTCATGCTTATTAATATACAGTATAATATTATGTGGGAACGAAAAACAAGTTATGTTTCGTTCGTGAGAATGCACTATAATATTTTTAATTTTGTCAGATGTATCCCAGATTTTTATCTCAGTTTTTCTCTTTTAAGAAAATTAAAAACTATTTTCTTTTCTTTATGTAGACTTCACCTACTTACTCTCTTAACATTTACACTACCAGAATGGTCCCGGTGACCATAGACTTGAAAATTGAAAAAAATTAAGAAAAAAAGATAACTGACACAATTATTCCGGTTTTGTAAACAAAAGAAAGTCTCAACTACGAGTGTCTTGGTAAATTATGATCGTACCAAACATTTCACTTACTTTGGAGGAAGGAAGTATAATTATTATTTTTATATACTCACATTTTTATTTTCTGCATTATTGAATAAAATTTCTAGGTTCTTGTGAAAAAAAGGACAACACGTTTTGAAGTTAAGGATGGTTTTAGTGTGTTTTGTTTACTATTATAATTTTATAAACAGATAAGGTTATTTTCAGTCTGTTGTTCATACCATTTGTATTATTTAAATAAGTGTTACGTGACACCTTGTCTCCATAGAAGTCAAAACAATATTGTGACAACGTCGTTAATCGAAAAATAAATCAATTTATTTGACTTGGCGAGATGATATAATAAAAATGACCTTCAAACAATTGCATACTCAACGGCGCATGGCCGACATTAGAGCTGAGATGCTAATAAAATTGCGTTTCAATTATTATAACAGCACCTACATAATTGTGTTATGAAATCTTACTGAGACAGACAAGCATGAGGTTAGCTTGGTAGGTATATGGTATACCATATACCATATATGGCAGATGATATACTCCAGCCTATAGCTTGTAAACAAAATGCGCTGTGGTGGATGGATGGTGGTTCGTGATCCGGACGCAATTTCTATATTATCCAGCCATTTAATATCCACATTTCCAGACGAAGTCCGGGACGTTTCAGAAAAATTATAAATTGAGAAATTAGATATGTTGGAGTTGATGGGGATAGAACCCACGACTCGGTTATCATTAGCCATACATTGCTACCATGAGACCGACGAGTCTTGCCATGCCTTCCCCGAGGCAAGGCGCAGACACATTTAAATGTTTGTTTTGCTAATCGAATTTTAAGGCACGGAGTTGATCAGACTTCCGTGCCCTGTTCCTCGCGTACGTTTCCTTGTGATTTCTTATAAACGTAAAGCTTAGAAATATTATAACATAATTGTATAGTAGGAAGAAAACAGTAAGACAATAAAACCTCTTCTGCACTATTGGCATGGAAGTTTCTCAAAGTAATTTTATATAACTAATGGCAAAATTGAAAACAAAAAACTGGGTAACATAAGTTTCCAATACACCTTAAGACTGTTATATTAATTTCTAGTGAAGATACAAAGAAATAAAGATGAAAAAAGAAAACACAAGAAAATATCTAATTTTGTCTTGACAATAGCTGTTACTTGGGTTATTTTTATTATTAGTATGGTACAAATTGGAGTAATTGATGTCGGCGACCATTAGTCGATAGGAGATTGTAGGCCGTTCGCTTGTTATAACATATTATCAGCCACCTGCAGAGGCGCGATCTGTTAGTACAATCTAGGGATGCCAAAACAATAATAGAATGTGTAATAAAATGATATTGCACCGAATTAAACATATGGAAAATATTATCTACTAATTAAAAAAAAACCCTTTTACCTACTTTAAGACGAGATATTTAAGTTAAATTTATTTTGACTTTGACATAAAACACTCTCCACTTAGTATGAACATGATCATAGTAATTGCAAAGCATCCGAAACGTCAGACCATAGATGGCCATAAATTAAATAAAAATAAGTTTGATTAATATATTTCACATTTTAAACGGTTAAAAAAATGTTGTTATAATATTTGAATTTTTATAATCTGTCTGTTTAATGATACCACGTATTTCATTAAAAGCGCTTGAAAAAAATTGTCATTATTTTTATTACCTTGCAGTGGACGGTAAATTTATTTACATTTTAATTTTATGCCTATGAAATTCTTGCTAGTACGTAAATAAACTACAGATAAAGTGACAGCCCTAAGCACACACTCGCGTTTGCTCGTAAATTACTCAAACAATTTGTCCACAACGAGAGCTCGCAAATTGTAGCCGTTTCTAATAAATACGTGTTAGAGTTGGAGAATGCTTCGTTCGGCGATGAGTTTAGAAATTCACTTGATTCCTTACATGTACAGCTAAATATACGCTTAGCGTGAGAAGATTGTTCAGCAGAAACACAATAGAGGTGTAAAGACCTTTTTTGTTTCAGAGTAATTACTAATTATATTTGTGCGGACAAAAACAGTTTGGATACAAAGCAATGACTTGAGTGGTGTCTTTAATTTAAGATTTTGTATTTTTAGTCATATTACTACAAGTTTAATATTAACATTATTACAAAGTATCTCATCCAATAGTGTGTAAAATACGCAGTGTGAAATATTCAAAACTTTTTTTTGTAATTAAATACTGTCTATAGTTTACGCGAGTAGTACACATTTAAATAAAACACTTTAACGGTTTAAAACGCGATATATTAGTTAAACTTATTTGAAAATGATTTTTAACTTGGCCGACGTTTCGGATGTTTGCAGCAGCCGTGGCTATAGTTTAGCGAGTAGTACACATTTAAATAAAACACTTTAAGGTTTAAAACGCGATATATTAGTTAAACTTATTTGAAAATGATTTTTAATTCGGCCGACGTTTCGGATCTTTAGAGGTGTCTGTGACAGGCTGCTGCAAAGCATCCGAAACGTCGGGCCGAAGTTAAAAATCATTTTCAAATAAGTTTAACTAATATATCGCGTTTTAAACCTTAAAGTGTTTTATTTAAATTCTTTTTGTAATGTCAACGCTGAATATCTGTTTTGAATTGAATTACTGAAACCTAATACTTCCATATTAACACTTCTATATGTAATAAGTAACGTAGTTTGCAAATAAGGATGTCACGTTATGTTATTTTATAATCATTTAATTCTTATAATGCAAAATCAGTGGTCCTTCGTGAATCATTCGTAATATCTGCAGTTGGCGCGCCTGGTTTACATTAAATAAAAACCGTTAAAAACTCTTATTAGGTCATGTCATAATTATAAATAAATTGCATATAAGTTTCGTGATTTAGATCGTAAATTGTTTTAATTAACTCCAACCGTCATCTCTAAAGTAACGTCATTACCGCTTGTCGAGACAGTAATCCACATTGTTTACCAAAACACGTCTGCGCATAACAATGACTGTGATATCATTAAGAAAACATCCGCTGCGAGAAAAGGACATGACTCGAGCAGGGAAAGCTCTACGTGATGCGCATGCGCCGGGGAGAGATTATTGTCTACGTGAGCCACCTAGCAAGTACCCCACTATGAGTTTACGTATTATCGCTAATATACGCGGAAACAGTCACATTTCTAGAAATCTCGCTTTCGTGTAGATTTCGAATTTACACTACGTTTGAAATTTGAATCTATACTTGTTTATAACAGGTGCATGTTTATGATTATGATTTTCAATGAAATATAAGACTCAAGTTAAAGTTCAGTGAGTTAATTTATTTATTACATTCATAAATCAAACTTAAGCTATCGTTTCCTATCTATCTAAATTAGTTAATTAAAAGTACACATTTTAATAGAATGTTCGAAAAATTTCAGACATCCAACCGTGACTACAAGAGCTGGAAATCTGGATATTAAATGTGTGGTAGGAATATCGACATTCCATCCGGGTCACGAACCACCGTCTACAGATGAAAAAGCCGTGAAGTTTAAACACATTTCGGTTTCAGTCTGTGGATTTCCGAATATCCAAAGCCGAAATAGATCGATGGCTCATCTTGTTTAGATGCTATAGACTGGGGTATATCATGTAACATCAAGAGAACCAAATGCTTGTCTGACCTCCGCTATCATAAAAAAACGTCGGAAATATCCGTTCAAATGTTAAAAATTAGCCAAGTAATATATTTCGCCTTATAAACTGTTAAATGACGAAACTACTAGTATCAATATATATCCTTGTATAGTTTCATACAAAATCCGTAAATAGTAGACGTAGTACGTTACAGGAATCGTAATTTCATTAAATAACACAGGGAAAGGCATTACGCAATACTCTCGAAGATGATGGGTAACTATTGTTTAGAATTCAATAAGAGTGAAACGCGGAATCGGAAGTCCATATTAAAAAGACTTATGTCATTTTAAACATTAGTTAAAGTAAAAATTTATCTTATCTTAATTATAACTTATATGAGGCATAAGCAAACTATCATCTATACTAATATATGCTGAAGAGTTTGTTTGTTTGAAAGCGCTAATCTCAGGAACTACGCGTGGGAGTTGAATTTTTGTGTTATTTAGAGCTTTTATCGAGGAAGGCTATAGGCTAAAAACATCGCCCTGTCACTAATACAAGTGAAAAAGCGAAAAATGTAAAAAAAAGCGGATTTGAAAATCAAGAAAATTTCATCGATGCGGGTTTCCGTTGCGTACGCTGCAAAACGATTCAAAATACCCAAAAAATATGTATGAAAGAATAATTCCACTTTAAATTATCTAAAAAAGTGTCCGCGACACTATACTTCTATCCTTTACGATAAATTTCCGTGGGGGACGCGACCGACGAAGAGGAGGTTTGCATAAAAAAAAACTATCCTTAAAATAACTATTCTACGCGGACGAAGTCGCTTGCATAGTACAAAATAAAACTGAGAAAACATGTATAAATATTTATACAATGCGTCGATGTATAAAGCATACATTTAAAATATTAATTGTAATGCAAGAAAGCCGCTCCATATAAAACGTGAAAGTGAAGAGCTCTATTAAAATGAATTACGAGAACACCGATTATGGTCGATTAAAATTATAAAATTACGTGTTCGCCTTCTGAAAATTTCATACGACGATTTAAGATAAAATGTTATGAAAAGGTACCCAATATGTATTTTTACCCTATTAGGTCTTCTTGATTTCACGAATAAATTTGAAATACAAGGACGAGACTAACTCGAGAACATATCTCTCTTTTAGCAGGCGTATAGGGTTCATTAATATATATTAAAAATCAATTTGGATTGAAAAAAAAATGACGACACTGACATGTCTTGAACCCGCATCTACCCCCCCTCCCCCCCGTACCGTTGTTCTATCTAATTGAGTTACCGTGGCTAACCTTAAATTAAATGATAAGTTTAATCCTTAGATCAAACCAGGCGATAAAAGTTAAATATTAAAGAGAATAACAAAGCAAATAAAAATATATTTAGCTCAAACATATAACGGACACATTATTTAAATGCGTAATATACCAATGGAATTACAATGAAGGAAAGTGATGGCAGAAAGCGACAATAGTATTTCGACACTGGGGATTTGAATAATTACGACCTTTTCACAAGAAACTCCGATTGTGAAATGGAATTGATTTTATATGTAAAAATAGTGCACACAGCAGTTTTATAAGCACTATAATTCATAGATAATTCGGGTTGTATACTGTCTATTAATTAAAAACCTCTCTGCTAGATGGAGATGGGGAAATGGGTGAAATGGTCAGCAGGTGGTGTGGAGTAATCACGGCCTGTAATGGGTGTCCCCGATAGGGAATAATAATCTATCAATTCATTATTTTCGTATGATATAACCAATACATTTCTTCGGCTTATATACCCAAAAGAAAAGAGCCTAAAAGAAATTTATTTGAAAAATATTTTAACTACGGCCAAACGTCAACCAGGACTGAACACATGGCGCTAGTAGCGTAGCGGTTTTTACTTTGACATAAGAGAAACTCCCCAACTTTAGTTTCCCCGTGACCATAGCTCCTGCAAAGCATCCGAAACGTCGGACCGTAGTTAAAATCAGTTTAACTACTATACATCGCGTTTAAAGCCGTTAAAGCGTTTTATTTAAATGTGTACTACTGCAATCTACAGACAGTATTTAGAATGAAATCTCTTAATTGATGTAAGAGTTGATAAATTAACTGAAAAACATGGTCTCTTAGTCTTTTTTATAAAGATTTCAAATCATCGCTATAAATGTGCTATATGCAAGGTATATTTATATTTTTTGTAGGAAGTGACGTAACAAATAAAAACTTGAAATGCCATTTTGATCAAGAATCTAGGTGTAAGAGTGTTGCACACATTAAAACAACTTTGGATAAACGTGGACATGTTATGTAAGCATTACGTAGTGTTCTTCGGGTGCGAGCTTATAAGGAACTTATGCCTCAGTTATATAATTGAATGCTTTCGTGTTAATCAAACATTTAAAGACACAAAGAATGCCGGTAGGAAGTTGCATAAGTTGCCGGTATGGGCAACACGAATTCAGTCATAAACCAATTGACAGACAAACTCCATATTTCGATGCAAATTTATGTATTTTGATTGGTTTCGTGTTTTTTAATGTTATCTAAGAAATTTGCATAAACGTAATATCCATCAATATTATTGTGAAATGTGTCAATAAGATCTATCGTAATTGATGGAGTTTCGATGTGCCTAAAACCTACGTAATTAGTATGTCAGAGATTGTAAGGATGATAGTTGGCTACTGTTTTACGTCGCAATAGCTGAACAGATTTTGATGAAACGTGAAGGTAAACTGTAATATAGAGAGTCTTTAATGTTATTAGATATAAGAGCTAGCGGACAAAATAGTGAATGTCGTAATATGTATATGAAATGACACCAATTCTTATCACGCGCCTACAATGGCATTCGTCGGTGAAGAGTAGGCAACGCAAAGTATTTAATTTCATAATTGTGTTACGCATTTATGAAAAATACACGAAATATTAAAAAAAAACTTATTACATGGAAAAAAAGTTGGAATGATTTGTGCGTTAGAAATTTAATGTGTTATTTTTGTGATTGCGTCTCTGGAATCGAACCAGGCGAGAAAAACATGTAAATGAAAAAGTTTATGCGGGTCGCGACCTCATGTTATGTCAGACTTAGGCCGTAATTTGTAATTATCGATATGTTGACAGTGTCGCGTACCTGTTCCTCCACTTTCGGCTCGACAGTGGTCGCATGGGTACCGCTAGCGACCTCGTTGGAGCGCGCACGCCTCGTAGGCCGTACGGGGCAAACGTTCGTGTCCTCCAAATCGCTCCTAAACGGTTTCGGCTGGCTGAATATTTTGCAATCGGCCACATCGACTTCCAAAGGGCTCAACTCGCGCACGTTGTCGTACAGCACGTCGCTGTCGTTCACCGCGTCATTAGAAACGTGGCCAGAGTCGTCGCTGCAATCGGAGTGCGTATCTGATATTTTTTCCTCGCTGTGCTTATGCACGGGAAGTTTCTCCTGTGAACATATTTTACTGTCATCTCGCGATTCGACGCATCGTATTTGACGGCCGACGAGTGTGCTCAAATGATTGTGAAAAGTGGTGTTCGCGACGCACAGAATTTTGTGCTCGGGCGGTATAACTTTGCAGCTCACAAAGTTAGGCTCGTTCCTCAATTCGGAAGCGGTCTTGCATTCTAGTCTCTTAACGATATTTCTGACAGGTGACAGCGACGAATCAATGCTCGTTTCGTTTTCATTTCGCTTATTGTCACAGATTCCAATTACGAGGTCTCTTTTGTTGTTATTTTTTTTTTGTTGTAACTTGGCACGTATAGCGTTGATTTCTTCTGAATAGTCTCGCGGTGACAATTTCGGTGAGGATATTGCCTTTTTGTCGAGGGCATCTTTCTTGGTTTTATCCGTTGACCGCTTCGCGTCCGCCTTTAGATTGAGTTGCGACTTTTGTTTTATTGGCTTGATTAGATCTGGTTTCTCTGTGCTTTTCCTCGAGATTATTAGCTTCTTTTTCTGAACACACTCTCTGGCCTGGTCTAAGTTGTTTAGATCAACCGGAGTGGGAGAAAACAGTGCTCTGGTGCTGCTAAACTTATTTTGTGACATTTGACTCCTTATCACCGGGATCTTACTGGGAGAGCCCGCGATAGAAGTGGACGATTTTGTCCTTTCCAAAACAGGTGATTTCATCGACTCGTTTCCTATTTCCCAAACACTCTTAGCTTTTTGCATCCTTGATCTCGGACTGCTCTCCGCCGATGGCTTAGCGTTTTCCGGGCCGAGTTTGGTTTTAATCTTTTTTACTTCACTGCATTTTTTGTTATCACTTTTCTTGGGACTTAGCTTCGTTTTGTTTACCACGGGTACTGGCGAAGAAGGTGGGTTAGATAGAGTCTTTTTTAAAATCCTTGTTTTTACATCAAGCTTTTTCAAGTCCTCGGTTTTTATACAATTTGGCCGCGACGGAGATTTAGAAGAAATTTTGTAAGTAGCATATTTATCGGAGTTCACTTTATCACTCGGTGGTAGCGATAGAGGCTTTAAAGGACTCGTTAATTCTTTCCCCTTCATATCGTCGAGATTCCACAAGCTCGTAGTTTTATCGATAGAATTTTTCCTAGATAAATTACGCACTTTCCTGTCACTCTCGGGATCGGAATTAGTCTTTTTGAGAATACAACGCGACTCAATGATACTACAGGTCTTTGACTTTTGTAGCTTGGGCACAACGAAGTTCGGATTCACGTTTAAATTAATTTCTGGGGACAATGACGTGCTCACAGTGAATTCCGATAAAATTTTATCGAACGACTCCAATGCCTTATCTAATTTTGACTCCGAATTAGGGTCGCTTTCGACTTTTGCCTCAGATTCAGTTAGCTTACCGAACACTGTAATGTTTTCGTAAATAGATGAATATCCTTTAGACTCCTCTAACAAGTTGAAACTTTTCGAAAAGACAGTCTCCGTTCTTGGAAACTGAACATTTTCATACGCGTGGTGCCGCGGTTTTACTTCAGCGCTATGTACGGAGTCACAGATAAACTTGGCCGCGTAGTTTTTAACGTGAACGTTATCACTAGAAAGTTTGGCTGGCTCACTAATCTTCTTCTCTAGATGGGCAGCGATAGCAGTGACTTTGCCGCCTTTGTGCTCGGTCGAGATTTCGGGTGCAACTGAAAAAGTCCTGTAGAACTTTTGCGGGGCCGAATTAGCGGGGGGTGAAGTGGATCGCTTCTCGGTCGGCTTCTGCCCACCGAATATATTAAACACTTTCACTGCGGGCATGTCGCGGGCCCGGCGCGCGGGCTGTCGCCTTCGCGAAGCGTGGATGCGAGCGCGCGTCACGACGTACGGCGTGCATGTGCGCCGGCGCAACACAACTCACTGCGCTCTCATATCAGACGCCACCATAGGAAAGTCAATGTCATAAGCGAACAAGTGTTTGTATTTGTCAATAAGTTTGTAATATTATAATCGTGTACAGCGGTAGCTAAGTGAATGTTTACATTTTTGTTGAATTGATGTAATAATATAATGTTGTAATGGTATGTTGACGTAACTAGGATTTGAGGTTTATCGAATTCTAGTCACAACCTAAATCTGCCAATTGTAACATTAAAATGAAATAAGGTTAAATAAACACCGGTGTTTCCACGGAGAAATAGTTTATAGGTTGTCTTTAAATTCCGTAACCCGGTTACTCGGTTTTTGCAGAACAAACGGGTACAGAAATATAGTGACATAATAAAAAAAACGAAAATTTTTTAAGACACAAATACTTACTCAAAATCTTCAACTAACTTTAGCACTATGGCACACTTTAGTAACACAACTTACTACAGAAAACATGTTCATAATAAACACATTATCCTGATAGAGCCATCAAATATACTATAGTACACTAAGAGACCCAATTTCATTTAATTAAACCTTTACAACTCAACTCCTTGGGCAGCTAAGCAATTATCTCTTGCGAGTTCGTGGGGTCAAGTGGAAAGAAAAAAGGTTTTATCTTAATTGACACTTTGGGCTAATCACCTTTTATGTTATAGCTAACACGATTTACCTGTTTGCCGAAATAGTTAGGGGAACAAAATCAAACCCAACTAATGTGCTAAAGCCTTTTCTTTACATATTATTGTATTTACAATGTGAACATCTAATGTTTAAAGCTGTATTTTAAAATTAATATAATTTTATGATCAAGTTATTTGAATGTTTGTTAAACCTCTTGTTAATTTAAAGAAAACACACTAAACGGATTAAAACGCGATATATATTAGTAAATTTATATAAGTTTAAATGTGTACTACTTGCGTCAACTACAGACAGTATTTAACCTTCTGGTTACATATGTTTGTATGTTTTTGCTGATTTCCTCAAAAAAGAAATATACTGCGGAAATCTTAAGATTATCTCCAATAATTAGTTAACGTTACACAAAGCGAAGTATACATAGATTTTCCCGTTTCTTCGAAAACAAAACGCAATAGTTCGAAAGGGACAAAACATTTTCGTCATTATGAATTGAACAAAAGATTATGAACTACGTGAAAATTAAGATAAGTGAATGTTCAAGTTCACACTTTCTTTTCTGAGAAGGTACTGCGAATTCAATCAGTTCGTCTGTATAGATGTCAAGTCGAAAATTACATGTCTCTGTTAGCTCCTATTATCTCTACCTATTAATTATATATCTATTAAACAGTTCCGCACCTCAGCGAGTTTCTTATTCGTCTCCAAAGACAACGCTTTCTCACGATTTTCACTCAACGAAAGTGATGCTGGGACTATGAAGCAAATCTAACGAGTATGTGAAAAAAGCTTACGTGTAGATGCATAACAGGCAACATATTTCATGGTTCACGAGAAATAAAATAATGAAAACCCACAATTATAATACCTGTTTCTCTTAAAGCAAAATAGATTAATTGCTTTCCGCAGTTTATATATCAATTCAAACTAAACAAATTATTGGATTACAAAAATTGTAGTCTCTAGACCACGGAGTTTGGAGTTAAAAATCATAAAGAATTCTTAACTATTAGCTATTATTCCTTTAACAACCTAATCCTTGTTTAGTAATAACAAGCTGTGTCAGCGACTTCGTGGAATATATATTCCTAGAATAGTTATTTTGGCAATCAAATTGTTTTAGTAACCCTCCTCCACTTCTTTATACCTTATATCCACGACGTTGTCGGTTTTTTTGTCGTTCTTGCAAGTTAAACTTAATAGATAGACATATACTGTCGTGGACATTTTTTAGATCATTTCAAGATGAATCCTTCTTTGAAACATATTTTTTGGGTATTTTGAAACGTATTCGTAACGTACGAAACGGAGTCCAACAGGGATGAATAATTTTGCCCGTTTTTTTTTTTAATTTCCCTCTGTTTACTCGTTCCTATTCATCGAAATAAATTTTCAATTCGACCCCGTAGTTTCTCAAATTAGCGTGTACTAACAAACAAACTCTTCAGTTTTATATAGTAGTAAAGATAACAACCGAATAAAAATAGAGAAGTATTAAAATAACAAATAACTCATTAGCACATACAAAGACTAAGTATTAATATTGGTAAACAGTTACTAAGTATGATGTATGACCGAAGACACAAGAACCATGTTACCACCACATTATGCTGTGCACGAGTTCCTTTGAAAGAAATTTCTATAGTCAAACGTGATGTAAGAGGAAGGAAATTTTAAACCGATGCTAAGAAACAGAAATATTAAACGGTAAGCTGTAATAGGGTACAATAACGCAAGTCAAATATATTTTGTGTTTTCCTTTTTTCGCGCCTTACGATTTTGTCATAGCATATTTGCTTATGGAGATATTAGTCCTGTGTAACTGCAGTATGAATCTTGTTTTATAATCTCAACTATTTGAATCTACGATAGAAATATTTGATTTAATAAACCACAAAGTGCAGTTGCTGATGTAAACTAATCGTTTACATATATGTTATATCCTTCTAAACCACCACGGACTTAGTCAAATTATATCAAGAGATTACAGTTTGACCTCAATAAACATCTTAAAATAATCTTTTACAAGACAAAGCAAATTACTTGGTAATGAACTTAAATGAATAATAAAATCGACAATGAATAAGTTCACGCGGGTTCAACGCCCGCCCACGTCTTGTTAGTATTCCACGAGCCATGTCATCTGGCGAAATTAGACATGCATACTAAGTACATTCACAATTAAACTTAAGTACTGCACTGACAAAAAGCTTGACTCATATGGAGCCAAGGTAATGCAAGCAATAGCAATAAGGTTTGTCACCCTGCTCGTAAGTGTCAGCAAAGGCTTTGGTCATCTTTACATTAGTAAAGATCTAAATGCAGTACAAAACTATTAGAACAATGGGAACCAAGAATAAAAAATGTATACCTACATCACAAGTGCAGCATGTAAAGATGAGCACTTCAGCTTATTTTTACGCAGGATTAATCAGATAAACTAAAGACATTTAAATAAAACACTTTAACGGTTTAAAGCGCAATATATATTTTAGTTACACTTGTTTGAAAATTATCTTTACTACGGCCCGACGTTTCGGATGCTTTGTAGTAACCGTGGTCACGAAAGGACAGTCTCTTAAGTTTAACTAAAATATATCGTGTTTTAAACCGTCAACGTGTTTTATTTAAATGTGTACTACTCGTGTAAACTACAGACAGTATTGTCTATAGTTACATTAATCTAAGAAAATAAACAAAGCGCTAACTGTTGTGTACAGTGAGGAATTTTGCTAGTTTTTGTATCACAGGCGTTTTAAATTGTTGTAAACAAAATATGTCAAATAACAATATATTGATATATTTTTTTCTAATTAATAGCATTGTAAACATTTGTGATATACAATATTATTAGGTAGACAGATTTATTTGAAGATAATAAACTTATTTCCTTAGATTATGGCGAGTTAACAAAATTAGCATATCGAAAGTTAACAGATCGTAATGTATGGGAGTGGTCCAGGTTGAAATAACATCCCGATTATTCATAGACTTTCATACGGCGTAATCCTAGCGGAAGATATTTCGCATCGGGCACTGTTAGGGTTGACACATTTATATCACAAACTATTTTTTTATTTATTTAATATTTTGTATTATATACTTCTAACGTAACAAGTATGAAAAAGTTTAGTATGCAATCCGGGGAAATTAAAGCTTCAAACTAAGGCAATTTCAGTTTAGTTTACAAGATTCATGTTTACTTGATCATCCGTAACAATTTTGTTTTTATACAAACGTAACGATTCATAACAGCTTTAGTACAGTCAGTTATATGATTTAAAACCTTAAATAATGCTGTGATTTAAAACTCGATTGTCGTTTATTTTTGCTAGAGTGGCAGCCCTATGGGTAGTTTAACGTGGTTCTCATGTTATATACGGACACATAATTGGTATGAATTACAGTTTACCGTAAACTTGGTTTAATGTATTTTATACATAATTAATTGTATAAGAGTTCCGTTTAAAAGCTTCGTCTGACAGCTACACATTATTTACAAAGGACTGCCTATTTTGATAAAGAGAACTTCTTTGTTTTAGAAAGAAGTTGATTATCTATGGTGTTTGTTTATATATGCAGATTATTTGAATTTACCAAAAAACCCAATATCGACGCTAAGTAATAGTTTGACAACCAAACCAGATGCCTTTTCATTGGAATTAAAACTGCCATAAGAATTTAAATTATATTAAAATAAAATCTGATTTACGTCTGTATATATTTTTGTATGCTTTAAATAACTTTAAATTGCATATTTTGTGTACGTGAGAAGTGTCAATTGAAATAAAACTATTTTTAACGAGTAGAAACGCGACAGATTTGTCTATAGTGACTATGGCTGTTCGAAAGCACTCAAAACGTCGTAAGTAACATCAATTCTTTTAAACTGGTTCGCTTTAAAATATAACATAATGTACATTATAGACCTTATAAGATGTAACATCCTTAGATGAGTTCAAGTATAAACGCCCAAGGCGCTAGACCACCAGCATGGACTTGCGTTTCAAGTTTAATAATGCATCTTTCATGTTATTTATGAACATAATTTAAACGCTTCCTGGATATTCTCTTGTAAATATTTTAATGGCACGGAGTGGAAATAATTATTTACTTCTACGTTCTTACTTATGACTACGACGTAATATTGTTTATAAAAAATACAGATAAAGCAACACATGATTAAGTAAAAATTAGCCATACACAAAATGATGTTGTTGAATGTATTACAAAAAAATAATTCGGATTGTCTGTACGCCCGTGAGTTTCCGATCGATTAATAGCAAATTAGTATCGATTTTATTTATTGTATAAAATAACACTAAAAACCTTATTGATTTTGAGCAATTTTAAATTTCAAACCCAAGAAATAATGATATGACATGAAATGATAACGTGGAGACGGCAATAAATTGGCTCTGCTAATAAAATAATTTAGTAAAGCGGATACATATATATGTCTGCCCTATGCCTCAAGTTAGGGAGATTATGGTATGATATTAAACCGAGTCGATCAATTGACCTCGCATCCTTAAAAAAGGATATCAAATTTATCGACCAACATGCAAAATATAAGTGCATATATATGGTCTTACTCCACTGAGGTCTCGGATCCAACTGGTGGTCTAACGCAGAACATTGGCTATATAATATAATCTGATTGCATGATAAAGTAACTGTGCTCTAACGGGCGTGGTTAGCGGTTAAGTCATACAATATACAGCGTGATATTTTTTGTTGCTGATACTAACCGACCAAATTGGAAATGCAGTTTGAGTTATTATTTTTGGTCCGGAGACATCAGTACTAACCTAAAGTTCAACCTTTGAAGCTTTATATAAGTTGACTATGTATTTTAAAATTAAGAATCTTTTTGCGTTATTTAACAAACTATTTTCCTCCTCTGATATATTTATTTAATCTGGAGTGTACCGTTCAACTTAATTTGTTGACTGCCTTAATTATCCACTAAGAAGTTAAACATTTGAAAACTCTATTATACTAATATTTATTATTACTTAGTGTTATTGACCTGAATAATTATAATTTAAAACTTCTCAATAAAAATAAAGAACTTCTAAAAAATGTACATACATCATGTCGATACAGACACTGCGACGTTGCTTCTTCTTCTTCCAAATACGACCCAGAGCAGAAATAGGGCTGCGGCGAGGTAGTGAGCCCATTCGGGTATCGACAGTTCGACTGCCGCAGTTGTGCATCTGTATAAATTGGCTTAATTGGAGAGTTTGTTCGCGGACGAGTGCTCAATGTTCGACGTGGCAGTTTATTTTTATCGTTTTGTTCTGATATTGAGAACTTAGATGTCTCTGTAGATTGTTTAAGATCATAAATAAATCGAAAGTTTGTTAATGGATTTTAAAAGTATCTGATTTTATCTTTGTACGCATAAATAAGCTGGATGTTGGTTTTTTATATTACTAGATATACCTAAGCGTAGTTTACCTAAAATCCTACATACCATACATGACGACAATAGTATTAATTTTATCATCACTACACATTTTTTTTCAACGAAATCTTTAATGCAACGGCATCATCTCAAATTGATCGGGTTATAGGAATCGTTGGAAGTTTGTAGCACTCTTTATAAAACTATATTGTGGAGGGGGTACCGCAGACGCTCACTAGTCACCAGATCTCGAGCCCGTGAAACGATTACACTTACATAACTTACTCTTCCGGCGCTATTATGTTGTGACAAGTGCTTTCAATTAAAGTTATCTGTTTTAGCACTTCTATATAAATTTTAGCTAGCGTAGATTTTAATTTGCTATATGTTGTTTCTTAGCGTTATTAATTGAATTAAATAATAATAATAAAATAATGCCAATGTGGCGATTTAAAAGGGTAAGTTTATATAAATGTAAAAGCGCATTACATTTATACAGATAATTTAAACCAAAACATAATGAGAGTAAATTAGGGTAACTCGCTTGTGTTAGCTCGGCCTCTGAAGGGGCCACAGAATATCAGTGTTGGGACATTAGTCCCAACGTAGCGCAATGGACTCATTTTCGGCACTATTTATTGTATATTTTTAGAACATACTTGCCTTAAGATTATAGATATATAAAGTACCAAATATACGAAAGAAAGATAGATAGACCTTTTATAATCCCGGGCCCGACGTCTGCAAAGCATCCGATTAATATTCAAATAAGTTTAACTAAAATATATGGCGTTTTAATCAGTTATAGTGTTTTATTTAAATGTGTACTACTCGCGTAAACTACAGACAGTATTTCAGATCAATGTAGCTAAATTCTAATATGTAACGCTCCGTGAAATGTAATATCTCGTGGTTTGACGCTTCGAACCCTAAACGGGGTCAAAATATCAAGAGCAATGCAAACATTAAAACGAGCAAAGAGTTCGCTTTAAACTCGCGTTTGTATAGAAAGCGTAGTTTTTCTTCTAACTCAATATTAGTAGTTTTGAAATGTTTGCTTTTCGACGGTATGTGCTGAATGGTGCATCATAACACGAGTTTTTAAAATGACTGGACTAACCAGCGTACATAAGCCATAATATTTGCTTAGTACTACTCAATAGTAGTTAAATATACTAGCCTCGACACTGTTCAAAGGAATGAAATTAACTTTGCTCTATATAATAATATTAAGCTTCACAGTGGTACTTTGATTACAAAACCGATGAAGAATTTAAAAGAATCGGTTAGGCAAGTCTAGTTTAGACACAGTAATGTGTTTGTGACATTAAATCTGTCAAAAATGTAAATGATGAATAACATACATGAAAGCTCTGGAAATACAAATTTTACAAGATTAATTAATTAATTTTTATTTATTGATTCTTCAATGCACAAAAAACAATATAATATGCAATTTAGATAAAATGAATATGCTAAAATGGGACCTTATCGCTTACAAGCTTAATTTTAAATGGTCTCAACGAAAGGAAGTGAATTTAATACCAGATTAAAAGTCCTAATATACTTATTTCTTCTAATTTGACTTCAAACTTAGCGAGAGATTCTGATTAATTACTTTTTAATAATATCTTAAGTTGAAGATTATTGATATCTTTAAGCTTTTCTCGTTAAAAATAATTTAACAAAGATTGTATAAATGGACACTCACGAGTTAGGCATGGCGTATGAAATTATTTGTTTACGCCATAATATGTCAACGGTATGGAACGGCTTTGTTTTATAAAAGTCAATGTTTCTCGAAATTATACATTACTGTTGTGCAAATGAAAATTTAAAATTATGCGGAAATGTTTAGAGGAAATGATTAGAACAAGACATAAACTCCGACCTTCGCATTGAGCTATTTACTTAATCACTAACTTTTCCACGTTTTCCTACATTATTTATTCCACGCACTTCCGCACTTGAGCAAACATTATATATAATATTTTTAAAGTTAAAATGCGCATTACGTGAAAACAATATGGACACGCAAATATTGCTTCAGTCGTAATCGAATCTACGAGCAGGTCAAGTATAATTAGTTAATAGCTTCTCGGTTACGTCGTCACGACTCAAGCTACAATAGTGTAGCTTCAGAAAGAGTTACGCATTTCGTGAGTGAAAAGAATAATAGTTAGAACCACTTTGCTAATGGCTCATTATACCTTATAAAAAATATATAAGATATAACAGAGGAGAACAGACAAGAACGGGTTTTACTTGTTGAAATCAATAACAAATTGAATTAAATTGATGTAAATGAAACACTTCAACTTTTTGAAACGCGATTAATTAAACTTAGTTGAAAATTGTTTTAACTACGGCCTAACATTTCGGATGCTTTTCAGCAGCAATGAGCTCCCCGTGACCCCTAATCGCGTTTTAAACCGTTAAAGTATTTTATTTATATGTGTACTACTTACAGACAATATGGAATTAAATTAAGTACGAAATTTCTCTTTAGCTCTAAGTTCTGATTGAAACACCTCGATTAAGCATAACTTTTATTTTTTTCACGAAAATGGGAGGAACAGTATCATATCTATTTAGTATGTCTAGTATCTTACTTGCTTTTTTCGAAGTTCAAAAGTTATTGACCCCGAATTTAATGGAATATTTAAGTAGGCACTAGGCAGTATTTGCGCGACAAATACTTGTTTTTAATATTTACTAATGCCTTTTAGAAATCGGTTCCAGTTCAGCTACTTGGTACCGTGGGTAGGTTTTAACTTTGCCGGCAGAAGGCCTGACCTGTTCTAGATATTAAATCAAATTGTGTTATAGATAGACAAAATAGCACATCTGACCTAATTCCTATACTCCCGGCAAAACTATTAAGTTTTTACTGGTTTCGAATGGAGAAAAATTATTTAAAAATTAGGCTCCACATTATTGCCACTTTTTCACACAGTTAAAAGTACCTACATTCGCAAGCGCATTAAAAGCTTTATTCTTTCATGTACTAGGTAGTAATTTTCCAAATTCATTGGTGTTAAGAGACGGCGGAAGTGGTTCTATAAATTACTCAAAGTATAGAAAATTAATATTATTATAAAAAAAATATGACCTCCTTACATTTTAGTTACAGCTGCTGACTCGTCGACCTAGGCATGGCTATATTTTTGTTTTGCAAAAATAAATTAGATATACAAGTTCGCGACAACAGCATTGTATATTTAAGTTTGTTTTATCATAAAACTCTGAACTGATTAGGGTTAACTTTGAGGTTTAGTTAATACTCTTCCCGTATAACATTTAAATTCGATCGATGCGCTGGCGTCCTATTTTAAATAAGCACATTCCGAAATCCGTAAACCAGTACCGAAACATGGGTTTACACGATATACCTACCACCCGTGTAATGTCCAGATTTCATCTCCACTACAACTTACTTTTATTAAAGCAAAAACCAAACGAAAGTTATTATTCTCATCTCAAATCTATTCACAAAAATCGCATCCTTATTTCTGGTCTGATAAAAAACAAGTTAAAGCAAGAGCAGAGAAAAAGTACCCACTATCCGCGGGTAATCAGTCACTCGAGAACATAAAGACACGTGAGTGACAAGATTTCTAAAGGAAGCCTTTAAAATGTAGAAAGTGGAATAATAGTCCAAAATAAAAATCTAGTATGGCCTGCCATAACCCACTTCTGATCACGTATTCCGACTACAGTTTGAAATGTCGAAATAACAAACGGTATACCGACAACTTTTATGGGGCTAGCTATTAAAAAGGATATAACATTTTAATAAATATTGGTTATTTTGCAATTTTTTTTAATATTTCGCTAGAAATGCGATTACAATTAAGAGATTATCATATTCATTACAATAAAGAGATACACACATCAGTCACTAGTTTGCAAGCAATCAAATCAAATCCCGTTGCTCCCTGTAGATTAGGGAGAATTTTCAGACGTTGTCTATAATAATATTATAAAGCTGAAGAGTTTGATTCCTTGAACGAGCTAATCTCAGGAACTATTAGTTTGAATTGATAAATATATTTTGTTGGACAGGCTATTTATAGAAGAAGGATAAAGGCTATGTAACAAACTACGAAGCGGTGGGCGAAGAAGATTATTTATCTTGAGCTACGTTGCGTCCACTGCAAAAAAGGTTCAAGAAACCAAAAAATATGTATGAAAGAATGATTCGTCTGTAAATGATAAAAAAAAATGTTCACGACAGTATATCTCTGTCTTGTAAGATCATCTAACACGAACAAAAGGACGCGGTCGACGTCATTGGTAAAAGTTATAATTCATATAGCTGAACTTTAAATTAAGCTTTGTTTTAAGTTAGTGAATTTTGATCAATAGCTTAGCTGGTGTACACCAGTAAAATTGAAATAAAAACAACTGGCAATCGAATGAGCATAAACTTCCCCGGACATCTGGAACATGCACCGTAATTGTAAAATTGAAACGAACATTCTCGAATCTTTATGACCCGTATCATAGCGCAATAAAATTAAACGTCCCATCAGAACTGACTGACGCTGTGCGGTTTCAATAAACTCTTCGGCTTTAAAGGAATGGGCGGTTTGTATCGCTAAAAATTATACTCTCATCAATACTAAAGTGCGCAGTTGAATGAAATATCCGTGTTTTGTTTGCGATATTGAGAATTAAATTGTATTGGAGATTTGGGGCGGACCTTTAGCGCTCACTGACAGGGCCATAATTCAAGATGCGGACAGGATACCGCGAAGTGCAATAACAATCAAAATGTGAAATTCGTTTTGGAATGAAAATATGATTTAAATAAAACACTTTAACGGTTTAAAACGCGATATATTAGTTAAACTTATTTGAAATTTATTTTTAACTTCAGCCCGGATGCTTTGCAGCAGCCGTGGTTACGGGGAGAGTCTCCCCGTGACCACGGGTTTTAAACCGGATACTTTGCAGACAAAAGTGTGGAGGGTGTCTCAAATGTCAAAGTAAAAACAGCTACGCTAGCGCCATCTGTTCCGTAGTAGTTGGTGAAACTGGCCTGCAGTATTGACTAAAGGGTCAATATTATTATTTATATATAATCGTCACTTTGTTGCATACTATCACGTATTATATACCGTTATAAAGATATTTGTCGTATATATAAAACAAAGCACAATGGGAATGTTTAAATCAAACTTATCTGGCTATAATAGCTGAATTAATCTACCTATGGTTGTAATGATTCGAACCGTGTTACACATATCATGCTTAGAAAGCTATTTATTTCCAAATTAGTATGCGAAACGGTTTGGACGATTCAAACTGATGTTTCTCTGATCTAATAATAGAAACTGAGTCATTGTATTGTGTCCATTAATTACAGCAATCGATTAAGTACCAATCGGGTACTCATTATGTTTAATGAAGGCATGATAATAGAGGTGTCTGCACACTATACCGTAACATACATAGTCATTAAGGTGTCTATACACTACACCGTAATACACAATGACCGCTGACTCGAAAGGACCTACCTACTGTACTTTCTGAAACGGTTTAAGTAACCGTACATAACCATTGTCTGTAAAATACACGATACACAATAAACGATTTGAGGTAACGGACGAATAAAGTTAACGACGTTTAATTTAACGAGTATATTTCACTTTTAACTTCTTCAATTAATTCATCGCAAAATTTATTATACATTTTATTCGATACGGCCCGACGTTTCGGATGCTCTGAAGCAGTCGTGGTCACGCGGGAACTTAAGTTGAGGGTGCCCTAGTCGATCTGCGACGCTAGAGCCAGTTGTTTCGTAGTAACAAATATATTTAACATTTGAGTTATTTAGTGTTTCTGTTCGACGATGAAATGTATGTTGCAATAAAGAAGAACTCTTATAGATTCTTTTCTTTAAGCATTAAATTTCTTTGTTCGGAGGACACATTCGAATAATGGTCTAGATACGGTGTAGTGTGCAGAAGCCTTAAGCTTACCCAGCGGTCGCCTATTCAAGAGACGAAGAACGATGACACTACACATTATAGTAAGATTGACAAGTTTTGTTTTAATTTTCACATGACAGAGCTGATTGACAGGCGTGAAGTTTACGTGACGGTAGGTGAAGAGTCATAGCCTTAAGACACTTAGCTGTAAGCGCTTTTTACGAAAGAATTTGGTATGCCATGAGATTCACTTCTAAAAGTTTAGTGCATAAAAACCTATTGGGAAATATTTTTTATAATAAAAGAGAAGAGACACGACAAGATACTCTGTCGATGTATTGTGACTCCCGATATTATTTCCCTATGTTAACTCCTCACTTTTTAACAGTAACTACAACAATATTTTTAACTGACACTAAAATACAACCTATATTCGTTTGCCATAAAGATATGCTGACTTATGTACGAAATGAAAAGCACACTTAACTATAAGAATATATAAGTTAATAATATTAATAACTAGCTCTGGCAGCGATTTCGTCCGCGAGAATCGTTATGTTGGGCATCCAAATTCATTTTTGCATACACCTTCATCTCTATAAACTTAAGCTGTTCACCACGACGTCGGTCGCGTTCCTTCCCGTCGTTCTTGCAAGTTAATCTTAAAAGATAGATGTCTATCGTCTAGCGTCACGGATTTTTTTTAATCATTTAAAGAGGAATCACTCTCATATATTTTTTTTGGTATCTTGAACCGTTTTTGCAGCGTACGCCTCGGAGACCTATAACGATGGTTAATTTTCCCATTTTCTTCACATTTCTCGCTGTATCTTCGCTCTTATTAGTCACAGGGCGATGTTTTATAGCCTATAGCCTAATTAGAACCCGTAGTTCATGAGATTAGCGCGTAAAAACAAACAAACAATCTCTTCAGCTTTATATATTAGTATAGATAGATAAGTAACGTAGGGTGGTATTATAATAATAAGCAGTAATTTTGAATAAGTAACCCAGGTCTTTTCTGAGAGAGAAAGGGAAGACCCCATCGTCCTTAGCTGGTAAAGAAAAACTACAAGATATTATGTAGGTTAATCAATGGATTGGCGCGAAGATTAACTTTAAACTTAAGTGTGATATATAACGTTTTAATTGATTTTCTAATCACCCTTTTTAAAACGTATAAATGTGGTAAAGGTAGATAAATGATTCCGCTAATTAATATGCGACAGAGGATACAAAAAGCAAGTTTTAAAAAGTTGTTTCGCATGCAAATGTTCCGTCCCGAATACTAGATATCGAATTCGCTTAAACTTTTTATCGCATTAGCATTCTGCGATAATAAAAAACAATTTATCAATGAGTTATTGGAATTTAATATTTCGAAGATTAATTGGTACACAAGATGTTATAATGAACACTATCATTGTTGACATTAGTAGCGATTTTTAATCGTTAAAAAAACCCGACAGCTTTTTAATTTTATTGGCTTTTGTCATATACGTTATTTGGATACCGAAAATGATTTGAAGTTACTAATGACTAGACGATATAAATAATGGTTAAAGTAGTTACTTTATAACACTTATTTAAATTTAAGAAAAGAAAAATATTGTTTGACAACGAAATAATTAGTATTTATTTCGTTGTCAGACAATACTCGATACTATAGAAAGAGACTGTATTTTTTTATATTAAAATAATGTGTAAAATCTAGGCACAATTCAGTGCTTGGTTAATCAATAGATTTTATTTACACGGACTCACGGAGTACGTTATTAACTTAATATACCATCTAATGATGTGTTTCGTTGACCGACTACTATCCAAAAGTCCCATGTTGAGATGGAAGATATGGTGAGGGGGGGGGTTCCACGTCTTATTATTTATGTATTAATATAAAGGATAAAATAATTATTATT
The DNA here is from genome assembly GCA_963661955.1 of Leptosia nina. Classification (NCBI taxonomy): domain Eukaryota; kingdom Metazoa; phylum Arthropoda; class Insecta; order Lepidoptera; family Pieridae; genus Leptosia; species Leptosia nina. The sequence goes on along the minus strand of CAVLEF010000002.1, from coordinate 12,164,522 downwards.
TCGATGAAAGATTTCTTTAAGTGTAAGTATAGCACCGTATGTTTTTTACGCTGTTTGAGAGCAAAAGATAAATCGTACCGCCACTAAAAAGAAAAGAATTACAATGTGACATGTAAAGAGGTGAAAGTCAGATTAATGCCTAAACGAATCGCGATATGGTTAACGCAATTAAATTTGAAAGTAACTTATGTCAATCATTATTGTCACTTAATCGGGATAAGATCCTGATAACGACAAAAGAATCGGAGGTATTTCTTTTACGATAATTGTGTAGGAAAATATCTTGATTTCATCGAGATTTATTTAAGTTATTTTATTTTGATATAAAGTCCATTTAGAAAGGAAATCTAAGGTATGGATGTAACTTAAACCACGGTATCCACGTTTAGTCAATCTTAAGAGTTGTATATATTAGTAATCAAAAAACATTGAAAACCCGTTAGTTGTATTATTGAAAGACATAAAAGAATATTCATAACATAAAAAATAATTACAGAAATGATCATAGGCAACTAACTCTACGCAAAAAATAATTATTTATTAATTTTAAGTCCTTCTGATGATTTTATTACTAAATACATTGAATGCAACAACAATAATTGTTTAAGACTTCCTCGTAATTTTTCTCTCATTCAGTTTAATGTCGGGATAATTACCAGAGATTGTTAGCCAATTATATTTGAACCGATTTTAATTATGATTATTTTTTTAAAACCAAAATAAAATTACGAAAATGCATTTAAATAAAGAACTATAACGTAAACAAAACAAACAACCGCATTCGGAATGGAAAATTTTACGCGCATGTAACATTGTTCTCTACAAGAGAGTTAAACGCGCTTACGATATCAATCTTAACCATGCAATTTCGGCACTTTGACCATTAAACGTCTACCGTCACGCAATATAGTGAGTATCTTTTCCGCATCCGTCTGTTTTGTATGTTTAATCCGTACTTGTATTAAATGTGTCTATGTTTACTTTTTAACGGGCACATTGGTCTCATGGTAGCTTTAATGATTTGATGAATGAGTCGTGGGTTCGATCCCCACCAGGTTCGGTAATTTTTCAATATATAGTTATTCTGACATATGTTAAATCTCGTCTTGAAATCTGGATATTACATGGGTGGTAGGAATATATAAATTCCGTCCGTGAACCACCGGCCACTGATGAAAAAACCGTGAAGCTAAATCGCGTTTCGGTTTCAGTCTGTAGATTTCCTAATATCGAAAGCCAAAATAGATCGATAGCGTATCGTGTAGTTTGTGTTTAGATGATATATCACCTACCATCGAGTCAATGATTTAAAACCGGAAGTCAAACCATCGACCGTAAACAACCAAAATATCTTTAGACAGTAAACGATTAGGACCGTATTAGCCCTTATACTTCCACGCCTCTAATTAAGACATTATTTATCGATATCGTTAATCGTAGGAAAGCAGTGAAATTATATCGGTAGATATAACTCTAAAGTTTTCAAACAATTTTTCTCTGTCATCTGTCCGCACGCACGAATGTAAATCTGATTAGAATCTTAAGCGTTATCTTAAGTTATGTTCACTAGCCTACATATATTTTAATTAATTAATCCCAAACGTGATTCATTATTTAAAATCCTCTAATTGTTTTGGAAATTCTATCCGTTAGCATACACAATAATTAATCATTTATTCGTAAAATTCCGATATCGCGCTGGTCGTGGGGCAGACGGTTTTGTCTGTCCGTTTACTGTTTATTTTTATCTACAGTAAAGTATTTAAATGGAATCTATGCAATTATGTTTTCCCAGCAACCCTCATGCTTAAAGTTAAAAGAAATATTTAACATTTACCGTTCTGAATATATAATAATAGCAAATACTACTAATATTAATTTACCAAACGTACAACAGTAAGTAAAAAAAAAATTGACATACCGGTAATTACGTATACATAATATTATATTTTTAGGGCTAATTCTTATCCACCATTAATAAAATATCCTCAAGTATTATTTGCAGTTTTGACAAATTAAATAAAACAGTTCAACGGTATAAAACGACGTGACGACCTCAACTAAGTTGCGTTTTAAACAAGTATACTGCTAGTATAAGTATTACTAGTTGTTAAAATCAATATATTTAGCGTTTTAAAACTTCAAAAGTGTCTCATTTGAATTTAACGTTTTTGGGTTAAACTAAACTTAAAACACTACGCGTAACATTATACATAAAAGCTTTCAAAAGCGAAATAAGTCGACAAAACATTAAACGCAGTATCAGTTATTAATTCCTAAGCACTTAAGTTAGTGCTTAGGAATTTTGATAACGCGATATCGTTAATTTCTAAAGTGGAAACATCAGAGGTTGCGCAGATACGATCAATGACATGAATCGTGAATCAAGATGTTGTCTTACGCATGTCAATCTAAGTGAATGATTCCTAAGTGCTAAGGGTTTGAATCGAAGACTAGTTGCAGTACGTGGCATTACTTGAGCTTCATAAATTTTGAACATAACATAAGTACAGTTACTTAGACCAAGATAATGAGTTGTTTTAAAATAATTTTGTGTACGTGATTTAAAAATCGAAGATAAATTGAAAAAATTGCGACTCGGGCAGGACTTGAACCGGTTTCGTCGGCGTTTCGTGCTATTTGCTCTACCAATTGAGCTACCGAGTCCTACACTTCATTATCGATTTTTTTTTAACTTATTGATATATGCAATCTCGCGCAATGTATTTGATTCCCATCGGTTACAACATATCTCTAGTTAATTTATACTTTTGTTTGGTATTTAAAAACATGTGAAAATTTTAGACATCAATGTGTGGTTTTACACGAAACACAGTCGATAGAAAGCCGTGTAATGTAATCGCCTTACAGTTTCATTATGTACATAGCCAAAATTAGTTGACTTCGTTTATTGCTTAGATTTTGTCGTTGAAACCCCATGTGTTTGGGTTCTTCATTATCTATCAAGTAAACGCTACTCTTGATTCTCTTCCTCCGTCATAAAAACCAATATTGCGACATTCACAGCTCGAGTATAATGAGATAAAATTTACAAAACCGTTTGTTAAAGAGTTAAATAAACATATCAATAAAAAGAAAAGTCGCTGGCTATATTGGCAGCAATATAACGCCCTTTACAATTTTATTGGAAGGCTTTAGCGCACCCACGCTGTGGCCGAATTTCCTTAAATTTGTCATAATGTAACTTACAAAAGGGCATTTTATTTCAATATTATTGTTTAAAAATGACTTGTATAGAATCTGAACGCAATTTTAATGAAATACTGTCTATAGTTTACGCGAGTAGTACACATTTAAATAAAACACTTAAACGGTTTAATACGCGATATATTAGTTAAACTTATTTGCAAATGATTTTTAACTTCGATCCGACGTTTCGGATGCTCTGCAGCAGCCGTGGTCACGGGGAGACTGCAAAGCATCCTATCCATCGTTTAAACCGTTGAAGTACCTATTACATCTCACAAGTATATTATTTACTTTATTTAGGGATAAGTAATGGGCGATTTCAATCATAATAATACCATAATTAAAAGACTAAAGTTCAAATAGTTAGAAAACTTAAAAGCCTAATGAGAATATATCTGTGCAATTATAAATAAACTATTTTGTTATAAAACAGAAGTTTGGCAGTAAAAGTTTCTTTATTGTGATGTCTTACAATATTTACCAAACAATAGAATAAGACGTACAGTTGTGGCAAATAAAAGAAAATAGAATTAGTATGTAAGGACCCGGCCAGTTCCACCAATTACCAAGTTCGACGGCACAGATGGCGCTAGCGTAGCAATTTCTACTTTGACGTCAGATACATCCTCCATCTTTAGTCTCCCCGTGATCACGGCTGCTGAAAGCATCCGAAACGTCGGACCGAAGTTAAAAATAAATGTTAACTAATATATATCGCGTTTTAAACCGTTAAAATGTTTTATTTAAATGTGTACTACTCGCGTAAAATACAGACAGTATATAAGATTTAAGTCTTTTACTTAATTTTAACATCCATAGCCAAAATGGGTCGACAGCACATCTTGTTTAGATGTTAATTAGGTTAATACCCCAGTATTTTATCTTCCACCGTGCAACAGAGTCTCAAATTGTTTTATTATTCACTTGTAAAAAGGACATGTCTAGTTAGGTATACGCCGATTTCCATAAAGAATCCACTTGGTATCTTTATGTGCATTTTCAGCGCTGCCCTTGCGCACAGTGCTAAGATATAGACACTTTTGTATTAACGGATCATTAAAAGAGACATTAACACTGCGTTTATGGTTGACGCGTTTCTTTTCTTGATAATTGTAATTACAAGCGATTAATAAGGAACATCCATCGGCAGTGAATTTCATGTCTATATACAGATTACATTCGAATAATGGTTATAAATGTTGACGGTTTCCAATTATTTTGTAGCTTTTTATTATTAACGAAACGTAATTTAAAATACTCGTTTTTGTGGCGCTACCTTTAAATTACATTGTACCCTTTGTCACTGATGAAATAATCAAAACGACAGCTCCACACGTAAGGGCTTTTTTGTTGTTGGGCGCGACAAATTTTCGGTCCATAAATATTGACCTTTAAACCGTCATGATCAAATGATGTATTCTGTTTAATGGATATTTTAAAGTGCGCGTTTTATACATTTTCGTTTGTTACGTTCATTTTATGTTAAAGAGGTTTCATTTGGTAATACTATTATAATTTCATGGATAAGGGGTATAAAATTTTGTTTAACGTGGGACTTGTATCCATAAATAAAAACTATTCTTAATAACCTCTCTATTTTATTTAAATAAAACACTTTAACGGTTTAAAACGCGATATATTATTAAACTTATTTGAAAATGATTTTTAACTGGGAGTTTGGATTTTGAGCCGTGTCACGGGAGACTAAAGATGGAGGATGTATTAGTCAAAGTAGAAATTGCTAAAGTGTTTATTTAAATGTGTACTACTCGCGTAAACTATAAACTCTTATTTTAAACTAAACAAGACATCACTGCTGGGAATATCTTTTGACTTTAACAAATCCTTTTATTCTGAAATGCACTATAGAAATTCTTATAACATATAACCAAGTTTTGCAGTAGGTAATAAGATATTTTAAAGAAGACAGTTACTACTAAACAAAGTTTATTAAGGTTCACACTCATAAAATTAGGAAAGTTACAGAACTATCATATCATCGCTAATGTGGGAAACTCATCAAAGACAACTTTCGTTATAACGAACGGCTGTAGAACATAAAAAACTAAATAAATACTATCTAATTTTATAATACTACAATAAAAGATTTCCAATCAGATGTTAATAACTGTCGTATTAAGTCGATGGTTCTAATTATACAGTGTACTTCGTAACCTTAGGACCGGGGCACAACATCCGCGGGTAGCGTTTTATTTGACAGAGCGATTTTACGTAATTCACGATTTCATTTTGCTGACCTTGTTCTTCTTAGTATCGACAGTTTAATCGTTTTTCACTCAAAATTTCGAAACTGACATGATTTATAACAAAAGATGAATAACTTATTTATCACGATGAAATTGATATTTGACTAAATCATAAACATTTGACAACTTTAGACCTGACACCTTTATCTTGATATGCCGTTGACCACCTTAACTTAAAATTTGAGTTTGAGTTCTTTTACACCCAGTCTCACAACTTAAAGAAGATTTTGATTCCCCATATTTTTACACTTTCCCCACCAGAGTTCCAGCGATTAATGTATCGGTTTGGCTCTAGCAAAAGAAGTCTAAAGAAACTTATTATTTATTTATTTAGCTGGTTTATTAAGAACCTTATAACCTTAGTATTCATAAGATAAATCATTATCATTGCTATTTCAATGGGACTGAATATTCACCTCCAAGCATCGCTTACGCTTCATACACGACCTCAACCTTATCAAAACCTTTCAATACTCCACTCCACATAATATTCTGTACAAGGTCTCCAAGTATACTTTTGGCTCACCAATAAAAAACTGGTTTTATAGGCACGAATAACCTTTCTGTAAGTTTACAAAATTACGTGAATTTAACCTTGTCCCTATTATGTTCGTTACAAAATATCCTCGTGCGTAACATATTGTTAATGTGATGTATAATTTTCGTTATTACACAGCTACACTCACGATTCGGCTGTCTTTTTATCTATGTAGTTAAATAGATTTTTTGAGAATTGATTGAATTGTATTTTAAACGGTTGAAGATCACAAAATCGCTGACCCATCCTACTAATATTATAAACGTGAAAGTTTGTCGTGAGGATGGATGTTTGTTACTCTTTCACGCAAAACCTACTGAATGGATTTCAATTAAACTCTCCAATAATATAGCTTATACATCAGAATAACACATAGGCTACAATTTATAAAGATATTGTGTGAGATGTCCAAAATATGACATTAAGTGTAACTAGGAAAAAACCTACCTTTCTGCGAGCTATTCTGCCATAAACGTTAGTTTCACATGATTATGTAATGTATGATATGGTAGACATAATTTAGTTTAAATGTGCGATACTACGTAATCTTAATCCTAATCCTGCATAGACGACATAAACCTCGATAGTATAAATGTGTAAAACTAAGTGAAAAACACTTTTTAGGTTTCCGTGCGCACAGGGTTCAATAATGAAACTAAGACCGTCTTTCTGTGACCAGCCAGTATCAAAAACCATAATAGCGAAAGATTTGAAATATTTAGAAATTAAAAAGAATGTATTTCAAGAAAACAAAATAATATATATTTTTAGAATGGGGTTTTTTATTGGTCTCACGCCTTTTGTTTCGCTTCTTGCAGAAAAGCCTGAGACACTCAATCACAATATGCTTGTAAAGTAGAGCATATGTAAAGAACTAGTAAAGTAGACATTTTTGTACAAAAAAATATGTGTAAAAGATTTTAAATACAAAAACGCCGGTGACATCTAAAGTGCGTTGTTGGAGTAATGTAATATCTTCACGGGACATTCAAAAGAACGACATATAACCTTAAACAATAGTTATGTCAATGACATAACTTTTTGTGACAAGAAATACTAATATTTAATGAATATAAACATATTCGATCAATTCTGCTATTTAGAATTCTCAAGGTTTCAAATTAAAACTTATTTCTCGTTCGCTGGAAAACGTCGATATTAAAAATAAACCTGCTACTGAGTTTAGTCAATCAAGGTTTGACATTTTCGAATCTAAACCTGTAGATATATTTAACAGGCTTGTAGATAGCAAAATCTTTTTAAACGATTATTTATATACATAATAAGTGTAATATTTTAAGTTACAACCAAAACAAAATCGCCACAAATTTTCGCTCGAATTAAGGACCATTTAAATTGTAAATAATTATATTTATCTGATGAAATAATTTACAACTACGGAACTTCAATATTTAATAAGTGTCATGTAAAAATAAACTGCCATGTGTAACTAGAATAAGGATAACTATTAAAATAAATAAAAAAATCTACAATGTAGGAATTACGTATGCAAAAAACCATAAATGATCACAACTGTACGACGCTGTAAAATATAAAATTCATAATGGATAACGGTTTAAAACGCGACATGTATCATTTCAATAATTTAAACACGAACCGTAGACGAATACGGTATTGTTTAAATATAAAGCAATAATGACATATTGAAATAATATCTGTAATCAACATAGTTAAAAGCCTTAATCACAAGTGATTATCAAAAAAGTTGCTTTTGCATAAGTTAGCTACCGAAAATCCTGTATCAATTAAAGTAGATGATATACAATTAAATTAAAACTGAATAAAACGAGATAGAAATGAAGATATATAGCTTTTTACTAGGACCCCACGTTTCGGCTCATTTTCAGTAACCGCTAGAGTTATCAATATATGCGTTTTTATCTGTTGCAACTTTGTTTCTAATAATCACGTAAACATTTTATTCAAATACATATACGTACTGTCCTTAGTTTACGCGCTAGTTTGCTAAATTAGGCAAAGGCGGTTTTTTATATTTACTTAAAATTGAGACTCCAATACGCTGCCTTTAGATATTATTTCAATGTAATAATATTGCTCTACATTCATAATATAGTGGTTACAGTATGATGATTTAAGGCATTTTGCTTAAAATATTGAAGTATTTTAATGATTATTTGTCTGATAACTAAAACTATACCGGAACATATATAACTGATAGGAAACATAAGAACAACCTAATGGTAAGTATTAAAAACTTAAATTTTGAATTCTTGTATCCGAAATAGATACGATATATTAACCGACTTCAAAAATGAAAGACATCTGATCTGCAGTATTATTACGGTATTATGCACATGATGTCACACCCATAACTAGTGGCATTATTATTCGTATAGCGCACAAAATATTAATCAAACTGCAATTAAATGTTTATAGCATAATTGAGGTACCAATCAAAATCAGCGGTTTTTATAATTAAAAAGGCCATCCATTTTGAAGTCGGTTATAATTTTCATACTAATTATTATATAAATAATTACTTTCGCGTGTAGCACTCGTCCGCGAGCGCCCGACCACTTTGCCGGGACACATGTAGGGCAAAACGTACTCCAATAAAAGCAAGAATCACAAACATAGTCACAGGAAACTCTCACTTCCTATCATACAGCCACTGTAACTTTTACTGTACTAAAGAGTCCAAATGAATTTGCGATATAACTGTCAATTATTAATTTAAAAAAATGACAAGAGTCATTTCAAATTCAAAAATAGAACTTAACAATCAATCAATTCATAGACTGGTACCATGGAGTACTTAAGGTCTTATTCGAAATATAAATTTCGTTCTATTAGATAATGTATAGCATAGTCCGCTAAGGGTTGAGGAAGTACCGCGGAAGTGCGCGTAGAGAGCGAAAGTTGCGCGCGAGTCGCTCGCTTCACTGTACAAGACTGACGCGCATTCGCCCCGAACAACCCGCTCACGAGTTACCCAACTTGAATCAATTTGCATGTTACGACCTCGAACTCTTGTTACAGTTGCATTGTTTCCAAAAAAAGAATGGGACTTCTCCTCTTTGAAGGCTAAAAGTTCTCTAACCAACAAAAACATAACTAAGTTCTTTAATTTTATTTAGGATAGCGTAGGGATATTTCTTGTGAAAAAGATTTATGTTAAATGATTATATTTATTTATATTTTTATATTATTTTTATATTTTTAAATAAATATAACATCCCACATTATTTTTTATTATTTTTTTTTTTAGAACTTCCAAATAACTGAGGACTTTAGATATCCTGAGAGGTCATAATATAATTTTTTACTTTCTTGGAAATTTATTAAGTCATTCTTTCGTTGTTACTTGACTAGGTTAATAGCGTCTTGTAGAGTTGTTGGAAACTCCCAAAAACCAAGATAAATGCAAAACTGCAAGAATATCAAGAACCAACACCACCACCATCCACTAGAACCATTATTTAACTAGACAATTCACTACGAAACAAGAAACTCTGCCCCTAAAATTTCATCTGGTTGTCTTACTAATAATTAATACCTAGAGAAACAACTTATAAATATTCACTTCAGCGATAGATTTACGATGATATATTCTTAACAATGATGTCATTCGCTGACGATCGATAATGACAAATCATTTTTCACTCACTTTAATTTGTTTGATGATGGTAATTGAAGTTCTGTAAATTGAATTTATTTGGATGATAAAATATGGAGATGTAATATTTACATCACTTCATTTATCCTTGACAAAAATTGCTGTACCTATAGGCGTTACTTTGATTCCGCATTTTTATAATGCCAAGAATAAAAGACCCTTAAAAAACTAAGCAGATTTTAATGGACAATGTCGCTGGTCAGGTCGCCTGAAATTCATTGTTACAAAGATCAATACAACTTACTCCAGTTTACTTTGTGGAACAATAAAAACACCTTTTTATCTTCAAATATTTTAACTAGTGCCTTTAAAGGCGAGACCGTAGAGACAGGATTCAACTTTCAGTTCAATACGTACTTGTCCCTACATTAATCGATGCCTCTCTCTTTGATACAGTTAGGGAAAAATAATTGGTATTTAACTTAACTCGTGCAAAGTAAAAGTACTCTAGATTCAGACATAGTGGACCGGCGACTTTTTAAAGACAATTTCGCGAAATTAAATATGCTTTTATTTAAATAATAAAGAAAGTTTTTGTGCGAATCGTCCCAGTTCAACTTAGTAAAGACCATTTTTTATTAATACGTGCACGGCAACTAATTAAACAAACTACATACATTTTTACATTTTATTACCCCTGAGATCTGCGCTGTTTTATACATATTTATACTCGGTATAACTGTTTATATGAAGTAAAATCGTCTGCGTCTTCCTTCGTGATCAATTTGATTGAACATGTAGGAGGTAAGTATTAGTATACTAAATATAGATTTATTTATGTTAAAGGAGGACCGACGATGGTGGGATTTACTATGTTTTTTTGTTTTCGACTTTAATGACTAACTTCAATAACACGAAAAACGTATTCACCACACATCGGTGTGTCCTTCCATAGCGCCAAAAGAACATAATTTTGCATAATAGTAACAAAGACGGTTACTACACACTATCCGAAAGTAACATCAATTCTTAAGGTAAGTATGAAAGATGAGTAAGATTTTGCAAGTTGGACACAAATGGCTCCCGAGAAAACGTTGTTTATCTATCCGTTACAATAAACTACAACAAAGGCAAGAATCTAATCGCGTGTAAACTATCATTATATATATTTATCGAAGAACCAGTATCAATAAATAATTTATAATCTTCTAGTACAATTCACTTGTAGGTACAATTTAATTAGCATATTGACGTAACCTGAATAACTACTTAGTAACAATTTACCACGTTAACCCACATTGTGATAATACCACTTTTGTTCTTGTTCAGTTGGATTCTTTGTGATTTATGCCTGTTGAAGCCAAGTGTGAAATATCCGGTTAGTTTAGTAAATTTTACTGATATTTTTAAATTTTAAATTTATGCTGAAATACAAGGTCCTTATTTTATGAAACTGTAGATGTCGTTGGACCAAACTATTACTTGGAGCCGAAAAATTAAATATTTAAGAAGACGGCGTTGATCCAATTCAGGCGAGACCAAGTGCAAAGACTCGGAAAACAATCATATATTAGATATTAGGCTAGGAGTGATAAAAAAAAAATTAAGCGTGTATAATTTTGATAATATAAATGTAGACATTGTCCTAATTTCTATTTCTTGAACACTTAAGGTATATAATTTGAATTGCAATTGTTAAGTTTTTCATCTCATTTATTTGAAATGTTTATCCTTTTAGATGCTGTGACATTAATTAGTTGATTACTTTTATAACACTTAGGTGCACCCAATAATAAGTATTTTTCTTATGGAGGTATAAAAATAAAATTGCTAAAACGGTTGGATTGGATTATCACGATTTTTATAGTCTTTATCAATAAATAATTTGTTTTGTATAACTTTTGTATTTAATACAAGTGTTCAGCGATATGCTAAGTGACATTCTAAATTCAAAACTTAAGAAATAAATAATTATTATCCATCTGTCTATAAGACCGGTGTTAGTTACATAACTTGTTAGATGAATAGCCTACGAGTAATATTGATAAACACTGATAACTTCCTACATTTACTGACCCACTAAGAGATTCGTATTACATAGTAAGTGTTACTGATAGAAAAGTTAAAGAATAAATATTTTATTTTAAGGAGTACATAAGATTGTTTAAAGACCCATTTAACGGTTTTAAATGCGAAATGTAATAATTGTTTTTTTTTTAATTATAACCTATTTTTTTGATGCCTTGCAGGGCTGGTTAAGGTGGACTAAATTTGGTAAAAAATACGATGTTTGTTGGCAAGTTCTTTTTGCTATGGATAAAGATTAATAATTCAAGATTTTCTTATGACACCGTGTGGTTTTAACGCTTTCAGAGGTAGCTAGTGATATATAGAAATAGTTGATTCGACTTCTGTGCCCTGCCCGACCGAAAATATTATTTGCTCAAGATTCTTACCCAGGGTTTGACTCGGCGTTGACAAGGCGTTTAACTCTTGAGCCATGGAGGCAATATCAATGTAGTCAAGTTCAAATAAGAACCTAGGAAGTGCAATATCGCATACATGTGCGAATAAAATTTATGTCTCCGGCTATAGCCCTATCATTATATCGTTTAACAACTGTTTAGCCCACGCTTTCCACACTGTTTTGTGTTTTGTGTGAAAGCTTGTTGTTCCATCTGGCATTTTTTACTCATTAAGTGTACAACAATGTATGGTACTTGCTGTAGTATTATTTGTAGAATGAATGCTTTTGTATGGACAATAAATTATACAATAAAGTGCGAAGTGCGAGTGAAAAATAAAGTGAGAAGTAAACTCACGCTAGAAATGATCTAGACTTGATTTTAGCATTAAACATGAAATTTGTACACATTTGGTTTAACAAGTCAATACTAACTAAAATCGATTTAAAAAAAACATGTGCTGTTGGTCCAACGAATTGAGCTACTTACTTTTAAACTTAATGATACATGCACCTCTCTCACGCAAGCTGAAGTCAATACTTGTGAAACATTCTTTTGTTCAAAGGACAGGTGCGAAAATTTTTCATCAGCCGTGATTACAATGGGCCGCCCAAAAGTATACGAAATCATAAGTTGTAGTTTTTACTTCGCGTTTCAATCTGTTTGGAATTGTTTTAATCACTTGAGTAAACTAAAATAATGCAATTGTAGCCGTGATCATGGGGAGACTGTTAGTATTTTATTTAAATGTGTACTACTCGCGTAGACTATAGACAGTATTATTCATCTTTCTTTATATCAGTACACCAGTATCTAACGCACAGAACGTGCCTCGTACCTTATATTCAACACATACAAGCCTTTTGTATGCTTGAATTATTACTACGATCACGACTAGGACGTAGAAAATCTCGCGACTACTCTTTAATGAAGAAAACAACTGGAAAGACTCGTATATCATTTGGATAAGCTGAACTACCTTTGGACTGTTTGTTTTGAAATCCCATTGTATGGGCATTTTCGTCGTTGTTTACTCTCATTGACTTTCAAAGGTGTCAAATGTGTTCGATAATTCGGCTTTTATTTCCTTTATTTTGTTTGTTCTATAGAATTGTCAGTAAACATAAAAAAATGGAAGGAAATTATTTTGAAATATTTAAAATCATCTCGTTTAATTCAACTCTTAATTTTTTATAAACTAAAAGAATGAGTAACCTTATATTTTATTATCGTAAGTTAAAGCAAAAAAAACTTACATCTAGTTCTACATGGATTCTACATAAGGCGACAAAGAAGAGGGTGCCAATATGTGAATAAAATAGCTGGAAGCACATATTTGAGAAGAAGTCTTTCCCAATAAATAATAATACATACAACATTGAAGGCTGTGCATACTTTTATGTTACGTACGTAAGAACTATCCTTATTTATTATAGTCAGTTTTGAGTGACAGACAGATTTGTATACCCTTATTAAATAAGAAGGAGACAAATGGCAAAATAAATACCGTTCTTGATATACACTACTAGACTATGTATCAAAAATTCTACGTACATACAAAAGTGAATATGTTAGTAAAATTTAGACCAACTAAATGTCTTCTCGCAAAAATCGAATACGAATCGTGTATCAATATAAGGTCGAAATCGGTTAACCGAAAGTACAATTATGTTCTTGATGGTTAATATTTGGGAATTATATGAAACCGCAAGGCAATTTAAAAGCTACGCTATTTTGATAACAAACTCTGACGATGACGAAGTGTTAACTTTGTTCTCATCTCATCAAAGCCGGCGATAGTCTACAGGCGTGAATGTCAAAGTCACTCAATTTTCTTTAGAAAACCCTGACCAAGATAATAATTGATAAAAATGTGGCGGCCTATTGAAAAGCAATCGTTTTCGGTTCATCCGGTTGGTACTAAAAAAAGGTGAATAACCAATTTCAATTCTCACCCACTCGCGGCCGAAATTAAATATCATTATCGAAATTGATTTTCTGATGATTAAGGTTTGAAGTGAAAACTAAGAAGCTTATCGACTTGAAATTGGGCGTATGTGGTAGAACTGTTACTATTGATTCCAATTTTAAATACTTTCATATTAAATACTGTCTATAGTTTAGGAGTAGTACACATTTAAATAAAACACTTTAACGGTTTAAAAGCGATATATTAGTTCTTATTTGAAAATGATTTTAACTTGGCCCGACGTTTGTTGTCTCTATCCGAAACGTCGGGCCGAAGTTAAAAATCATTTTCAAATAAGTTTAACTAATATATCGCTTTTACCTTAAAGTTTTATTTAAATACTTTCATATTCTTTTAAATGACCAAATCATTTGGCCATGATTAATTGATGGATTTATCTTTATCCAAAAACAAAATGCTGAAGAAAAAATAGTAAAAAGATTGTTTCATTTTACGTTTAATATACTTTGTTTGTTTAAGCAAGATATTCATAGGACTTTTTTGAGATACAATACGACCTATACAAGATTTGCAATTACGTGAATCTATTTGTTTATTCGAGAAAAATAAGAAAAACACCATGAGAATACAATTTTATAGTAAGTTAGGAAAGTATATGACTGTAGTAGATGCATATAATAGCATAAAAAACGTTTCACAGATAACGTATAAAGATAAGTTAAAACCAACATATTATATCTTTAAAGGATTAATAATTAAACATAAAAAGTAGTAAACAAGTCAAGTCAAACGCAAGTTAGTTTCACAACATTGATAACAACTTACGCCTGAACTTGAACAGGGAGGCACAAAAAATGTATCAACAGTGTAAATTTTGTATTGTACTATTTACACAATCTAAGTAGAAGTGTTCAAACCCCAATAATATGAGTAGTTTTAGCAGTGGGCAAGTCAAAGCACGAACAAAGAGAGAAGCGCTTTATCTTACAACTTTGCTTGAGTCAAATAATTCCTACCTGCTCCCGACTAGTTTTCTAGACCTAATAAGGGTCGGAAAGCCACTACACCAGCACTTAGCGGCTATTTTCTAAATTCGCGTTTTCTCTAATAAAACATCTGGTCTTTAGATACACCCGTCAACTTTTACGATATTAAAAATGCCTCTTTGTCGGCCCTTTTCACCTCGCGACGGGGAGTACCAGTCGTAAGTTAGACGCGCTATAAGCGATGATTAATTACCTCCTATAATATCGCCTTTATTGATTATTATGGATGGCTTTTAGAAATTATTACACAGGAATACACATACGCGAGATCAATTTCTCACAATAATACTTTACGGTTAACATTATGCGTTTGAGCATCTATAAATTACGATAGGCTTATGTTTATGGAAATTGTAAACATCATAAATATTTCCATAACGCGGAGAATTTCTCAGTTATATTGGAATGGATTTTCTCTACGAAATCAATAATGGGAATTTATGTGTTAAATCTGTGGAGATCGAATCTTAATGATGACACATTGACATAAAAAAAACTCGCACCGTATAATTATGGGTAATATTTTTACACAAGCTGGCGACGAAGGTGTGAAACAAATGATGTTAGAGTGTAGGGGGAAAGGTTTCCTGGATTTTGAGCTGGACTCCAATAATAGTTTCTTTTAAAGCTAGGCCGTAATACAATTATTATTGCGTACACGATATTATATTAGTCATTTGAGGGAACGTAAAATAAAACTGGCTATTACAATAACATAATATCGCAGTAACTTCGGTGTTGAAAAATCTATGTTTATCAAATTTGGCTAAGCCAATGCGTGTTTCCTCCACTTTGTTTCTTATATAGTGCTAATTTCCTAATTTACGTTGGAAATGTCAATCTTAATATGCCTATTATTTTACTCTTCTCACCTACGCTGGGAACTGGAAGCTTATTGAAAATACAGGCTAAGTGTGAGTTAGACCCGTATGTAGGGTTCCGCACGATTTAAAAAAGTCACACCTAAAAAAGCTTCTATTTATTTCTGTAATTCTTGGCAGTAGTTTTAATGCGGCACCAAATTGCTTCTAAAAATATCAACCGTCTATCACGATAAGTATACAACCTGGTAACTGACAGAGTACTACTTAGATACGGAACCCAAATAAAAAGGCCTCCACATGACAGTGACGCCTGACGGGTTGGCTAAGGAGAAAATTAGCTATCAAACTTTCATAATAGCATTTGACGTTAATTTCCTACGGTGTTTCTAAATGGAGACGTTATCTAGCACACCATCGAAGGGTTTAATTATGTTGTTCTTGCAGCATAGGCCCGAATCACTTGTACAGATAAAATAATAATTAAAAGATACGATTGTTCCCCACTATTTAATAGCGTCTGTGTACCTAGTATATTGAAACGCAATTTAAAAGTAGGCACATTTTCTGAGGTATTTTTTGCTTATTAATTTAGATTGTGTTATTTTTTTAATGAAGTATTAAAATTTGTACGTGATAAAATGTGATTATAAAGATAATTTCAAAAAAAAAAAGACAACATCGTTGTTTTCACATGTCAGCTTTATTTAAATTAAGAACTTGGTTCAGATTTAAAAAATATCATGCGACGAGCGATCACAGCCTACCGCGCCGTTTTTTACTGTGATAAGAATTCAGCACCACAGCTGAGACCGGTATCAATTGCCATTATTTAATTCGTTCGGTTGCAAGTGTTTGGTCCCGCAAAAAACGTTTAAATAAATTAGTAAAAATGTCGAAAATTAGCAAAATAGTGTTTAAGAGTTTACGAGCCAAAGCCCTATGTAACTCCAGGGTGTGAAAAAACTCGTTCGAAACTAATATTAATACGCTGAGAGATCCCGGTGCAAGCACCCGATGATTCACTTCTATAAATGGTGATTGGATTTTGGAACTGAGCCTTCAAATACCAAGTTCAAGAAAATGGACATGCAAACAAGAGCTATTATTCGAGATTTGTGTATTTCCCTGAAATCGGAATTGCAAGAAATTAAAACGAAGTTCATGTCGGTAGTTGAACAAAGTGATAAAAGCAATAGTGAAAATATCAATCGTGCTCTCAATGTAAATAACGGGCAGTGTATTGTACCGAGGATTGGAGAAGCGAATAGAAAATATACCAACACCAACATTTGCCAAAATCGCTCAAAACCCGAGGCAGGTAGGCGGTAGTACTAGCGAGGCCACGAAAGCCACGAAAATCAGCTCAGCGACAATCAAAACGCGACGAGTTAAGAGACATCAATTGCAATCGGTGGATCTCGAGACCGTAGAGGTAGGACATAGGAATAACAAAAATAATTCCCAAGAAAAGTCTTAAGGTCAGAATCTGCAGATATTATGCGAGGAAAAAATTGCAATAGTTGAGATTAGGCTTCAGAAAAAATAAAACATCTACATGTTTGGCGATTGAAAACTGATACCAAGTGGATCAGCTATCAACTTTGTACAAAATATGGAATTGATACAAAGAAAAGCTAAAACATAAGGGGAAAGAAGCTATTCCTCTTTTATAATCACCCTTCAGAGTCAGTTATCAGAAGTTATGCCAGCCGGAAGTTTGGCCCATTCATGAGAGTTTTCTAGTGGTATTTTTCGTAAATCAAGCAAATCACGAAGAATAATGCTATTTAACTACTATTATCAGAATGCAGGGGCCTTCGAACTGTTGAACAGTTTTTGTAGCAACTTAGAATATTTAGAAGCTGATATCATTGCTATTACGGAAACTGGATGTAATGACTCGATAATGGACGGCGAAATTATACCTGCAGGGTACCAAATTATTCGGTGCGACCGTACTGACGGACGTAAACAAGGCGGTGCATTTCTAGTGGCCGCGCGCGTTTACGAATACAAAGAGTGAGCCGATGCGAACTAGATGACGTCACGGTAGATCGCCACTCTTCGAACTGTGGACCGTTCACTCTAATGACAAATTATTGTTGTTGTGTTGGTAGTATTCTACCTCCTAAAATCAGTGAGAACGAATATATGTTATGTTTAAATTTATTAGAGCGACTGTGTTTAAAATACGAAAAAGTTTTTGTAGGCGATTTTATTTGATTCTATAATGGAGTTGTTAGAAATATTTTGAATTTTTTAAATTTACTGTATTTCACTCAAGTTAATAATTTCCGAATTGTAATGGTAGGCAACTGGATCTTGTGTTGTGCTCGTCATACTTGTGGGATAAGGTGTCGGTGAAGGAGGCGGACGAGCCGTTGGTGCTGGTGGACCCGTATCACCCGCCACTCTTGATTGAGCTGGACTACCCCCGATATACAAGGATAGGACGGGACGTGTTGCATAACTGGGAAAGTAGGACCGCTGAGGTAGGAGTAAATTAACTTGGAATTTCTATAAAGCAGATTTCTTATAATCACTCACTGAGTCTCGTGATTGGGGTGACGTTTATAATTGCGAAACCCTGAGCACGCCCTTGCAGGTTATATAATTGAACAACATTCTAGATAAGATGTCTAGAAAGTCCAACGCGAAAAATCATAAATGTAGCTATCCCGAGTGGTATACTCCGATATTATTTAAAGTTGGCTAAGTTACACAAACCTATAAATTAAGTGATCGGATAGGATTATAACGCTTTTGATTTCGAAGGAGAGTTAAGGCTAATCTAAAACAGACATTTCAGATATACGAACAACGAATTCAAAACAATTTAATTAAAGACCCAAAACTTTTTGGAAATATGGAGCAAAATCTTGCACAAAAACAAACAGTTTATAAAAACGGTGTGCAGTTACGAATTCGGAATGTGCGAATAATTTGGAAATATTTTTATTTGTGTACAATAACGAACCAGGAGACTCAATGTTGACGAAGCGGTGAGGGCGAGCGGCGGGGTAGTGCTGTGTTCACGTACCCGAACTGTCGCTAGCCGAAGTAAAAGTTGCGCTCGTTCGGCTGAAGCCAAAAAGCTCCGTGGGCCCAGATGGAATTCCGCCTTTCTTATTACGCGACTGAGGTTAGTATTGGCCAAGCCATTTCTACATGTTTACAACTTAGTCTTGTCGGTCACACTTCCCGGACGCCTGGAAAACTACTAGGGTTGTACCGATACCTAAAAGCGACGGCGGTAAAACTATCGAATCGTTCAGACCCGTTGCAGTTTTATCACGATTGCAAGATTCGAGTCAGCCATTCACGAAGTATGCAGCAGCAAAAGATACGTACCTAACTGACTCTCAGCATGGGTTTAGGCCAAAACGAAGTACGACCAGCAACTTGCTAATGAGCTACGTACCTGATTCCTTGTTGACTCCGGGTAGGTGGATGCAGCCTACTTCGACTACAAAAAGGCCTTCGATGTAGTGGATAACGATGTCCTACTTTCGAAGCTGGCAAAAATAGGATGCACTCCTAACTATTTGGTTTTTTGCCGTACCTAAAGGATAGGAAACAGTACGTGGAGTATTGTGGGTGTCAATCTGCGACATATTTTACTCGTTCCGGCGTAAGTCAAGGGAGCAATATAGGATCCTTGCATTTTTCGATCATGATAAACGACTTGCCTGACGTAGTAAGAAAAGCCAAGTGTTTGTTGTTTGCCGACGACTTAAAGCTCTTATTGGCAGTCAAGGACAAAGGCGACTGCATTAATCTTCAGGGAGATATAGATAAAATAAAGACGTGGAGCGAAAATAACAAGCTGCAAATTAATTTATCTAAGTCATGCGTCATAACATTTACCAAAGCAAAAGCCCCAATTCGGTACGAATACAAATTGGCAGGCGCACCTTTGGAAAGAGTGCAATCTGTACGTGATCTCGGAGTTACAGTAGACGCAAGGTACACGTTTAGAGACCACATAGTCAGTGTCTGTAAGAAAGCTTATAAGCGACTGGGTTTTGTCCTTCGGAGAGCGTCTGATTCACCAGTACCAGAGCAGAGCCATCACAGTGTGTATAACGCATTAGTAAGAAGTCAGTTGGAATCCAACGCCGTTCTTTGGGCGCCACACGAAGTTAAGTATAGCAGTTGTAGAGCGTATTCAAAATAAGTTTACGAGGCACTTATATCAAAGGCATTACGGGGTGTATCCTTACTACCCCTTAATGTATCCGACGTTATTCGTTTTAGGCATGGTTGGATACGCTAAGCTCGAAGCACGGAGGCACCTAGCGTTGGCCACGTATGTGTTCAAGGTGCTGAGAGGCATCACATATGACCCCACGGTGCTACAGTCCATCAGCTTCTACGTCCCAGATGCCTACCTACGACGACGTACTAGATCACTGTTCGCCATCAGTCCCGCGAGAACAAACTTAATGTATTATTCCCCGAATATGCGAGCACTTCACATTCTTAACAGTGTTAATTGTAAAATAGACATTTTTAATTGTACAGTGACCGAGTTCATAAAGACTATAACGTATATGTAGTAGCGTTATATGTAATATGATAACTATTAATTTTAATTTTATTTAAATGATTAATTGTAACTCACTATCATGTTGGAATTGTTATTCTGTAAAGGTGTGTGATTGGTTTTTAATAAATAAATAAATTATTTATCTATTTATTATTGACTAGCGACCCGTTCCGGCTTCGCTCGGATGCAATGTTGATACTAAATACACTACAGAAAAACTATGAACGTTGTATATAAGAACCTTCCTCTTGAATCACTCTATTTAAAAAACCGTAACTTTAAAGATTTAAGCGTCAATAGAAGACAGAAAAAGCGACTTTGTTTTAAACTATGTAGTGATTTACGCAATTTAGTAGTTATAAGTTAGCTGTATATGTTCTAAGAGCGATAAAAAGTTTCGAATTTTCATTTATATTTCTGCCACTGAGTCCATTTCCCTGTTTCGTAGGGTTTAGTCCTATCCTATATATTGTACGCAAAATACAGTGTACTCTTTATAACGAAACTCAAGGAACTGAGCATTTTTTGTCGTTATATCGTTATCTGGATTGAAGACAAAAAAACAAAATAACAAGAATTTTTAATCGCACGTTCACACAAACTTTTTCGTCAACACTAATCGCTTTCCGTTTTCCTGGCCATTTTAACAGTTTCAAAGTAGGTTTACGACTGATAATACGATAGGAACCAAGTATGCTTGGTCGAATACCATCACTTCCTACTGCACGTGTACAAGGCAATTAAGGATAACAAAAGCTAGACCGACCTCGGATGTTTCGGAGCTTCAAAGTCTTTTGTTACCTGATATCATAACATAAACAATAATACCTATAATAAATATTTACCATCTAAAAATATGAACAGATTTCTTCGTAATAGAGAATGGCGTATCGCTATAAGGAGTGTTTCAATGTGTGAGTTTTAACGCAAACCAACCAACTTGGGCTCACTCCAACGTTATAGGGAGTTTATCGTTATAAAGTATAACGTTATAAAGAGTTTACACTGTAGGTTCTTGCGTAAAAATACATCTAGTTTCAAAACCTCTAAAGAGTCTCCCAAAAGTGGGTCGCGTAACACTTCCATGTCGCATTGCATCGAATAAAGGCCGCGAAAGCCAGTCCACTATTCGGAAGTGATGCAATTCTGTTACCGCGTGCGTTACGTAACTGCTATTTAGCTTCGATTACACTCATCGCTATGAGGAAATAGTATTTTCTTCGCGATGTAAATACAACTAGCCTTCAGACTGTTAATAGTTCAAAAACAATTGTGTAACGTATAATGTGAAATAATAAGAAATTATGATCGATTCAAATCGTTTAAAAAAGAAACGTTTAATTAAACAAACAGGGGAAAAAGTCATATACCGGTATATAAATAAATGTTTGTATTCTTTATTAAATGTATAATTACATGTTGTTACATAAACATGTATAGATGCTTTCATCATGACAGAATAAATCTAGTACTATTTGTAGTTAACGCAAGTATTGGACTTGTAGAACATTTTAAACGGTTTAAAATGCGAAATGTATTAGTTAAGCTTATTCACAAAATTTTAACTACGGCCCGACGTTAAAGATGACTTGCTAAAGACGATTTACAGAATACGAAAGAAACCAGTAGGAAGTCTAAAGGACTTCCTCGCTCTTCACACAGCTTTGTGTAACTTATTTATTTTATTACCACTTTACATATTTATTATAACACTTTTTAATGTGCAAGACACTATACGTTTACACTAACGGTTTAACACAAAAAATATACTAGTTAACAACTCGACGTTTCCTATGCTTTACAGCAGCCGTGGTGTAAAACACCGAATATTATAATATACACTTATTTAAGTGCTTTATTTAAACTATTAATTGCTTTCTATGATAACACAACATCTGTTTTTGTGTCACGATCAGTCATTGTACACGACTATTGCTCTTTCGATTGTCAGCGAGTATTTTATCGCAATTATGTAATGGCGTGCTTTTTCGTTATGCTCCACGAATAACTAGTTTGGTATAATTTGAAGAATCAATTCCATTATAGCGTTACTCTTAATAATTACAATAATGTAACAAATCTAAGACCCTGAAAGTAGGTTTTTATTGACAAGATGATGTTCTCACATGTGTAAGGACAACATCTTAAACCACCTCAATGCATGCTCATTACGCTAATCTTAACCTATGTAATTATTAAAAAATATCCGTTTTCTATATTTACCATATACACATTTAAAAAACACCGGTTTAAAACGCGATATATTAGTTAAACTTATTAAAAAAATTCGGCCCCCCCGGGGGGGGGGCCCCGGGGAGGGGGGGGGGGGGGGGGGGAGGTAAAAAAACAATTTTTAAATAAGTTTAACTAATATATCGGCGTTTTAAACCGTTAAAGTGTAATTATTTAAAAATATCCGTGTCCTAATAGTTTTGATTATAAAAATCGTGGACACGGGCGGGACTTGAACCGACATTTACTTTTACATTTAAATCTTCAAATTATTTTCATCTCGCAGTTACGTAGCCTCAAATAACCGCATCGTTTTCTTACAAAGGCAAAGATATTCATCAGAGGCACTCGTACAAAAGGCCACGGAGCCCCAAATACGGTAGTGTTTCCTAAAAAGTGTACAGCCAAACGCAGTAGATAATGCAGTTACATAAACCTACTTTCACTGTGCTTTGTTTACGTGTTTCTGTGTTGCATAAATGTTTCGCTCGCCGTTAAGCCGTGTGTGAAACGGTAAAAGTGCAGTGTGTTTTGCTCGGTTCATAAAAATGTAACTATTTAAATAAAACACTTTAACGGTTTAAAACGCGATATATTAGTTAAACTAATTTGAAAATTATTTTTAACTTCGGCCCGACGTCTTCGGAGCTTTGCAGCAGCCGTGGTCACGGGGAGACTGGGGCAGTTAAAATCATTTTCAAATAAGTTTAACTAATATATCGCGTTTTAAACCGTTAAGGTGTTTTATTTAAATGTGTATCTCTCGCGTAAACTATAGACAGTATTTATAATGTGACTAATTAATAACCGCTATTTAATTATGCCGACTTTAGGATTATTAATTGAATCATTTATATAGATTATTATAATCTACTGTCGGTATTAGTATAGCTTCAAGGGGTCATTATATATATTAGATGTTTAAAAATTGTAAATGCGTAGTTATGTATAAATGTTCATTGGTCTCTTACTTAAGGAAAAAAGGAACCCCCTTTTGGTTTTCTTTTCCCCAAAAAAAAAAAAAAAAAAAAAAAAAAAGGAAAGGGAGGCAAAAACTTATTTGAATTCCATTTGGATCTGTGGTAGTTCAAAATTATTAGCAACTAGCTATGTCAGCGACTTCTTCCGCGAGAATCATTATTTTGGACATCCAAATTCGTTTTTGCAAACCCCGTCATCTTTATAAACTTAAGCTGTTAGCCACGACGTCGGTCGCGTCCCTTCGCATCGTTTTTGCAAGTTGATCTTAAAAGATAGACATATAGCGTCACGGACTTTTTTTCAGATCATTTAAAGATAAATAATTCTTTCATACACATTTTTTGGTATCTTAAACCGTGTTTTCAGCGTATCCATTTTTTTCGTTTCTCGCTGTTTCGCTTGTGTTAGTCACAGGACGTAGTTTTATAGCCTTCCTCGATAGCAACACAAAATGAATTTTTCAATTCTAACCCGTAGTTCCTGATATTAGCGCGTTCAAATAAACAAACTAACTTTATATATCAGTATAGATATAGATAGATTATGTTTTAAGCGTATTTTCTATAAACAGTAACATTAAAAATTGGATAACTTAATAAAACTAACAGCTACTGTTTTTTGTACGTGGATATTTACATCATCATCATTAGAGGTATATATATGACTTGCAGTGGAAAATTTCTTCAGAACTAATCATACAAATACAGCTAACCAATGTAAAATACACAACTGTTTGCTTATTTAACAAGTATTTTTTCTAAATATTGATGCTCAATTTATTAAATAGATATTTTAGAAAAGGACGAAAATACACTTTCAATAAAACATAACACTAAAAACCCCACAATTAAGAGAAAGCACTGGGAAATGTTGTACGGTCATGGGTTTTAATAATATAACTAAAAAAACACACCGTATACCAAATTAGCGTTCAAGGGGACAATAAATAGAGTGAAAGGTAACCGAAATTGCAGCTTAGGGACATAACAATGTAATCTTGGTAATTTTCCTCGCATACAGCCCTAGACCACTCTATTACATGTCATTATCTGCGTAGACTTCATGAAATTTAATTCCAATAGAATTAAATAAATTGCTTTTTAATGCCATTCCAAATAAGTCGGTGTAATTGCGTGAAACGGCCTATTTCCGCGTGTCGACAATTTCGCGAGAGTATAATTTACCTTGTTATGAACTTTAGTTTCGACTTCGGTCCAGTGCTTCTCAAAGTGAGTGTTAGAATTAAACATTATGAAACTTAGGTAACCACAAAAATGCATGGCTACTACCCGGGGCAGGTAAAGTGATAAAAACTGACTAATATTTTTTATCAATTAATAAAATATAGTATATAAAATTCTAAAGTCTTCACTTTGCATTTGTTTGACTTTGCATGTTGTGTCTGTCTGTCATTGTTTTACACATATTTTATGTTTAAGTTACATATGTCAATAATTGTGTGAAATTTCGACAGTCCTTATTTAAGAAATAAATAAAATAAAGTAAACTGTCTAGGTGTTTAGTAATTTTTCTGGTATCAGTGCAACACAAACTGAAAACGTCTGTCAATAAAGTTTGGAAACCTCTAGCATCTATGATTGTCCTCTTAGAAGTAAAGAGATTTTAATAACAGCTTAAAAAAGTGGAATGATCAAATTATTAGCATGTATATTAATTTAGGTTGATACAAACATGTAAATTTTATGTGTTTGTAGCAGACAAAAAAATATGGTTTGCACTAAACCAAACTATATATCTTATTATTATATATTGTTTTTTAATTAGCGTATACTTTGAGAAACTTATGGGCTCGATGGTACAACTGACATAATAATTATAAAAAAATACAAAATACTCATATTGTAGATGCATAATAAATATCTAGGAATGTCGATTTCATGTAATGAAAAAAAAAACCTTATAAATATCACTTACCTGTGTTAACCCCAATCTGTAGCTAGTAACGTCCAAATCAAGGGCGAGCAACATATCGTCGACGATCTGTCTGTCCGATAGGCTTGGTGACTTTTCGGTGTTCTCACCTTCCGATGTAGCAAGGAGACGGTACCTAATATGACATATTAAATTTTATTACCTTAAAATGAGACAAAATTATGTTAAAGCATATGTTATTAGGAAACTAGGATAAAATAGATCTAGGTCTTAAAATAACTATAATCGTTAAATACTGTCTATAGTTTACGCGAGTAGTACACATTTAAATAAAACACTCTAACGGTTTAATACGCGATATATTAGTTAAACTTATTTGAAAATGATTTATAACTTCGGCCCGACGTTTCGGGTGCTTTGCAGCAGTCTCCCCGTGACCACGGCTGCTGCAAAGCATCCGAAACGTCGGGCCGAAGTTAATAAGTTTAACTAATATATCGCGTTTTAAACCGTTAAAGTGTTTTATTTAAACTATAATCGTTGTTTATTCAATTCAAGTATTTCGTCAAAGTAATATAGTGTGAATAAAGCCTTTAATATTTCAGACCATTAATTAATTGATAGTGCTGTGCAACCATTTCATACCTTCTGGCGAATTCAGTGAGTGGCATGTTTTCAGGGAATCCTTGTTTGTACAACCTCGCCGCCTCGAGTAATTGGAAGCCGCGGAACTGCAAACATTCGTCTTGTTAATTATGAATGAACCCTCTTCTTTAAATGTAACGACGAATGGTGCTAAAATACCCCAGCTAAATAATCAAAGCAAGACGCGCTGCTTTGGATACGTTGTTTTGAGCAATCTACACGTAAACAATGACATCAAGAAAATAATAACTTAAATCGTGCGTACTTATATATATATTTTTAAGTAGTGGTAGGTAGATGCAGCCAGACATGCCTCTGCAGCACAATATCTTTCCTAAGTGTTGATACGCTTTTCGGGTAATATGTTATCGGACGGATGCCTCTAGCTTTCAGTCCCTATATTATTTAGTCTTAAGCAAATCATTCACCCGAATACACGTTAATTAATTAATCATTTATTTCTTTATAAAAACGCGTTTGCGCGCTCCCTACTAGTTACTTTGACTAGGTAATTAACAATCTATAATAAAATACATATTTGTAAATAATGCCATTTGTATCTTTCAGGCAGGTTCGTAGCCGCTAGATTTAATTCACTCGCAAAACTTCAAATATATCGTAATATACCTGCGACCGCAATAACGGTACGTTGACGTCATCAGACGTCTCATTGGGTTGATTGGTCAGCAGGCAGCAGACAAACTGAACGCCCCCTGAGCCGCAACGCCGCAAAGTATCAATGATACCGTCAGCAACAAACTTGGTCTGCAACGCGTAGGATCGCCGCTTCATTCCAGCTGTACCTGTGGAAATCGCATTTGTGTTATGTTACTATAGAAAGTAGGAATCTATACAAATACTACAAAACTGAAGATTTTTTCGTTTGAATGTGGTAATCTCAGGAACTACTGATTCGAATTAAAACAAACTTGTTGGGTTGGTTAGATTATTTATTGAGAAAGACCTTAAGGGTCTAAAACATCATGCTGCACCCAAAATGAGCGAAGGAATAGAGGGAAGTGTGGGAAAAACCCGGAAAATTTTATTCATCTTTGAAGGCGTTGTTCGCGTGCGCTGCATCTTGCAACAGATTCAAGATGTCCAAAAGATATTATTTAAAACGACATTACGTACTCAACATAATTAGTATCTTACCAGTTGTAAGCGTTCTTCGTATAGACGAAGCGCGTCGCAAAGTGGATGCGTCCCCAATGGCCGCCGACCACGTACCTGTACCGCATGCGCCACGGGACCAAGTCCATACACGCACTATTTCTTCGCTGGAAAACAAATACAATAATTAAAATCCATCACCCAGTTTTTTTATGTTAATGGAAGAAGTATATGGTATTTAATTAGATGAACTGATGCTTACTTATGACTTTCTTGTAATAGAGCATGTGCCTTTTTCGTAACTGGATTCTCGCGGCTGGCCTTAACCCAACCGGTAACATCATACAATACTGGATTTGTACCCTGAAAATATATGAATAAAATGTAAACTATGTATTTCAGTTATAAAAGCCATCCGGCTTGAAGGACCTCTATTTATTATTTAATAAAATCACAATACCTGTAAATGTTGCAAACTGAACTGTCTTGCCAGTGGTGCCTTTTTAATTAGATACTGGGTGTGATGTGGTGGACCGTAGTGTGTCATAACGCGTTCTAGGAAAGTGTCATCGGAAGAGTTCGGGTACATCGACTCTTCGTCTAGGAGCCTAAAAAAATCATTATTCATTTAGTTTATGCAAAAAACAAGTCGTAACAAGTAAAAAAATTACATATAAGAAAAAATATGATTTTGTTTAACCTAACATTAAAACTCGTATTATGTCATGGAAATTACAAATATCTTCGAGACTTTTTTAGTAATCGTAAATAAGATTCCAATCAAACCCTTAAAGAGTTAACTCTTACTCCTATAAAATAGCTAACCATAATAAACCACGTCGATCACAGTCACGCAAATCCGCCTGGGAGCTGCGTACAATGCTGTTTTGGGGCGATTTATCTAGAAGGTCCACCATTGGGCCAGGACTGACTGTTTCCGAGAGCCAATCTGAAAAACAAACACCAAAATAGATTTCATATTTGTATCCTTAATTAAATTATACTTGTATGAAGATACAATAAATATTTCCTTATTTCCCGTAGATTTATATTTATAGATAAATTATGTTGGGCTTACCTTCCTCTGTTCCATCGTCAAGTGTGATGCCTTCTTGAGCGTATCGTTCTCTCGGTGCGACTAACATAGCCTCGTGGAATACAGATTGAAGACGTTCCTACAATTGAAATAGATTAGTGACAGGCAGGATAAAAAAATACAGCGTTGTTGCGGCGCAAGCTGATGCTACGGCGCTTGCGCAGGTCGGGCGACATCGATTGGTTGATTGGTCGACGTAGACCAATACAAGACGACATACTTTAGTAAAATATAATATAAATTCGTATGAAATTTTATATTCGTTCTTATTACATGCTTCTTACTCGAAGTTTTCATTTAAGATACAGTCCACCACTAAGTAAACTATGCAACAAGAGTTTATATCATTTATCCAAGTTAGACAAAATCGTCTGCAGTTGCATACCGACCAAGTATTTTGTTAGTAAATAAAAAAAGAAATTATTAGGTGTGATATATATCTACACTATATGTCAATATTAAAGTACCTGGAGATAATTCGAAAGTAGTTTCGATAGAGGCGCTCCGCTTTGCTGACCCGCACAAAGAGGGTTGTCAGCGCCGGGTGTGTCTAGTAATAATATGGAGGAAGATGTTCGAGATGCAGTAGATATGCTCCTGTTAACAAAGTACCTCAGTGGTAAACAAAGTGGTCAGATTCATTGAGGTTAGAAAATATTCAAACTAGTTGATCAATCAAAAATAATTCATGAAAATGAAATAATTAATATAATATAAGCTATAATAAAAACAAGATTACGGATAACTATTTTTGGCTTTGCACATTTAGGAATCCAGACAGAAGTCAAAGGCGGACATACTCTTTCGGTTTTCATTTAATAATATTCGAATTACTTACCTATTAATCAAAGCGGCAACGATATTAAATGTTTCGTTGTAAAGACCGTTGACGAAAGCTTCTAAGGCATCTGATCCTGGTAACTCCTTTTCGCTGCATGGTGATGGTGTTCTACAACAAAAATTGTTACAAATACGGAAAAATCATGGCATGGATAATTCAAATTTATTATTAAGAGTATATAAATACATATAATTCAAAAATGAATTCAACATTTTAAAAATACAAACTTAAAATTGGTATAAAAGACATAAATGTTTTAAGAACGGATTACAAAAGATTCGTCGTGGTTAAACCGGGTAAACCCAAAATTTATAAGTGTTGTTACCATTACGGTAACTTATAGTAATTATTATTTTAGGAAATAAATAATATTAAAAATCAATCATACCTAAGCGCATGCGCAGGTTGCGGTGACGGCGGCGCAGGTGGTGCAAAAACAGCACGAGATAATTCTTCCACGCCCACGCCAAGCAAGCGACTGGCTCGAGTCGCACAGCCGCTGCTAGCAAACTGGTACTTCAGACCCGATCCTGTATTCGCTGTAAAAATCAATCCATTCCCAATTACAACTTTAAAAACATTGATAGTGCTGTGTGTAGGTGCTTATCTCTTTTAGCGAGAGGAGACTTATGTCTAGCATAATTATAACAAAATGATATTGTAATTTGGTTTATTTTTCTAGCAATGTAAACAAAAGTACATTATCCACCTAACACACTTACTTGTTAAACATCTATCAACATACATACATTACATTTCACATACTTAATACATACACACAACATGCAAAAATGATTTTTATCTACGGCCCCACGATTCGGATACTTTGCAGCCGTGGTCACAGGTCTCCCCGTGTATTAATACTGTCTGTAATACACATTTAAATAAAAACCTTTAACGGTTTAAAACGCGATATATATTAGTTAAACATATGGTCACGGGAAGGCTCACGGTTTGCTGCAAAGCATCCGATACGTAGGGCGGTATTTAAAATAATTTTCAAATAAGTTTTACTAATAATTAAGAATTTTTGATTTCATCAGTGGGACATTAATAGGTTGAAAGTTTGAAACGAACCTTTAACCACACCAGCCCAGCCCAAATGGCAAATCGCAGCCAATATCTTCCACATGGCCATCTGTTCCTGTTCAGTGACTCCCAGCATTTGGAAGGACTCCTTGAGAGCTATAAACTCAGTGGGCGCTTCCGCTTTCTCGATGGAGCTGATATAGGGGTTGGGAGCGTTAACTGGAGCTTGGTCCAATAGCAGCTCGCGACGAAGACGACCGTCGCAACCATGGAATAATCTGGGAAGTTTTAGACGATACTTAAAATGTTTGCTCAAATAATTATGACCATGACGATAAGAACGTGAACGCTCTCTTTCATAGAGAAACAAGACGTTAAAACCCTTCACTTTGAATCAATTCCATAGGTAAGTATAAAATATGGACAGATAAATTTTTATTCAAGTGAAAACATTTTAGAAGCGTTTTATACTTCTTTATAGAAAAGCCCGTCATCATAAAATTGACATGATTGTGTATGATAGAGCAATAAACGAATATGGTTATTTACCATATAAATGATCTTATGGAGTCCAATAAGGAAATTGGGGAAAAATCTTCACCAAGCCATACCAAAACGCAGACTATTTAAGTTTTTATTTCTGTAGGTACTATTAGCAACTAATAATTATAAAATATGCAACCCGCTATTTCCTTTAATGATTAACATTTCATCTTTTTGTAAAAAAAATTACATAAAAAACGAATAAAAATAATTTAAAATCAACTTAGTTATCTGTCGCTGCGATACTGCAGTAAAAATATAAATGACGGTCATTACTTACATATGCAGGGCTCTCAGGTGCGCTTGCTCAGGTCTAAAATCTGGCAATAGAGTCTGTACAGAGGCCGATACCAGCGCACCACCTCCGTCGAAGTCCAACGATGTCAGAGACACGAACCGTGATGCGTGAGAATTGGAGTTGGTCCTTAAAGACAAGAAAAAAAACGACAAATAAAAGATATGTAGTAAATATGTTAATTAAGCTAGTTGGACTTTTAGCGTCCCGTATGCAAACGACATTCTGTATAACTAATTTGGCAAAATATTAACTGCGAAACAGATGGCGATGGTAGCTGATATGACTTTGACATTAGGGACATCATCCATCTCAAGTCCCCCCGTGACCGTGGCTGCTACGAAGCATTCGAAGCCGTGGGGCGTAGTTAAATAAATTAAAACACGCATGATATGCAGCAGTCGCCGTTGTATTGTTACGATGTCTTCTTTTAATTCAATCACGTACCGACTTGAGCCGAATAAATGGAGTACGTCCAGAGCTGCTCCAAGTCTATCTGGGGTTAGTTTTGAACCTTGGGCGGCATAGACGCTGGCCAGGTACCACACGCAGTGCCTCATAGCCGTTGTTTTTCCTGAACCGGATCTGTAAGTAAATTAAATTATAATTAAATAGCATGGCACGGGTAAGTTGCGATCGCATTAAAGTCATGGGATCCTGGATTTAAATCGCGGGAGAATAAAATAAATAGGTTGACATAAAATTAATATAATCTAACATAAAGTTAAATAAAATAGTATAGTTATATTTTTAGTTAAGTCCATCTATGTAAAACAGATGCGCTGTCAATTTATTTGGCTTTAGATATTATTAATGCATACAAAAAGACATATACCAAACATTTCAATAATTCAATCTTAATAATATTACACAACCTTGATCTTTGTCATGTAATTTGTGAGAAAAACTACTAACTAATAAGAAATTATTAATAATTAAAAAAAATATTAGGATGGGTCCAATAAAAAAAAATATTAATCTTAACAAATTCAGCTTACAAAGAAGTAGTTTTCTGGTTTTTCTTGTTGTCGAAGTTAATTTTTATTATTAGATTTGCGATTAATGTTATCGTTCATGCTTGACATTACATTCTTATAGGGCTTTATGTTAAAACGTATTACTAAACAACGCATGAAGGCTGAGAGGTTCTGAGAAATCCTGAGGAAACAATACTTTCGGGCAGGGCATAGAAGGTTATTCAACTTCTAGCCTGTCATTTAATTAACCAGTAAAAATAAAAAGAATTCTTAGGTTTTATAATAATTATTGCTTAAGACTTTCGCCAAAATGGTACCTTCCAAGGAAGACGACAGCCCGATCCCGTCTCGACGCGAGCATGCATTTGTGGGCCGATTGAGCCGCAGCGAAGACGTGGGGCGGCATATCATCCATACGGCATCCGCGGAACATGGCCGCTACCTGTAAATGTTATTAAAGACTCAAGAGGTGTAAATACATAAATAAGATCTTCATGTTTCAGTCAATAAATACGTTAAACCTATGCGTATACGTTTTTATTTGGAAAGAATAAAGCGAAAAAACTCCAATAACAAAGAAAACATTTGCTTATTGTATATACCCTCATGTGTAATCTATATGAGGTATTGTCGTTAGTAAGGCGAGTTGTACAAATGTAAGTAAAACCTTTCACCGGTTTAAAACGCGAAATATATCAAGATCTCTTTAAGTACCGGACGTTTCGGGTGTTTTGTATTTTACCTCCATGACTTAAATTATTGTCGTATTAAAATATTTTGGGTTTTGAACTGATATGACATTATACAAGTATATAGGATTTATGTGGCTATTGGTAATAAATACAATTTTTCGCACCTTCTCCGTGTAAACGGGGGTTGTCCGCTTGGGTGGTCCGAGAACCAGCAAAGCGTGGCCTGCCCGAGCATGGTGTAACCCAGCAGCAAAACGCGAGCGCAGGACATTAAGTGCCCCACATTCGTTCAAACAGCGCAGTGATGCTATATCTTCTGCGCGTTCTAACTGTGGTGGGTTCGCCTGAAAATCGATGTTTTTAAGAGCAAAGACATATGGTGGTGCTTTTTAATGTTGCGTACCCAAAGACTATAAGAGCTATCTCATTATTATTACTTCACTGTCCGTCTGTCACTGGAACCGTGACATCTCAAATTATGCATTTCTGTTACTATTTTCTATTGGGGACACCGATAGAAGTCCCGGTCCTGGTCCAGTCTAGATACTGACTATTTCACCCATTTCTTCATTCCCTACCCTATGGAAACTTTGGGTAACCTAACTCTCATAGTGTCCCCTTCAGACCTTCCGGGTTGCTTGTAAAATCTTATTATTTGCTCCACCTTTACTTCTTATAACTGCAATAACTGCATAAGTTTATACATTGTAAATATAATTAAGAATATTTTTTTCCGCAGTAGGTGAAAAAGTTATGGGGCATGGGACATCTAACTGGTAAAGCAATAGCATGGTTTCTTTAATGGTCGTTCGTCGTGCTAAGAAAATATTTCTATGTGCAAGGGTTTTCCAAAACAAAATGCAGCCGGCTGACAGCAACGTTTGGTTGGGATTTCAAGTCTGTTTTGAGGTCCTTATCACAAGGTAAGAATTGGCAAAACGGTGCCCTGTCTAAGATAAGACCAACTCCCACATTCCACAGCCCCGTTGATGTATTTCTCCAAGAAGGTTTTTCCTAAGCAAATGATAGTTTGAAATCTCCGTTAGCAAATAAAGTTCTCAAAGAAATTGACTTAGTTGCCTCACCTTTTCCAAGTCATCTTCATCGACAGTGATCGTTTCGCCAGTCTGTATCACTCGAACTCTCACTCTGCCCGTATCTGCGTCTCCATCTCGCGTCACCGCCGTAAAACCTCCACGGTGCGCCAACCACATGTGGCCACCCTGCAGCCATTGTTTCTCGAATGCCAACTGCTCTTCCGACTTCGCCTGGAAAGAGAGAAATAAAATTTATTAGCATACCAGGGAAAATAAAGTGCGTTTAACACAATTTAGCAGAGCTTAAAATATCAACTGTCATTCATGTACAAACAGAATCGGCCTGAAATCATAAGTACACACAAGGAATGGGTTCGCTTAATGAATGGTTAAGCTCCAGCCCTATATTATCTAACAATGATGTGCCGTCAACCATTTTTAATTTGGTTATTTGTTAATCCACAAAAGGAAGATCGAAACGCAGATTTACACACACGGCTTTTTAGTGACCTTATTTTTTATTATATTTTTTTTTTACAAATTTCGGCATTCCAGCCCCAGATATATCCTGTCCCGATTTACCACATGGATATAATATCCCACGCCCCTTAAATAGTCTACAATAGGATCCACTCGAGACAGTCAATTAAACCATATTTTCTTAATATTCGTTATAACCTTGATCGTAGCAGGAATTTATGTTAATTTTATTTAGGAATGTATTATTACTTATAGCGAGGACGTTACAACCAAATTACCTCTACATTGATATTAATATAACCATTGTTTTATTGGCGCGTAGGTAATCAAAGTAATCATGCATAATAATAATAATCATGGACATACAATTCGTCCACATAATATAACAAAGAAATAAATTGTACTTAAACCTATACAAAAAATAATAATTGGGTCATATTATGTTATTGAGATCTTCTGGTAGTTCGTGAAAGTGTATTTTAAACAAAACGAGACTATTTCTAATTTTTACTATAACTTAACATTAAAATAAAACACTTTAACGGTTTAAAACGCGATATATTAGTTAAACTTATTTGAAAATGATTTTTAATTTTGATGTGTCCCCGTGACCACGGCTGCTGCAAAGCATCCGAAACGTCGAGCCGAAGTTTTCATTTCAGAAATCATTTTCAAATAAGTTTAACTGATATATCGCGTTTTAAACCGTTAAAGTGTTTTATTTAAATGTGTACTACTCGCGTAAACTATAGTTAACTTAATTTTTGTTATCTAAAGATTGCTACTTGCATGCGAAAATTACACAAGAGTTTTCTCAGGCGCCGTACACAAATCATGCATACTAAATTACAACGCTCGGTAACTTTTACGCAAATTAACTTAGAATGTCTACGGAATGATCACATCAACGAGTCTTGGCAGCTGGGTCAATCGCCAATCATTAGTAATACGTTGAGAAATGACGAGCTCCGGTATATTTGCACCCGCAAAGATTATCTACGAGTAAATGAATATGGAGGTTCTAGAAGAGTCTATTTAGCTGCTATGATATTTTATGATAGAGGACGGACACAAGCGTGAGGTCCATGCTGGAATACGATTTGTACATATTTTTGGCTTTGGACATTCGGAATTTTGCAAACCAAACGAAAATGAGATAAAAAATTTACGATTATTGACGCGGATTGAATAATGACATTCCTACCACCTATTACAGAAAAATTAATTTCTGTCAGTTTACGTAAATAATACACATGTAAATACAACAGTTAACGGTTTAAAACGCGAACTATATTAAAAAGGACCAAAAACCCCTGGGATCACGGCTGCTGCGACGCATCCGAAACGGAATCTAAGTATATTAGTTAAATAATTAACTACATAATCATTTACCTTTTGGGAATTGAACCTAGGACTCATTAAATTCAAGCTATATATTGCTACAACGACACAAGTCTACAACGACAAAATGTCGCAATAATAATAAATCTTTCATGTATAATTGCTTGTATTTCATGTCTATGTGCTAGGATAAGAAAATATTATGTAATTTTTAAATACATGTATTATTAGAATAAAATACTGAAATATCCCAACATATTGAAGTAACTCTTAGTATGTTAAAAATTTAATTCCCCTACAACTATACCCACTTCCGGCGTTTATCCGCCTCATTTTCAAAAGAGCTACGACGTACTTCCGTAACAGGTGTATAGGATGTAATCTACACATGTTACTCAAGAAATAGGTGTCACAATAAATTGGCTTCACCCACGTACAACAATATTAAGGAAGCATTTACGAATAGCAATTTAAAAGTCGAAACCTACGCCACATAACAATAATTGTTTGAAGCAATTATCCGTATGTATTTATAAAATCTCGTAATTGTTCAACTATTAACTTAATTGCGAGTTTATAGCTGAAACCAAATACTATGACTAGGTGACTAGTTTCACATACCTTTTTAACGTAGATATACAAAAAAGTATTTATTCGTGTTTTACACCGTTAAAAGTGTTTTATTCATTGTTATATACTCGCTACACTAAATGTAACGATTATTCGAATATTTAAAAAGATATAACTTTTTTTATGATAAAGGAGAATAACATGGGGCTAGGTAAAATATCCCAGCCATATATTATATGAAGATGCGCTCGGCTTTGGTTATTTGAAATCTCTGTACACCGAAAAGCGATGAAACTACACACTACTACTACACTACTATACTTCATTGAAAAATAAGGTTTTGGTTAGTTTTAAGTTTTCAAAATACTGCATACTGCATGATTGCAAAATCAATAGGTCACAGCGCAATATATCTTTATTCAAAACACGTAAACAGTTTTTGCCGAGTTGCATGCAGACTTTTAGCCTTTAATACGAAGTCTGTATACCTTTTTAAACGTACGTAAAGAATTTATTTTAATTTAACACTAAGTTTCAATACAATACATTCAATAGCATCTACATATATTGAAAAAAAAGTGACATTCCGTTTCCCCTCGTGGGGCATGGGGCTAACACATTTTTGTGTCCGTTTCACTGATCGGTTTTATTTACACGCAAGTAGGTGATCAGACTTCTGTGCCCTGCCCGACCGAAACATTTCACTGTTTCCCCGGGATTCGAACCCAGGACCTCTCGCGCTTAACGCAATGCTAAGCAACACGTTTAACCATTTAGCTACAGAGGCGGTATATATATTTTTATCTCCCTAAAATATCCAACCTTACTCCTTCGACAATTTTGGTAGCAAAGCTTGTATTTCTTTTATAACTTAAAAACAAACGAGTGTCGCTTTTCTATGCAGTCAATACAAAACTATCCTAAGCTTATAAAAAGCCATCAGCGAGTCTTAGAAAGCATGAGCGCTTTTTTTCAGCATGCCTCATATCAAATAACTAGCTGTGTCAGCGACTTCGTCCGCGTAGAATAGTTATTTTGGACATGAAAATGTATTTTTGCAAACCTTTATAAATTTCTTCTTACAAATTTAGGCTATTACCCACGACGTCGCTCACGTAGCGCAGTTCATCGCAGAGCTATGTTTTATAGTTAATAGCTTTCCTCGATAAATGCTTTAACCAACACAAAAATATTTTTTCATTTCGAACCAGTAGTTCCTGAGATTAGCGCGTTTTAACAAACAAACTCTTCAGCTTTATACATTAGTATAGATATCCTTCCATGAAGCTATTCAGTTGCTCAAGGCCTTAGTTGCATCTAAGCCTTTATTAGCCCCGCACAGCAGGACATAAAGCAGCCAAGGCGATATTCAAACGAGCTAACTTACTGCGACGTTGTCAGCACTGCGCAACGGAACACCAACTGCGCTATCCGGGCTTGTTTATTGAGTTACTGTGCATTGTTTACTGCTTTCGTCCTATCAATGTTGTATCGAAATTAACAAATTATCTTACTGCTGTTTGATAACAGCATTCCAGGATCCAGAATTCCTCGGAGCAAGTCGTGTTTTCATGAGTACAGTTCAAACAGGCGCTTAGCTTTTATTATTATGTTGTATATAAGATATGTTTTGTTTTATTATTCAACGATAATAATTATCTTTTGACAAAGAATTTTAGGGTCCGCTTCTTTCTTTAGGTCGTCTTTCCATCTATTAAGTTGTCATTTCTATTTCTCTTTGTTACTAAGTTAGTCTATACTTGTTTTGCTAAACAATGTTTACAACAACCTTTTTGATTATTATTTTTTATTACTCGCAAATACTTATAACCAGTCTCACCCGTGACATCTAATACACATCGGGTTCCGTAGATAATATTAAACACCTCAAATTCTGGTTTACGTCAGTGAACCAGAATTTAAGGTGTCTAATATCTAGCAATTATAATAGACAACTTGTTGTAAACAACTACCCGCAATCTCTATAGTTTTCTCCAGTTTCATCCAGCTGTCTATACAAACCGCCAGCCATTTCATATCTTGATACCTACCGCTTGAAAACTTCACGCCCTTTTATTAGTGTACAAACTGGGTCATGTATTTACCGTCTCGTTTTACTACTTAGCAGATGCGCAACCATCGTAAAGCTGACCTACAAAAAAGTTTTTTCTATACGCGCCGGCGCGTGCCTGCCTTCATTTTGAATGTGTAAGAACAAAATTCTGTCAATCTTTTTTTTAACTTAACGGCCGACGTTTGTTTGTTTTAAACGAAATGAACAATGCGACTCTTATACAATATACGTAAGACTATTTTACCCCTATCGCCTACTAGATGCCTTAGCAAATCTTTTTTTTTATAATAATGTGATTAAATATTGAAGTATTATAATAAATTTAAACTCTATTAGTAGTACTAAGCATACGATAATATTATTCATACTTAGACAAATACCGTTACTTCGTTCATAATTAATGGCGAACATGCAAGGTAGCCGCATTTATAAATGACAAGTCGGGCCCGTCTTTGAAAAAGGAAACTAGTCTTCTAATTATGGTCTCTGTTCGTTCCTATTTCATTTGCATATAATTTGACGTTAACATCTTTCACACCGTGCTCGTGTTTCAAACCGTTTAATTAACGGAAACACGACTGAAGCTAATCTTGAAATAGATGAGGAGGAATTATTGATATGTTTTTGTAATAGTGAAATTCCGTCTCACCGTAGGGCAATTTATGGACCTACCGTGTTGAGAGTTGATTATTTTATCGAAATTTAATTCCATAGATATATGATAGGCACGTTGAACTATAAGCTGATCCCCAAAAAGGGCACACAAAAAAAAGCATGAAGACACCGATCATGATGATGAGGTTTTTTGAGATGGTGTCTCAAGAAAACTCGTAACCGCTAAACGTTTAAA
The DNA here is from genome assembly GCA_963661955.1 of Leptosia nina. Classification (NCBI taxonomy): domain Eukaryota; kingdom Metazoa; phylum Arthropoda; class Insecta; order Lepidoptera; family Pieridae; genus Leptosia; species Leptosia nina. The sequence continues at coordinate 12,125,406 of CAVLEF010000002.1, read as the reverse complement.
CGTGTAAAAATGTGAAATTCAAATACACGTAGGTAAATCAGTTTTGCTTAGATATTTTTTTTCATTTGATATAACTTCTATCAAACTTAATACAGTATTATATACACGTAGGATCGGTATTTTTAGAAGAAAACGTTTACCACTTTAAATTCTTGCTATAATTTTTACGTACATTTCAGAAATCATTGGTGACGTTCGACACTTAATCCGTTCACGGAATACAGAAGACAGGAAGTGTATAAATTCTCGTTCCCTACGTTGCCGTATTTAGATTCCGAGTGTGAAATAGTTTCTGTTCTAAATTGTAACTGATTAACGATTGAACTGACCACCAAAGCTTCGCAAAACAAAGGACTTTTCTAATTCGATACCTCCAGAAGATTAAATCACCTAATAAGTAAAATACAATTAGTTAAACAGACATAATAATGTGTCTGTTGCGCCCTACATAGGATACAAGATTTCACTTTTATAATTACACATTACATACATAATAGGCTACAAAGTGGCCGTTACTAACAGATCTAATCCATTCTTGGTAAAACGGGAAATTTCTCAAGTTCGCTATTAAAAGTCGACGACAGAAATACCATTTATCAATGTCGCGTTTCTTCTTGACACTGGACCAATTGAATTATAACCAACCGTATTAAGTTATTGACATAAGTGCGAAGCGGATTCGTTCACGAAAGGTTATCTACGAGTGTGAAGACGAAACAAAGATATTGTATCGAAGATATTGGGTGCCTTCTGAAATGTGTAATCTGCAATACACGAGAAACAGAGGCAGAACACATTTTAACAGACCAATACTTAAAATTAAACTTTTACGGAAGAAAGAGAGTTTTTTTGCCACGAAAAACTACAAACATAAGACTTAAAGATAAACTCATTAATGAACATTTTGTGGCACCTCTGTATTCAGACTCAGCCGAATGCTGCGCGAGATCACACAACCATGTTTATGCTACCTAGATACCGATATGATACCAAGAGATAAATGCGTTTTTACTTTGACTTGGGATAGCAAACCCCTATTGAAGGTTTCTGTAGGAACCCTAAAGAGCGCGAACCGCTTGCCCAGCATCACTCATTAACTATATTAGGAAACACTCAGCTTTGATTTGTTTATAAACATATTTATCCAGTTGATTGCCACTCGAGTTCTATCCAAAATAAACATCTTTGAGAAGCACTCTGATTGAATTGCCTTCAGCGATTACCGCTATTAATTATTAAAATAGGCTAATTTATGCGAACTACATTATTGATATCGATATTTTATTTTATTCGACCGAGGTTCTATATAGTTTAGTTAATTGCAGTATCTAGGCTAGTACGAGGTGCTTTTTATGATAGAGAAGGCGACAACACTGGATGGGGGGTGAAATGTCTCAGCCACAAACACAAACAGTATTATATAAAGATACCTAACATAACATACATATGAAAAAAATATTATGTTAACTACCTACTTAATAAGTTAAAATTAATTGTTAGAGTAAGAGCGCCATTATCGCCAACAAACTGTCCAGCAGTTTGGCGATTTTGGTATAAATGTACAAATGTATCTTTTTATGGTAAATGAATTATAAAAAAAAAACATAAAATCTTAACGCGATGCTTACGACCTATTTTGTTTTATAAATTTGTTTGAACTTTTACAGTTTTAAACTATAGCCATGACTAAATAATTAATTAAAGTGTTTATAATGGATTTAGTCGCAGAGTCGTATTAAAAAAAAAATTTAGAATCGATTTTTAATTTATACAATGCCATGAAAAATATTAGTTTTCATTTAAAGTGGTATCAATAAAATGTATGTATGAAGTGAGAAAATGATGTACATATTTTAAAACAATTTAAATATATGTATAACACACAATTGTATAAAAAGTAACATTCTAAGGAGTATTAATATTTTTTCACAGACCAATTCTACGCGATATGCGCGCGCGCACCGCACAGTGCACTTTCGATCACGCGTGGGTGGTAATTTAGTAAGGTAGCTTTGCGTTGCGAATAATGCATATAATACCTGTTCTGACAAATAGCGACTTGAGGAATCGGGATTACCAAATACCGTGTCCAATCTATAAACGTAATTGAAACGTTCAATGTACGAGGGTTGATAAATTAAGGATGGAATGTTAAGCTTTGAGGGTGACTAATACTATTGTTATGTCAGTTGTAAGTTTATGAGATACGCCTAGGTATAAGTTTCGCCTCTCATAGAATACCTTCAAACCGCCAAACTGCTTTATTCCTCTTACGAATAGCACTGGAGCAAATCTACGCTATAGTCACTTTTTTATACTAATCATGTGAATCATCATATTACACGCCCACGTCGGGCTTACGTACGATTTGCCAGGCTTTTTACGTACTAAACGACGTGGGGAGTCTGATAAATGCTACTACCCTCCTCGGAGACAATAGTCGACAGAACCACTAAACACACCACCAACCCGCTACGGTGCTTTCCAAGGAGTCCTGGCACTCTAAAACGTTATAATCAATTACAGCAACCAAATCTATACTAATATTATAAATCTTAAGAGTTTATTTGTTTGAACGCGCTAATCTCAGGAAACACTGCTACGAATTAATAAATTATTTTCTCTTCGATAAAGCATTTATCGAGTATTTAGGCTATAAAACTGATGGATGCGACCTATAGGAGCGATGAAAGTGGGAAATGTGGAAAACGGAGAAAAATATTTCGTCTTTCATATTTTCCGTTGTGTGAGTTGCAAAAAACTTGTATACAAGAATAAATTAATATTCGCGACGGGTGTATACGTTTTTATGGTAATAAAATTTGGTTAAAATAGGCAAAAAAAAACGTTTGTTAGGTCAACTAGGTAGTGATAAAAGGGACCGACGGTTAAACACGGGGTGCTGACACCTCTTACCACCATACACAATCCTAAATACCATAATGGTATTTCTCACAAAGCACTAACCCTCTGCACAACATGATCTACGGCCAAATGTTCTGACTTCAATTTAATACTGTCTGTAATTTACGCGATTAGTACATATTTAACAAAAACACTTCAACGGCTTATAAGTATAGTCGTGACCACGAGTCGGAACTTCGGTCAGCAGTTAATATAATTTCCAAATAAGTTTAACTAATATAAATCGCGTTTTAAACCGTTAAAGTGTTTTATTTCAAGTTCCAACGTAATTAATACAAAAGCGTGTCGCGAAATTCACTTGACATTTACTTGGTGACAAACGAACAAATTATAAGTATAACATGACATTATTAGCACTATTATTATTTTCAAACTATGCAAATACAATATTTTAAATTTCTCGAACAGCTTTTTTTAAATAAACTGAGAATAATATATTTTTTGATAGAATTATTATTTTTAAAAAAAATTTTTTTTTTTGTGTATTTTTCATTGACTTAGGTACATATAAACGTATGTGTGTCAACCCTATATGAAGGTTATAGAAAAAATCGATTTATGCACATAGCGACTATACGTTACTTCGACATGTTGTAAATGTAAATAACAAGGACTGTAGAACTTATAACATGTATTATCTCATCAAGATTCAAGATCAAGTAGGCGATGTTTTTAGCATACACACTTGCAATTATATACGGAATGCTGTGACAGTCGTACAATTATGATTACGAGCCTATTTTCAAACAGCAAAAGGGACTAATATTATAATAATTAGGAAAAAAAAGTTTGTAATCCACGCTTAGATAAAACAGGTGCCGTGCTCGAAACGTCGGGCCGAAGTTAAAAATCATTCTCAAATAAGTTTAACTAATTATCACTATTATTTTACTATCGCCTTTTAAACCGTTAAATTGTACCCGTTGTATTGTATTATTTAAATGTGTACTACTCGACTAAACTATAGACAGTATTTACACGCCTAGTATCGCGCATAGCTCGATGGCTGTGTAACAGGGAAGTAAGAGAGGATAAGAGAGTAAGAGAGGTAGAAGTAAGCGATACAGAAGTTTGATTCACAACTTGCCTATTACAAACTAACCTAAAAGAATATCTTAAAATTAGGCCGGATAGAATGCATATATGTATGCACTAGCTGTGCCCGCGACATCGGCCGCGTAGAGTACCTCATCATTATAAACTACAAACGTTCTATTGCCATACGAGGTATTTCGAAGTAATGTGATTCCCATAAGAATGGTTCTTGTCATTTAAAAAGGTCACTACTGTCACGAATTCCATTAAAGATAAAGTAAAGTAAGAAAATAATACATACTTTTAGGGGATCTTAAAAAGGTCTTGCGACGCACGCAACGGGAACCCCAAAAGATAAATAATTATCCCCGTTATATTCATATTTACCTGTTTCTAACTTTCCTCGATAAATGGCGTAACCAACATATAAACTAATTACTTTAATTTTTATTTTAAGACTGTGACTTGTCATAAGTCATGCTATATCGGGTTATGCTTATCCATTAATGTATTAATTATATAACAAATCATACCTTCAAACAAGCCGACAAGATAAAGATCACTGTTTTTAACTTTCGCCAAATATAGCTAATTAAATAAAAAAAACTTAGTGTGGGAAAAGAAAGTCAACACTTGGATATTATGCAAACTACATAGTACGATCCTGTCGCGTTAGTTTTTTGAGTTACCTTTACGTATATACGCTTTTTCAAAAATTGATATAGGAACTTACTTTCGTATCTCTTGGGTAGTATAGACAAAATACTGTCTGTAGGTTACGCGAATAGTACAAACTCAAATAACACACTCTTGGGGGGGGGGGGGAACCCCCCCCGTGGTCCCCCCGTCTTGCAAACGTTTGAAACGTCGGACCGAAGTTAAATAATTTTCAAATAAATTAAACTAATATATATCGCGTTTTAAACCGTTAAATTGTTGTAATTAAAAGTAGTATAGACAACATTAAATTAAAATGATTTATGCCATTAAGGCCAGGACCGAAACTAAATATTAATGAAGGTACACTAAGTCCAAATTATAATTACGCTATGTATGTAGGAGCCAAATTATACGCGAAATTACCATAGCAAACAGTGTTGCGACAGATATTGTTCTGCTTCAATATCGGCGCATAATCAATATGTATCTGACTTAAGAGTCAGATACATATACCACGAATAGTACATTTAAATAAAACACGTTTAAGCATTTATAATGTGACGAAACAGATGGCGCTAACGTAGGTTTGGCTTTGATATTAGGGACATCTTCAGTCTTTCCGTCGTAAAAATAAGTTAATTTATCTTATGTTTGATTTAAACAATTAATTAATTAGACTTCAGTGTTTCTTATCACAAATGTGTAGGTAGGTACAACTACCTACACATTTGTGAAATCTAGTTTCCCTCGAAGGGTGTAGAGCGAACATATTTCTGTGTCCGTTTTACTAAGCTATAACAGATGATGTGCCTTATTTCTCTTCGACCAAAACGAATTACTTTTTCCAATGGATTAAAACTCAGGACTAGAGTCAATCTGTTCAACAACTAAGTTTTTCCTAGGGTGGCAGTGAGTGTCTATTACTTATCAAAGAAACTTTTGAATTTGGAATATACTATGAATGGGTATTTTTTTACTGAGAAGTTTTTGATCAGAACAAGGTGTCCTGCCTAACAGTATGTATATGAATTTATAGCTATGAAATCTGCAAGTGTTAATTGGTTAAGCTCAGCGCTCTGGCGGTTAGGACATGTTTATTGAGGAACGTAAATCAACGCCTACCAGTTCTCGGTGGCTGAGGAGCGTGTTTGATCTGCTAATCATTAGTATTCGTGTCTAGGCCCGGCTCTTATGTAAGCGCGCCTTGTAACTCTGTGACATTGGCGATTTAGTAATGCTTACAGTGTAAACGCGTTTGCGATGCGGTTTGAATTTTGCCATTCGTTTGTTTAGTTAAATTCAATTTTGTACCTACTTAATCAGACAAATTTAGAGATTGCGTTATATCATATAACGAGACTATTTCAACGGATTACAAAGCCGATATATGTATAATATTTTCTAAAATTCTACTTATATAATACTTTTAAAGTTCACGTAGGTAACTAAGTACACTTATGAACGTTACACTAGTTAAAAACTAACGATTTAGCAGTCATGAGTTATGAGAGAAGACTACAGAGTTTGAATTTTAAAATGACGATGCGATGATGATAAAGACTTATTTATGCAGGAAAATAAATTAAAATAACTACAATCATAATATTTTGCATAGGCGTTGGAATATAACGAAATCGAATACTAATTGAAAATAATTATTTTGTCAAACCAAGCATGACTTTAAAACCAGTACATATACTGAAATACCGTCCCCTAGTTGACTATGTCCCAGAAACGCGTTTAATCGTCTTTAACAATTATGTTGCCTCGGGATGCGAATCCAAGATCTCGCGAGCTTCGCAATGCTATGCAACGCTTAACCTTTGAACCACATTGGCGGTATAAAGGCACGTTTGCCTCCAGCAAGAGAACCCAGGCATATCTCACCAGGCAATTCACACATATATGGCAACTAGTATTACACATTGGTTTGATACAATAGATCTTATAACTTGGAATCAAAGTGAAAGTGGTGTTACACACTTAACACCTTATTCGTGATTAGCCACCTTACTAATGTACAATATTAGGTTATGCGTGTAGGTTTACTTGCGCTGTTATCTATTACATGTATTTACAATTTTATAATTGCAAACCTTAAAGAGAATATAGTAGCTTTCGTATCGTTTCGTATCGTTTCGTAAGATAATCTATATTTATATAATTATAATGTACTAGTGTACTACTAATGTAATACTCTACCAGCGATTTTGGACGTTTGGAAGTTTGTTTTTGCAAAGCTCCTCCTAATCTTTACAACTTACTTACTATAGAAGTTACCTATGATGTAGTTCATCATACGAAGGCCCTCAAAATTGAATAAATATTCCGCGTTTTTCCACATTTCCCACTGTTTTTTCGCTCATATTGGTGGGCAACGTGATCTTTTATATTTATAGCGTTCCTCGATAAATGCTCTAACCAAAACGGTTTTTTTATTCCAACCAGTAGTTCCTGAGATTGGCACGTTCAAACAAATAAACAGACTCTTCGGCTATATAATATTCGTATGGATAATATACAATACGATATAGAAGTTTGTAGAAATAATACAATTGTGAGACTTCATTCATGGTAGGAGAGAGTAAGATAGCAATAATAAGAACAAATTATAAAACATTCGATCCATCGTCACAATCCCGCTACGCAACTATTGCTATTCTCGTTTTTAATATCTCCGAAACAATTTCCTAATCCCTAAACCAGCATACGGACCAATCTGTAAGCAAACATAGGTTGGTCACCTTGCTTCATTCAAAACCAGATAAGATTACTTGCGCTCTTTCAACAGCCGATATTTGTTCGCAAACTCCTTTCATCTTTAATCTCACTACAAATGTAATGTAATGAATTTCAAATTTAAGTACATGGATAATTTATGTATTCATAACAAAGAGGCTCAAAAGAAATCGAATTAAATTGAAAATTATTTATCCATGTCGGTAACAATGCCATCTTTTAAGTATACTGTGCAAATGCACATGTAGAATAAAATATTTTCATCAATTTAAAATATTTTGGGTTAGTTAAGATTTAGAAAACGAATGTACAAGGGACTAGATACAGTAGGAATTAGTGCAACCACGTCAAAAGCTCATTTTTGTGATGTCTGAAAATATGTAATTTTTTTAAACTAAGACATACTAATAATAGTATATGTAATTGTAATTGACATGTCTGTAATAATATAGCTTTTAAAAGGACTACTCACCTCGCAAGGAATCAGCGGCTGCGTTGAAAACTCATTCCAAGGTCGTAGGAGAGCCCGCTCGGAATCCGCTCCCTTACTTGCAAAGCTTACACCATATCTCCTCCACATGGCGAGATCGTAAAGTCGACGCCATGGCACTCCATCGACTTTCTTCTTTCTAATGCTCCCACGTAAAGAAGGAGTACGAACGAAGGGTTCATTCTGATTTCCATTCTTGGAGGCCCCCCGCCACGGAGGTTTTGACAAATTCTTACTATTGATACCTCCGGAACCTTTGCGTATGAGTGGCGACTTCTGTTTATTTTTCTGGTCACCGGGGCTAAGTACCTCATCTTCGTTCTTTATGCCGTCAGATCTTACTTCTTCTACGGTGACGGCTGCCGCTCGTCTTTCCCTAAAACTCCCCCTCGAAGTAGTTCTTGCGAACGAGTTCTTCCACTTGTCTCTTTCTATTTCGTCTTGCATGGCTACAACTGAATCATCAGCATACCGTACACGAGCCGTTTTCATCAACGAAGCTTTTGTGTTCTGTGTGAATAACCGCTCACATGGATCTGGTTTCATTTCCGATCGAGCTCTGAAGGTATTTTCGGAATCGGTATCGCTGTGCCCCTCATAGGAACTGGTACTGTTACTGAAGCTCTTATTGAATGATCCGTTCCCGTTTCTCTGTAGATCACCATTTTTACTTTTATCGTGTATTTCTATGACGCAGTCGTTTCGAAAGGATTTGCGCGACTGAAGGCTCGTGTTGGAATCGGATTTTGCGAGAGGGCTATGTCTGTTGTCTATGCACCCATGAGCATGCGCTTTGCCCGTGCAATGTTTATGTATCTTCGCAAGAGCCGCCAAAGTCTTGGTCCCATCCGGTGATAATTCGTCTCCACCGCGCAGCGATTGTTCAAATGGACCTTGTACTTGAAACATTTTTATCACTTTCTCACTATAAGCTCACGATCGTGTCTTTTGGCATTTTAAAGGGTTAAAGTTCATTTTCGGTACAACTCGTGGCAGTTATATTTCAATTACGATAGTCTGCAACTGCCGTAAATGACGTATTAATTGACAGTACTGTAGATCGGCTTGCAATGTGTAATGATACTTAGATGTGTTTTTCTATTCTTGGTTTACGTACGGTATCATCATTTTACTTTAACTGGTACTTTTACCAAAATTTAATAAATTCGAAAACACCTAACACCTTAACTCTACACTTGTAGATAATATGTACGTGAAGTGCTTCTTATCATGTTGTCAATATTTGGTGAATCGTTATCACCGCATCTGACCGTGGGAATAAGGTACTATTATCACAGAAATAGATTAAGTTTTGCAAAATTAAAATTTGACACAAGAAGTAAGTAAGGTTAAGAATAACAATCAATATTCCTTAGAAACTTTTCATGAGCGTATAGAGATAAAAGAAGTTTTATAACTTTACACGATCATAAAAATCAGTGGCAACTGGCAACACTTTCATTGGACCTATATGGTATCGGTTATTCGTGTTGCTAGATCGTGACTCTTGGCTACTCTATTTGTACAATACAGAGATAATAATGTTCGTGATCGAAGATTGCATAATTGGTCAAATTGTTCACGAGTTTGCATATGTAGTACTTGTTCTCGCTAGATTTTGATTTGGACTGATTTAGACACATACTAAAATTTTCACATATATTATTAGACAGTATGGCGCAAGTAGCATAAGGACTCACTGTTATCGTCAACAAAATGAGTTTATGTATCTATTGGATATTAAAAGTTTTGTAATTTTTTATTTGGTCTGTGTAGAAAAGAGACTTTCAGTAGAATGAACTTATTTAAAATAAATTACATTTTTATTTAATTAAGAAATAATAACTGTAGCTAAAGTCCCAGTTCTACCTCATATTACCAGATGAAGGTTGAAGGATAGAACATATTTAAATGATAATTTTAAAATCGTTTGATAATACTTTTATATATCTCTTTCTTTCTGAATGGCCAAAATTAAGTTATCATAACATTACAAAAACTAAAAAACAACTAGTACATTTTGCATTTTAAACCGTTACAAGTGTTTAGTAAAACGTTCTACCACGATAAATTAAATCGTAAACCGTACCCAAATGACAAACGATTACAAATTCCACAATTATTAGTAACTGGAAAATAAATGAGCTATTAAAGAAATAATCAACGTCAAATTATGCAGTTAGGATACGTCATATACAGTTAAAATAATACATAAGTTGTAACCACCCGCCCGGACCCGTTCTAAACTCGATTATAGGTAAGTAGGTGAGACAAGTTTCATTTTGTTAAGTCAATCCCACTTTGGTAAACTAAGAAAATTGTTAATGGATAGTTTTATTAATGATACCCTAAAGTAGATTGATGATGGTGTATGTTGAGACAAAATTGCGGAACGATAATGTTTCTGCGATAATAATGTTTTTTTTTATGACGTAGAAGGAAAAACTAGCACGGGGTTAATGACAGCTGACATTATATATTTTTTCTTATAAAAAAAATACAATTGAGACTTATTTACAAAAAATACTGAGTTAAGGGAGGCCTTATCGCTAACAAGCGATCTATTCCAGACAACTGAAGATGAAATAAGAAAAAGTTAAAGAGAAAACGAGATGTGCAAGGTGAGCGAAGCAAAATATACAATCATAAAAATAAAAAGTAATAAATATCAAAACAAAATTACTAAACTTAAAATAAAAAGGAAAACTTAAGGCACTGAAAAGATAGACCGATTCATTCAGATGGGTCAATGAGTTAATGGTAATTAATGGGCAGAAAATGTATTTAAAGTAGAAGAGAAATAATATAATATCTGAACAAGATGCGCTGTCTATATATTTAATTCTGGACACTTGAAAATCCTTGGATTGAAACTTGAAACACAGATTTTATTCGTGATTTCTATATGTAGGCAGTGCGTGACTAGGATGGAATGAATTTTCCTACCACCCATCTGATTTTCAGATTTTCCTCTTATAAATCTTAGATTTAGCGGAATTTATATGATTCATAACATGAGCTACAATTGCAACGTAACATAAGAGATGACAAACGTAAAACCGCAAAGAATTGTAACACGAGCCTCTCGGCTTACCTACACTGCGCCAAAACGGACAAGATCAAGGTTATCTCTACTCTATTATTATAAAATAAGCCGATGTTTGTATGTACATTGAACATAGAAACACTAAAACGAGTATGAAGTGTGTGTGTGTGAATTTCTTTCTGCTAAGTTAATTTCATGTCTTTGTGTTGCATTTATTTTAATTAAAATATAGCGGAAGAAAATCCCGGACAAAAGCTAGCTAAACGGTATATAAAGGTTGCCGAGATTAATTATCTCAGAGCATCCAAACAATTGCTTTTTGTAGTGTATCTTCTTAGAGATTGACGTCATAACTTTTTCCTTCACATTTAAATTAATTAAGATATACAGTACGTTACCTGCAATAGAGATATTTACATTATTAATTTATTTATCATAAAGAAAACTATGTACTATTCTTAATATTGGGCCTTTAACTAATTGTGAGTTGACATGAGAATGATAATTTAAAATCTTGTTTACCTATTTGTGAAATTAAATATGTATATACATATTTAAAAATCCGATGCTTTTAAATAATTGTACACGAAATTAAAAAGGTCACCAATATATGACGCGTTTTAAAGTATCGGCTATATTTTATTCAAATCTTATACTATAGACATTTTTTTAAATCAATGATATCACTTCGAATCCTGTTGTTTTTGTCTGTAAATATAGTAGATAGATTGTAGTAGAAAACTAATAGATAGTTAGGCCTAAGCAGTGCCTAATGTAAATCAAGTTTATTTCACCTACTAAAATCGAAGTTCTCATAGCCCCTTCATACTTATTCAAATTGCTATATTTATAGTATAATTGACATCAATTAAAAGCGAAAACACGTCGCATTAGGTTGATATGTGTTTAATCGTTATTCTAAAGTGTCTATAACAATAAATATTTAAATACGACTTATAGAAAGACAAAATTAGAGGTCGGTTAGACCTTGAGTGGACGATCTTATAAGAAACAAAAGCATTAAATAATGTATTTTGCATATCGTCTTGGATTTCTCTGAATTCAAGCGCTCGAGATGAAATTTTGTAACAGCCAATCCTTTCTGTTATGTATTTCGACGAATTAAGTTTATGAACTTTAACGTTTTAAAACAAAAATATATGTATTTTTAATGATAAGGTGTCGGATGGCTTGTAGGAGCCGTATCACCGATTTTGCATTTTAAACCTTTTACGGGTTTTTTTTAAATAGGTCACACACACAAACACAATCTATGTCTTTATTAGATTCGTTATTTATATGCCATTACTGCTGCTGGCCCAAGGAGCTGACAAAAAGCCAGATTTCGATACTTTTGATAATATCTTGTTTCGATTACAAATGTTTGGTCGTATACCAAATAACTAATCGTCTTAATTAATTATATCTTCGTACTTAATGCTGTTATATGAAGGTTACTTGGACTAAGTAGAATTAATGTTAAAGTACCCGATTTTTTTGTTCACATCAATCTCGATGCTCGCTTCTACAAGAATTATAATCATCTTTGAAATCTCGTTCTTTGTACTTCATGACGCAAATAACATCATCTGAATGTAAACTATGGATCAATTTTGAATGCCGCTGTCAATTGTTACACAGCTGCAGCGGGTAAAATAAGTGCGTTTCAATCAGTTCAATTTAATCAGTGTTATTTTCTTCGTAATAACACTTGTTAAACTGTCAGATAACAAAGGTGTGTATAGACGAACTGCCACTAAAGCCGTCTAGTTATTGTAATAATGGTAATAGTTTAAGATTGTAATTGTATAGTTACCGCGGTGTAGTTAGCTATTTAGCGAAACAAGTAGAATGTCTTAGGGATAGGAACTGTTTTGTTCAGATAACGATCTCAAATAGCCAGTCTGTTAAGGAATTTTACACGCATTTTGGACTTTCAGATTTCTTATCGAAAGCCTACTTACTTCTTATTCTTCTTCATGGAAAAAAGTCTGAAGTACTATGTAAAAACACACCGTTTAAGAAAAATAGTTTCGTATGTTTAAATTATTTCCATAGTCAAACGGATCATCAGAGATACTTAAATACAACGGTTTAAAACGAGATATATATTAGCTAAACTAATTAGAAAAAGCTGTGTCTTCCCGTGATCGCGGCTGTGCGAAATGTCGGGCTGTAGTTAAAATAACTTTATCTAATTTAAATCGAGTTTTAAACCATGAAAGCGATTTATTTAAATGTGTACTACTCGCGTAGCCTACGGACAGTACCCTTCAAACAATTTAAAATGCGAAATATATCAGTTACTTGTTTTAGTTATACATTTTGCTATTTAGGAGATTATGAACGAATAAATTTTAAATTTGATTGGGACTACTTAAAAAATATACGATTGGCAAAAATTGCGTAGATACATCATAGGAATTCCACTTCTTTCGTGTCAATAATAAATGCTTAATTGAAAAAATAGAGGAAGATCTTAAAATCTATCAACAGTCAATAAAATAACTTCATACTAAAACGCCTTATACACTTCCAAGAACAGTAACTACACGTAGCTATTAGTATTCAGCCAAAGTATCGCTTCGTGATATCCACGACAAGCGTCAACTCAAAGACCATAATAACTCTAAAGGATATAGTAATTTACATTAAAACAGCAGCACAGCACGATCGACGTGACTAATCAAAGGCAAGGCATTCGCAGTTTGTTGACAATAATAAACTTTCAGCACAAACACAGGCAGACAAAGGATTCCCTTTGGGAATAAACGGAGTTGCTGTTAATTATGAGTAGACTCGATTTTACGCTGGTCAATACTAATTACTAATTGACAGAACATAAGAGATGTACGCATACAAATAGTGATAAATATCACATAATACTCGTTTAATAGTAATTAGAAACAAAACAACTAAATGTAATACAAAGGTCTCTTTCCAAGTGAAAGGGAGATCCTGAAATCTTAAATAATAAATACTAATTCATTATCTAGAGACGGGACAGAAAATCCAAACTTATATAATAAAGCAGAAGCTATATCTTTTAAGATTAACACACCGTTTTCATTTGAATCAAACTTCCTTAAAACAATCCATCCAATATATGGCAAAATAACGTCTAAATAAAATATTTTAACGGTTATAACGATATAATTTAGTTAAACTTATTTGAAAATTATTTACAATTTCGGTCCGAAAGATGGAGGATGTCTCTGATGTCAAAGTAAAAAATTATGTAGATGGCACTAGCGTAGCGGTTTTAACTTTATATATCGTGTTTTAATCCGTTAAAATGTGTAATAATCGCGTAAACTACAGACAGTATTTAAAATAACGTATGCAAGGTCAGCTAATAGATGATATTTCTTTGATAAAGAATACTTAACTAAGAAAAAACATCTGTGCCTCAAAAGAAGACTAAGTAAGAAACTGATTCAATCCAAAACCTTTCATCAGATACCAAATAGACTCAAGAACATCATTACATTATAAAAATTTAAAATATGTTTGTTTAGCATTCGTATTTCGCAGCAGGAAAATTGTTTCTCAAAAATCTGTCGTTATAACAAACTCGTTCGCCAAGTGATTTTCTCGCGTTAACAATAACGTACTTTGCAAAGGTCAAAATCTAATAATACAGAGAATATTTGCATTATGATAATCTATTGTGCATTAAATGTGACTTAGAGACATAAATATCGACTGCATACGGATGCTAGTAACATCTATACTAATACATAAAGCTGAAGAGTTTGTTTGTTTGAACGTGCTAATCTTAGGAACTTCAAGTTCGAATTGCAAAATTATTCTTGAGTTGGTTAAAGCATTTATCAAGGAAAGCTATAGCTATAGCCTATAAAACATCGCTGTGACTAATAAGAGCCAAGAAATAGCGGTAAATATAAAAAAAAATGGGGGAAAATATTAATATCTGTGTGTTCCCGATACGTACGCTGCGAAAATGGTTCAAGACACCCGAAAAATATGTATGAAACAATGATATAAAAAAATGTAAACGACACTATATGTCTATCTCTTAATATTAACTTGCAAGAACGACGGGATCTAAACGACGGGACGCGACCGATGTCGTGGGTTACACCTTACATTTAGAAAGATGTAGCGAGTATGCAAAAATAAATTTGAATCCTCAAAATAACTAAGTATACTACGCGGACAAAGTCGCTGACATACCTAGTCTATACAATTTTCCTTAAAACTGTTGGTCTTATTTATTACACAAATGTATCGATTCGATTTCGAAAAAGTGAAAAATAAGATTTGTTCGATAATAATTGTTAATGTTACTTTGTGAATAAAAAAATAATAACACACGAAGTTATAAAAACAGAAAGCTATGACAGGCAATTGAATAGCTTTTGTGCATACTGTCATTTGGGTGTTAATAGCAACTTTATTTCTACGAAAGTGAAAACATTGCGCCTACGCACTGCCCACTAGCTTTGAGTGACACACCATACTGATCTCGACTTAGTACTAATTGTATCTCAGTTTAACTATTGCTATAAAGATCTACAGACATAATTTTAGTAAAAAAAGAAAATGTAAACAAACAATGGAACATCGTCGCAACCCACTTTTTTTTGGTCTCATTTTGTGACAAGTATTTGATCGTTGGTATAAAAAGTGAGTATTTTCTGCAATTAAATAATAAAAAAAATACGTACTGTATTGGCTAACTACGCGAAGCCTAACAAACGCAGAAATTACACAACCAAGCGTGGGTCGCTTACGTGTGTAGAAAAATAATGTAAACAACAACAAAAATGAGAGAAGTTACTCCTATGGAATATATTACAATCGCTTTCGTGGCCTACTTATAGAAGTATAATAATCTAGGATTAGGATAGGATATATAGTAAAAACATATGCAATTTACGCAGTCGAGTAACACAACAAAGCCGCGCTACACCCACGGAGACCGCGTTTACCACAGTGACATTTAACATTGGTGTCATGAACACCAAAAAGCAATTAGACCATTAGAACAGCGGAATCCAGTGCAGGAATGTCCAACGCATAACCGCGCATCTATAAAAGGGATCGGAATTAACCGATGCGCCGGCGCAACTATTTTCGTATACGCGCCGAGATTGAGTGAGGAAGCCGAATGGAGCGCATACAAATGCATTTGAATGCTATATGAATAATAGATTTAAGGGAAAGGGTTTGATAGCTTGTGAATGTTATATGGTTTTGTTATAGCCGGATGTTCTATTAGTTACGCGGAATCTGGGAATAGAAATATTAGATTTTTTTGTAAATACCTTATTTTTTGTGGTTTTATTACAATCAGATTAAGCTGAGATAATGTATATATAGACAAGTTTAAGAAAAACTGTAAAAAATTACCTTTAAACATTTATATTAAGGAAGATAGCTGTCACAGTTTAACAGTACACCATAACATGTCCTTTTAAAATAATCGAAACATCTACTCCAAAACTGCTAAGTTAACTGGCAGATATTACAATTTCAGTTCTTTAAGCTGAAAAAAAGTGTATCTCGTTTCTATTACGTCTTATATCTACCAAACATATGCAGTGATATAAGCCGTTTTTTCGTACAAGACATAAATAGACAAATATGGGTTTTTCCAGCCTTGTATAAGGTTGCTTAACATAATAAATAGCTACAAATACATTTAGTTTTTCGTTCGGATTAAATTAATTACTCAATGTTTCTTGGATAGTGCTACTGTACATGACCGACTCCGTAGCTGAATAGATTAACGTATCGCGTTGCATAGCGAGAAGTACGAGTTATTGGGTTCAAATCTGGGAAAATAGGAGAGAGAACTTGTTGGTAAACATAAACTTTCGTGTCCCAAATGGAAAATGAGATTTGACACATTTAGTAACATAAATAATAATAAAGGACAAGTAAAAACCTATGCAGGTATATTGTAACATTCCGGGTTAGGATATCAATATTACATATTTATTATAGTAATGCATAAGCTTCGGTTTATGGCTATGATATATCTTCTTAGTCATACTACAAAATATTAAATAATAATCAATTCAAGATAATATAAGTCAAAAAGGATTATTACGTGAGACAAAAGACAAACTTAACAATTCATATTACGACATATTATATTTTTTCCTAATCAGGAGGTTAAAGTCACAATTAAATTGAAATAAGACTTAATTTTATATTAATAAGAGAAATAGAGGTTGCTTTTCGACCGTTAGTCATGTGGTTTAAATTTGATTTATTTGTGCGTACACAACATCAGTTTTTTATTATTTGCATTTCCTATCTCGCAGCCGATCTACAACGATTAAATTAATCACACACCGCATTCACTGAATCGCACCACACTTCAATTTCGAAATTTCAAGATCGCATGCGCGTGCGTCGAGACCGCGTCGCGGGTTTCAACTGTTTGGCTTTAGCATGCTTAGTTAAGTGTTTAAGTTTAAGGTGTGTTTCTAATCATTGTGCTCATATTATGTTGCAATGTCAATAAGCGGCGTCACTTCAATATAATTTAGGCGAGAAGCTAAAATAGTGACGTTCCGTCTTCGTTTCACATAGTTGATCAATTTTCGTACCTTCAGTATTCAGAAGATATTATCCCCTGAAAACCGTTTTACTGAGCTAAAGGATAGACGTAGACCAATCTTTGTGTTTCTAGAAAACCCTATTCCCACGGGAAAACAAAACAGTTTTCACACGTTATGAACGAGACGCTTGAGGCTACTTTTGCTCTGGCTTACAGAGTGTAGGTAATTTTGAGTTGAATGTACAACTGATACCCAGTCCTCCTTTTAATAACACGAGTCAAAAGTAAAGAACAAAATGGTTTATCGAAATACAGGACAAAAATATAAGGCACAAGTTTTGTGCCTATTTGTGGCCCGAGACACTATGAAGGTTGGGCATTGTCCTGTGTCGCATTAATTAAATGATATTTTTACAGAAATATGAACTAACTTCCTTGTTATACTAAAATATTTTTAGATACGGAAGCAAGACGTACGTATAGACGATAACTAACACAGTTCTTCTAATTTATACAGCCTTCAATTATCTTCACACATTTACTTATAATAACGGACTGCTTTTCTATAGGAATATTATATTCTCATTTTAAAATTTGATAATACAAGTCACTTCTAATTGTTAAGGTTTTATCATGAAGCTATAAAAAAGGAAAGAAAAAAATCGTACTTAATAAATAGGTCGTCTATGAAGTCAATTAGTCGTCAATGAAATCACTTAATCAAGTGGGCCTATACTTGAGTTGTCCGTCTAAAGGTTTATTCTTTGCACCCGTGTAAATTAACAATCCATATAAAGGATAATTTAATTGTTCATTCCCAAAGTAAGGAAATAATGTACTATTGAGTAATTTTGGAAGTGTAGGTTTAGAATATTATAGAAATAAACAACTGAACACTACAAAAAGAAATACGTTCAAAAACTTTAATATTTTTACATGTTATTGCACATTCTGGCACTATATAGATTAAAACCCGAAAATAGATTGAAAAAAAAATCGACTCGGACAGGACTTAAACCGGGCATCGTCAGCGTGCTGTAACTAAGGGACTGGGTAGATCAAGTGTTTAGAGCAACAGCACGTAACGCTGACAATACCGGTTCAAGTCCTGCCCGACTAAGTTTTTTTTTTAAATTTTTTTGGAGTTTTAATCCTCATAAAGAAATAAGTAAAAATCGTAACTTTTTTCGTGTATTCTTCATAGTATGTATTTAACTATAATTCTTAATTAATGTAATATCTATGACCTGAATTATCCTCCTTTCTTCAGATACTTTCACCAGGATACCGCATAAAGGGTTACCTTATCGTCAATAGCCACCAAAATATGTCTGCCCTAACCCCCCGATAAAGAACTCGAGACTTTACTTTCTACACTGAATAAAATAAATATAGTGAGAAAGACAATAAGATCGACATAGACAAAACAATGACATCACTTAGTTTACACAACACAACAACTTATTAAACAATTTTCTCTCGTGTTGGTTGATCGGTGTGTGCTTGCGAGAGACTTTAATAAATTAAGATTATACTTACCTGATTATATTAGGAACGAAGAGGAACAATACTCATTTGTTAACCTAAAGACAGAACTTTACACAAGTCGTAACATGCAACTAGGAAAAATTCACATTATTACAAAATAAAATGAGTTTTAGTTGGAAACTACATATAAAAAAGCATTCGAAACGTCGAGTTTTAAAAAAAAGTAACTCGTATATAATTCGCAATTTAAACCCATTAAAATTCAAGTATCTTTGTTTATTTCATACACACGTATACTTCACACAATACGAAAGTGGCTATCAAAATAGGTATGTATATTATACATATATTATTTCGTAGACTAACAACATCAATACTTTCTTTCTCGGCCAGGTACTTAAGGTAGGTAGAGAGTGCAGTATTAATTCAATTTGATAAATTTTGTTAGTTATAAATAACTTTTCTTAACATAAATATGTTGAGACACGATACATCATCCACATCAATAAGACAGGAATAACATCAAACAAGATATAAATGAGAATTATTTCATCTTCAAAGGCCGATGCTAAGACTATCGATATCTCATTAGAGAGGATAGCGTTATGCTTTAAATTTATATCCAAATGACTTTTATAGATCACTTCGCCATCCAAGACAATAAAGAGAATAATACGTTACTGACTAACTATTGTATAATTACTGAATTTGAAATAAAGATGTTTCATGACATTTAAAAATGTACTAGGTATCTTTTGATTCGAGTCATTATCAATTTACATAATTCTGAATGTTTATTTTGATAGTACACATCTATCTACTTAAAACTATGAAAGTTTCGTGTTACGTCTTATCGTAAGTGCATCGCAAACATACGTTGAGATAAAAGGCGTAAAAAATTATAATTTAAGCTGTTACTGACATTACACGACGATAAAGCTTTAAAATATTATCTTATCTGAAAATGTTTTTATGACACTAATTTATTGCATAGAACAGGCTCTAATATAAAGTATTATTTAGGTAACTGTTCGGAAAAGTGTGTAAGCCGTAAACATTTGTTTCTCAAAAAAAAAATCAAGCACATGTCATCTGTCAAATTTGGTAGTGTTTTAACGCCATCTCGTGTACAATAGCGGAAGAAAGTAGCAGCAGCGACATCTATCATGCAGAAAGGATTAACGCTGAATGGCTATAGATGTCGTTGTAAACAAATGTCACATGACGGAAACAATCCGACCAATCACAGTCCGAGAAATTGATTCTAAAAATAACACAGGTTACGGCTATGACGTCGTGCTGCGCAGCGTGACAATGTCCGCTTGTGATAGGCGGCAGACATTTTGTTTTGCCGAAGCGACGCAACTCATTCCTATTCTTAGTACGCAAGCAAAACATGCCATTAAATGCAATCGGGTGGACTTCTGAAAAGGACGAGGCCCTAGCTGACTTAGTGCGGCCCCATCCTTTGCTCTACAACCTACTTGATCCGTCGCGGAAGAATATATTGGCCCGAGAAACGACTTGGCAAGAAATATCTCAAGTTCTATTGAAACCAGGTAAAGCAATGTTGGATTGGTTTATATTGTGCTGCATTAGTTAGCGTCATACAATCCCAAATATTTACAAAATAAGTTAGGTTTTTGTCATGTTTAAATCTTTTAGCAACATTAAATATATGATCCTACTGTATAAAATTTGATGGTTTAGTAACGTATAGTCAAGATACTGTGTTTTGCTTTTAAAAAGACGCATGTTAATGATCATAGATTTCAATCAGCTGTTTAGATCTCTTTTAGCTTCTTCAATTATGTTTTACTGCTACTACCTATATTATAACATCTTTTGTACATTTGAAATTAATCAAGTAATTTATACCATTTATTTATTTTGATGTAAGTGATTAGATTAATTTACAAGGCAATTATTTTACTAAAAGTAAACATTTTGTAGGAGCTCAACTAATATTTCAAAACTTAAATATGACTTTCAGTTGAAGAGTGTAAAAAACGCTGGCGAGGCCTTCGTGATAGGTACATGAGGAGCATACGTCTGGGTACAACGCACAAGATGAAAAACGGCATATATGAGAAACTACAATTCTTGGATGCAGTGCTTGTTGATGGTTCAAGTGAACAGGAGGAGAATTTTGAAGAAGTCACTATTGATGAGGAACAAGGAGAAATTTGTCCAGAACAGCAAGTCATTACAGACAATCAGGAATACTATGAGGTATTTTACATACTATTAAGTCTTGGTGTCTTAGAGTAAGACAAAAATAACAGTAGTCTTAAAATTAGACAGATGTTTTCTAAGACATCAGTGATTATATGATAAAGTAAAGTATATGTAAGTAATTTAATCCCTAACGACGACAAAATACTACCCAATTATATATTTCTGAAACTATTACATTTCAGATAACAGTGGTTGATGCACCAAAACAGGAACAAACCGATACAAATTTCTTAAGAGTAAAACCAAAACAGGAAATAAAATTTCCAGACCTAACCGGTGAACCACCAAAGAAGATAGGAAGAAAGAATGCTGGTAGAAAAAAGACAATACCAATGGCAAGAAACCTAACTCCAGTAAAAATTTTACCAAAACCAATTATAACAAATGAACCTAAAATAGTTAGAATAATAGAGGAGGCTAAAGTTCCTAACCAGAGATCTCAAGTTATAGACAATCTTATAGAGAAAATACTGAAAGAGAATACAAATGAAATTGATGTGTTCTTCAGAAGTATGGCAGCCAGTGTTAAAAAGTTACAACCTAATTTAATTCCTAAAGTCAAAATGGAAGTTTGCAATGTGATAGCTAAGTATGAAATGCAAAGTTTTGATAAAAGTTCACAGAACAATTGACAGATAAGAATTTAGACTGAAATTTTGAATATTGCCCATTGTAATGTTAAAGAATTACGAAAGCCATGGTGACAATCTTCTAAACAAATTAGCAATCAATGTGCTGTTGTGAATAGCTGATTAGGGAACCACATTCTGTATGCTATATGGGACTTAAATAAACCGTCACCTATATGTTAACCTCCTTAGAAGGAAATTCAAACATTCTTACATTGGAGACTTTAGTGTGTTAACAAAAGACTAAAGCACTGATAAATTCTAAACACACAAGCCAAGTTTGTTATACCATATTTATAAAAACAATTAGTTCATTGAGTCTCAATGCAGAAAACAAATGAAGACTTTAGCCACAATAAACTTACTTTATGGCTGCAAAAAAAGGCAATAATTTTAAATTGTGCCATCTATAGGATATTGCATTATCCGATGAATGATCTTCCAAATGAAGTGTAATTTAATTGTACTTTTAATGACATAATTACATTAAATGTAAAACATCTCTAGCTGGGTACTAAACGAATGGGCGCAGTCACATGTAACTATTATTTTACACCATTTTTAGTCAGTTTCCAGATTAAAGGATCTTGAAATTATTGTAGTATATATTTATTTTGAAGTGCATCATGCAAATTATAAAAATCATAGTTATTACATATGTATTTTGTAAATATGTTGTTTTCCACATGAAATTATACTCTGTACATAAAGTTAAGGTTTGTTTTAATATTTATTTATATTCGACATGATTAGTAACATTGATAAGTTTTAAGACATACCCTCTGATGTGGGTTTGTAAACCAAGTATTATTTTATATTGTTTTTTTTTGAAAATCGAAAATAAATTGAAAAAAATTTCGACTCGGGCAGGACTTGAACCGGCATCGTCAGCGTTCCGTGCTGTTGCTCTGACGGAACGCTGACGATGCCGGTTCAAGTCCTGCCCGAGTCGAAAATTTCAATTTATTTTAGATTTTCAAATTATATAGTGCCTTCATGTGCAATAACATGTAAAAAATAATAAAGTTTTTTTGTTTTTTTTTATTTACAACATTGTAACAAATGTGAACTTCTTCTATAAATACTCGTTTTATTAAATTGTGTACATGTTTTAAAGGTTTTTAATTTGGAGAATAAAATGTAGTTAGCTCCGAAAAAAAAATCAAACAAAAAATAAATAAATACTTTAATCGCATTATAATGAGTGCGTTTCGCGCCTTTTCGCATAGACATGATAATTGACTTTCGTAAAAAAAATTGTCAGCAGTTAGTGAAATGACTATAGATTCCAAATATTTTATACTCTCTGGTAAATAGCATTGGTGAATTTTTTAAACGCTGTAGGAATCAGCAGGTGCCATTCTGCGCAGGTCACGCGAAGCCTCATTCGCTGTTTAGAAGATGAGCCCGTCTAGACTGATTACATGCTTCGATGGCCATACGTTTTGTAATTTCCGCCTAACTTCCTTACTTTTTTACTGGTATTGATTATTTGAGCTGAGCCTTTGAGATACGATACGCTAGTTTAAATTTTTGTTTGTGTTAGTATTACGATTTATATATAGATATAATTAGCTAATTTTGCATATAGACAATATTCCTCTAAGAATTTACATTTCTTCGGATTTCGAATTCTGCCAGTGTGATATTTTTTTTATCTAAAATGTATTTAACGTATTGTGTATTAACGTTACCACCTGAACAAAGGCTCGTAAAAAAATAAGACCATTAACAAATTTGATCTGTCCCATTCACGTATCTGTCCAATACCTAACAGATGGAGAAAAAAAAACACAAATTCCGCCAATTATTTTGCACAAGCACCTAGCTAGCCATGAAACAGATCCAGTCTAAAATCTCAAACGAGTCGCATTTTTAAATGTAATTCAAATGCAGTCAGCCTATTGAGGTCATTATTTTGTGTTACCAAAACTGATATTACTATCTGTCGTGCTACAAACCTGAATTCCGAATAGTTAATTATTATTTTTTATTCATTTTAAATTAATAGTTAACTTCTACGTTTAAAATATTTGGAGACCTGAACGACTTTGATTAAAATTAAAGGGCTCTTTATCTAAGACAAGTTTGTCGTCTTTTGAAATTAAAAAACAATCAATTCATTAAGGTCTAAACCAGCTGTGATATTCTTCAATAAATTTAATTAGACAAGCTCGTTGGCGTACAGCTAATTAATGTCGACGGGTCGTGGTTCGATCCCCACTGGGTCCATTTTTTTAATCATTTTTTATTTTTTCTGAAACATGTCGGAAATCGGTATATTAAATTGGTGGTAGGAATATCGAAGCTCTGTTTCACGAACCACCGTCTTAAGATTTTCGAATATCCAAAGCCAAATTAGCGCATCTTGTTGAGATGTTATATGGCTGGGGTGTTTTACTTGTCTGTCCTCCACTATTATAAAAAAAAATCGTTCTTCCTCCTGGTAGTTAAATTTCAAAACCTTACAACTTTGAAGTTACTTTTAGATTTCCAACACAAAGGTTAACACAACGCATCCTACATCTTGTCGTCGAGAAAAAGTGTCCACGAAGCGTTATACTTAGTAACAGGTATAGCTGACTAGCGAATACTAATGTATGAGGGAGCTAAGTATTTCACCCCAACACGAGTGGCTGCATTGAATGGAAGGCATATTATGTGGAATACCTAGTGTCTCAGTTAACAAGGCCCTTTGCGAATAGTAATGGAACCTCCATTCTTCCTATTGTGCCTTTAGAGATGGTCCTACAATAAAGATTATTAGCTAAGCTAGCGATATTTATATAGAGAGATGTCGTAATTCGTACGCAGTTTTAAGTTGTATATAATAATATATACTAATATTATGAAGCGATAGAATGTTTTTACTTGAATGCGCTAATCTCAGGAACGTTCGAGTTTTAAAATACTTGTGTGTTAGGCCATTGATTGAGGAAGACTTTAGGCTATAAAACATCAAAAATATCAGACTGCGACCAATGGGAGCAAAGAGACAGAGGAAAATGTGAAAAAAGACGGGGAAATTTATTAGTGTTTTTTAAAAACCGAAAATAAATGGAAAAAATTTTCGACTCTGGGAGGACTTGAACCGGCATCGTCAGCGTTCCGTGCTGTTGCTCTACTCAAATGGTAAAAAAACTTATATAGTGCCTTCATGTGCAATAACATTAAAAAAATAATAAAGTTTTCAAACACTATTAGTCTTTTAGGGTTTCGTTGCGTGCGTTGCGAATTATTTTTCTTTAAAATAATCTAACAAATGTCCGGAACAATATCTGTTAAGATTGACTCACAACCGCTTTATGGGAATTAAATTTCGTAAAAATACTTAATACGGCAAAATAAGGTTAGATAACGTTAGCTAGTATAAAATAATATCAAAAAAAATCATTGGAATTGTATTTATTACAAAAATATATTATAGGTTATAACACCCTTATAAACATTTCGCATGAACTCGCAAGCTCACCTAGAAATTGATAATATTTGTGGTCAGTTAGACCCCAATTCTTGCTGTATATTCTTATTAGTGACCACAATAGATTGCATTAGGGGAACCGGGATAACTCAATAAACCTATCTACAATTAACGGGATTGAAGATTTATTGGGGAAATAAATTTCTAACTAACTTGTGTATTGCTATATTATGTCAACTACTGCAAATAGAAACTTTAACAGTCGTATAATTTTATTTTTATAAGGTTAAGGTTTGACATTTTAAAAACTGTGCCTTAAGAGGATTGCCGTTGCGTGCGCTGAGAAAACGGTTCAAGATACCCAAAATTATGCGTAAAAGAATTATTCTATTTGAAATAATTTAAAAATATGTAACCGACACGCCAATTTTTAAGATTAACTTACAAGAACCGTTTTTATTGTGTGGTCGAAATATTTATATGGCAAAAGAACATTTCCCAAGTTAGCTAGTAAAATATAAAATGACTTGTATTTATAACTAACGAACTATTACATTATTAATATTTGGTTATTTAAAAATAATACAAGTCGATACAGGTGTAATTAATTTAATTTCTTTTAAGACTGCAATTATGGAAATTACGAAATTCATAACACAAGTCTTACGATCGTATATGCTGTTATTCGACCTGAATGCAAACCCAAAATCTTGCGTGCAACAGCTTAGTAACAAGAAAGAATTGTGGGTTTTTAATTATATCTCTATTGTTTAAAGACGATTATTTCACCACTTGTATAATAGTCCTTTAATTATACAAAGACATCCTTTTAGTTTTAATTTGAAGGTTTTTATCGCGAGCAAAGAAATCATTTATTTTCATAATATTAGTGTATATTTGAAGGCTCTTTGTTTTCCATTCTGATACTTCCTTCTCAACTTACTCGAGTCCAACAAAAGTAAGAGAATAGGAAGTGTGTCCACTGAGCCACAGTGGAGGAGCAATATTTTTTATTATTATTCTAGAATATTAATTAAAATAATTTTAAAGATATGCATTCATAACATGATAATGCGCCATGATTAGTGCTATATGCACTGAAGCGTTCACCTTGGTCTAAATCTAGATCATACCAACATGAATGATGGTCATTATTATACGTGAACATTAATATTTTTATAATAACTTATAATGTATATAATATATGTTCAGTAGCGTAGCAAAATTTTCGGCTTTTTTGGCCATCTGTGAGCCATCAACCATCCATTTCGTAATTAAGTTACGATGGTCTGTACGAAGTCTAACATGTTTTAGAAAAATCGTAAATTGATTTTAGAAACTTATCAGACTGCTATTGAACCTCCATTTGGGTTCCCAATATGTGTGTGTATAAATTATATATGGCTGCATATAAATAACCGATTACCAAAACTTTAAACTATGACATTGTAAATAATAATTCATAATAGAAACCTAACGTCCATTAAAAAAATACAATCGGAAAGTCGTGAAGAAAATGTTATAAAAACAATTATAACACTCGATTGCTTAAAAATTGCTATGATTTCAATATTTCGTTTGAACTTCTCTTTATTCTATGACTAACCTGGGTGCTGATAAACCGCCTACTGCCCGATCTGCTCAGGGTCCCGCCTCTAACGTTGCTATCAGAGAGATCTACTTCAGCGCCACCATCTGCAGCGCGCCTCCGAGATAGCTCACACAATTCTGCCACTGGTTGTACCTGGATAGATCGTGTATTACGCACTTTGCTACTTATATAAGATAATATTGAGATGTTTAAGTATTTGGAGTATATGGTAATAACCCTACATTAAATAGTGTGCCTATTTGATGTAGGAACTTAAGCTTTACTTGTCAACTATGAATTATCTAAAACGGTAAACATATTTATATTTTTTATGATAGAGAAAGACAGACGAGCACTGGGCTCACTTAAAGGTAGGTCAAATACTCCAGCCATATAACACTAGATATATTTGTACATTGGACATTCGGAATATATAATAGTTCTTTTACAAAATGTTAAGAAAGCTCACCTTCACTGTCACAGATTCCTGACTGCTTTTAATGAGATCAATCACTTCTTCTCTACTCTTTCCTTCCACGTTAACTCCATTGACTTCTATCAACCTATCGCCTGGCATCAATCCGGTTTCGCTTGAACCAGGATAGGACCCCGGCTCAGCCAGAATCACTGCCTTATACGTCAATTTACTGGTAATTACATTCCCATTTGATTTATTCTCATCGTTAGCCATTGTATTTTCCGACAATTCCTTTATATCACCAATAAACACCCTCTCCTGAATCACAGCTCTACGAAGACTAAACCCAAAATCATTTCTGGGTGCCTTCTGGCGTTGTATGGTCAGTATCCTTGGTTTAGGGAGATGTAAGGGAGTCAATGCCGGTAATGGTAAGTAGACATCGTCAAAAGTACTGGTCCTAGACCAACGGTGAAAACCTTGAGATTCGCCAACGGGTGACGTTGAAAAAGGCGGAGTAGCAAAGGAAGAATTTGTGGTGTCAGTGAGTGAGTCAGCACTAGGCGAGGTGGAAGTTACTCCAAGGTAGCTGTTACCATTCGTCTTTGGTGTGTCTTCCACATCTTGTCTATTGGCTGATGAGTTTGCATTGTTTTTATAATTTTTGAATTGAGTTTCAACGGGACTATGAATTACTTTTTTCGTAAAATTTTGCACGTGCTGCATGTCGTCGCTGGATGATGTACTCTTAGAAGCAGGAATACCGTAAGAAATGAGTTCATTTTGTTGAGTGTTCCTCGCCAATAAATTGGAATCTTGGCCATTTGTGTAGTCCACGGTGTCTATGTTATGAACATTGCTTTCTTGGGAGTTAGAGCTGGTGTTACTCAACCTTGGACCCTTGAGAATGCCTCTTTTAGGGGGTCGTGGAGGTATCGGCGGCAGATTTGGCGCTTGACGTGGACTATTATTGGCATTGTTGGGGTTATTTAACGAATTCAGCGAAGTTTCTGAACTGTCAGATTGTAGCACATCTTTCTTGTTCCAGGTATGTGTGGTGGGGTATCCGGGTGATAAATGGTTATTTTCGTCGCTTAGATTGGAGTTTGAACCCGAGGTGTTTATTATTGGGTAGTTGGAATAGTTCGAGTCGTGTTCGAGGTGAGCAAAGAGAGAGGCGGTATAGTCGGCTGTGATACCTGACGGCAATTTCTCCTTTTCTTTACGGCGTCCTCGGAGTTTCAATGACCTTCGAACCTGCAAAGACATAGTTAAATGTACACACACATATTTATTTTGTTGGTTTACTTTTAAAGGTACTTTCAAGTTACATTGTGATAATAGCAAATAACATTTACAGGACATCGCGGTCACACATAAGAGAAATCCCGTTTGCCCTGTGGAGCATATGGGGGCGAACACATTTTGTGACCGATTTAATTTATTTTATTGATTGATTTAGTTTACAACGACGGTGATCAGACTTTTGTGTCATGCCCAACCAAAACAATTTATTGTTTGCTCGAAATTGATTCAGATTTATAATTTATATTACTATAAATTATATAAGTATTTTAAAATCTGAATGTAAAAAACACAATCCAACTCGTTATGATGCGTTTTATTTGCTAACATTATAACAAGTATGATATAATTACAATAACACTTTCAGCTTCGTATAATACAGTGAACAGTTATTTTTAAATTGATTCATCTGACAAAAACTCGCAAAACGCGTATCAATTAATCGAGATTACGAACTGCATTCGTAGTAATGAAAGTGTACGCCGATGTAAGCGAAACTTGTTTTAGTTTACGTGCAAATATACGAGTGGCTGAAGAGGAATTCTAACTTGCCGACAGATAAATAGAAATTTCGAATCAAAATATTATACTATCTATGCATGCTATGGGAATTATAAAAAAAAGGCAATATAAAAAAACAAACATGGTAAGAAATTAAATGTTGGCACTTTTTCCGAATACTAATGAATTTATCATTTTTAATAGGTGAGGACAAACAAGTAAGGGATTCATTTGGTGATAAATACGTGGAATACCCCACCCAGACATATAACATCTATACAAGGAGCTCTATTTTAGCTTTGGATATACGGAAATTCAGACTGAAATGCGAATCAACTTGACGGGATTTATATCTGTGGACAGTGGTTCGTGATCAGGACGGAACTTCGATATTCCTACTCATTAAATATACAGATTTCCAGAAAAATTACAAATTGATTTGATTAATGTTGGACCCGTACGCCCCGTTGATTATTAGCCATTACTTGCTAACAGGTCTTCAAGTTATGTTAAGATTGTCTATGTCTAGATAAAGGATTTGAATATCACTATCGCTTTTAATTAATAATCTCTATCTAATAGCTTCTAAATTAGATAACTTGTGAGTGCTGAATAAGTAAATAAATATATTTTTATATCGCTCAGTGACACATTTAAATTATAAAATAAAAAAAAACATACCAACGTCCCAAGATTAAGCCCGATACATTTAATTCTGTTGCGCTCAGTTTTAAAGAAATCTTCCATGACCGAAAATGTTATCCACACGACCTACTTGCCGTAGTCTCAAAACGTTTTGTTGCATTACAACGCATTGGACATAAACGAGTTGACATAAACAAAGCAAGAAAATAAACACTGAAATACGGCTGCATATTACCGTCGGTTAGCGGATATGATGGTACAAAAGAATCAATAATTAAGTAAATAAGGGAGGCGCTCGTAATCTTAATTGCTTAAGTCACAAGTCTTATTACCCATCAACGTGTTATATCAGTTTTCAGTAATTCGAAATTTAAAATACTTTTTAAGACGGACTAGACAAGTATTGGGTACCCACAATGGTGTAACATATGCATAAGATGCGTTCTAGAGATCTTTCAGACATTAGGTTTATAACAGTAGTTATTTACATTTGGATTAATGTCCAGACATGTCTGTCTGGACATTAATCCAAATGTTGACAAATAAACCATGTTCTATGGATTTAAGCTCATTTAAGATATTTTTGACAAGAGTTTTATGCTTATAAAGGTGAAGAGTTTGTTCGTTTGAACGCGCTAATCTCGGGAATTACTGGTTCGAATTTAAAAATTATTTTTGTGTTGCTTAGAGCATTTATCGACAAAGGCTTTAGGCGAATAAAGAGCGGGAAATGTGGAACAAACGGGTAAAATGGATCTACATAAATATAGAGGAATGTTTCCTCTTTAAATAATATAATAAAAAATCCACGATACTATATATCTATCTTTTAAGATTAACTTGCGAAAACGGGACGCAACCGACGTCGTGGGTAACAGCTTGAAGTTATAAAGATAAAGTGGGAGGTTTGTAATATTTCTTTGCCTTTCATAAACACTTCCTTTTATATTACTCTTAATTGATATCGTACCTCTTCTAATCTCAAAGGCTCTTCGAGGCCAGCCGCTATACGTTCCCGTTTCTCCCTCTCTTTTCTTTCCTTCTTCTCCCTTTTCCTCCTCTCTTTCTCGCCGTCTCGTTCCTCGTAGCTGGTAGAGTCTCCGCTCGCTAGAACGCTCGACTTCTTTATGAAGTTGAACATTATGGAATGTATCTGGAACAAATGATTATATTCTCATGAGTCAGTTGTCTAAAAATCATCTCAATGCGATAAGAATTGGGGAAAAGTCGGAATAAATGATAATTCATGCTAATTAAGATAATATTCTCTGAATTTCTAAAACATTAGTTTGTTCCTACTTTTAAGATCTCAGTGGTTAGTGAACTGGACTGCAGGCAAAGAATTCCCGGGTTTTACTCTCTATCGGTTAATACAGAATTTTCTACGAAAGAAGGGAGTCTAGAACCGATCAACTGATCCTTGGAGAGTACATCAAATGATATATTAATAATAATAAATGGAGCAGCGCGGTGGGTCAAAACTCTGAAACCTTCTTCTTCTATGAGGGAGGAGAACTACCCAGCAGTAAGTCAATCGGTGGCAACGACTGAGTACCTAAGTTAGAGACATTCGTCGACACAATCTTTGTAGTTATAATTGTAGAGATGGTAACACACAGTAATATGTTGTATACAAAACTTCATACATTTATTGTAGCTGTGCACATTAACGTTGCATCCGCTTTAATTAAGACCACAATGGTGCATTCGCTAACCTATTTTTAATCTCTGCATTAAAAAACCTTTTTGCATATTCTTCTGTTAACGTTTGCCTTTGACGTTGTCATCTTCATTCTTATATTAGTAATAAAATAAGTACCTACTTCAATTTATTCAGTGCTAAAGTTTTGATATTGTATAAGTACACTTGTTTGGCTTGTTCCTCACTAAGATCAATATAAATAGAACACTTTAACGGTTTATAACGCGATATATACGTTTTACACCAGCTGAAACATCGGGCCGTAGTGAAAATAATTTCCAATTAAATCGTTAGTGTTTTACGTAAATGTGTACTTACGCGTAAATTACAGACAGTATTTAAGATGAATTTAATTTGTTGTTGACAGAGTCTGTATGTAGTGCTTATGTCTTCTCTTAGATAAATCTTTATAATATTATTAGCTGTGCCAGCGTCTTCGTCCGCTAAGAATATTTATATTTGGCATCCAAATTCGTTTTTGCAAACCCCTTTATCTTTATAAACTTAAGCTGTCCCCACGTGTACCCACGACGTCGGACGCGTCTCTTTCCGTCGTTCTTGCAAGTTAATCTTAAAAGATAGACATATAGACGTGGCGGACTTTTTT
Source organism: Leptosia nina (assembly GCA_963661955.1). Classification (NCBI taxonomy): domain Eukaryota; kingdom Metazoa; phylum Arthropoda; class Insecta; order Lepidoptera; family Pieridae; genus Leptosia; species Leptosia nina. Next base: position 12,093,431 of record CAVLEF010000002.1, on the reverse strand, counting down.
TAGATCATCTAAAGAGGAATCATACTTTCATATGTATATATATATATATATGAAAGGATGAATATTTTTTACATTTCTCGCTGTATCTTCGCTTGTATTAGTCACAAGAGGTTGTTTTATAGCCTATAGCCTTCCTCGATAAATGCTCTTACCAACACAAAATTAATTACAAAAATAATCAATTTGAACCGGTAGTTCCTGAGATTAACGCGTTCAAATAAACAAGCTCTTCAGCTTTATAGATAAGTATAGATTAAGTCATTTTTAATTTAAACTTGTAAACAACAATTTTAATCAACTAGAGAACAAGTTGGCCATCAAATAAAATCCCAGATGTTTAGTTTATCGTTGATATTTAGACTTCGTACTGCAAATTTATTACATGAAAAGAAAATTCACTTGAAAAGAACAAGTAACATAATCTCCCTAAGTACGCCAATAATAGTGAGTCAAGTAGCTTTGTTGTGCATTGGACACGCTGGCCACGTCCAACGATGACAATAAACATACCGTTACTAGCTGGAAACGACGTCTCTATCCAAACTAACTGTCCATACATTCTACTATTGCATACTTAGGCTCTATATCTTGTATCTCCCTAAGAAGCCCTGACAAATACTAGTCGCACTAACGTTTCGCACACTCGATTGAAGAACCCGAGGGTTTAGGTTTGAATCCCAGGTCGGGTGACAAATATTTTTGTTTTTTAAATTTTTTACCAATGAATTTAGCAGGTATCATAGTTTTCAAAATAGAATAAAAATTAAAACAAAACAATACCTTTAAGTGTTATATTTATTTATGTATTGTTTTTTTTGTTTGTTTCACATTAATACTACAAGTTGTTATGTGTTGCCTTTTTTGATAGAGTTTAGCTACAATAATATTATGTTATTACTCACAAATGTTATTTGGGCTTTAAAAGTAGGTAAGTAAGGTTTTCTTGTGTACTTTTTTATTTTGTTACTTTATCGTACCTTGAACAGCGTAGAGTTTTTATCTCATAGATGTAATTTAGATAAAAAAAGGAGGATGATTAAAATTACAGAATACCTCCTTCTCACGTAAGTCAAAGTACAGCCCAAAGGCACCTTATTTGGCTTTCTTCCGAACGACGAATACAATGTGCCATTTTTTACAACAGGACTGTCGTTTGATGGCACGTCTCATATTGGCGAACGCCCAAAAAACTTTCGTCATTAACTTTTTATTTTCAAAAGGACTGGCTGGAAATAAATTACTCGGGAGGCAGTAAAAAGTCAAGCCCGGGGTAATAGGCTTTTGTGAATCAACAGGGCTTTTTTTAGTCGTGTGCATTTTTGCATTTGTTGCACTGTGACTATCAGATAAGATGTCATTTGCAATGCATTTCCGAATATCCAACGCCAAGATAGCTTGACAGCAGGACATCTTATTTCGACGGGCCTTTTTTTACTTCGTCGGGAAATCTGAATATTAAATGGGTGGTAGGAATATAGAAATTTCGTCCGGGTTACGAACCACCGGCCACCGATGAAAAAGCCGTGAAGTTTAAACACGTTTCAGTTTCAGTCTGTGGATTTCCGAATATCCAAAGCCAAAATAGGGCGACAGCGCATCTTGTTTAGATACTATAGGCTGGGGTATTTTACCTACCATCACGTGACCCCATGCTTGTCTATCCTCCTTTATTATAAAAAAGTCATTATATGACCGGGATATTTTAACAACCTGTTATTGTTTATCCTGCTCTGTTATAAAATCTAGTCAACCCAAGTAAAATCCCCCTTGTGGGGGGGAAACGGAACTTCACTCTTGTTAAGTTGCTCGTGTCAGATGCGGCAGGCGTCGTCGAGTCTGGAACGCGGAATATTCAGGTCGATGCCCAGTGACCGTATTATCACACGGCTCTCGCATGTAAATCATTTATGATTCAACACGTACGCCGTACAAGGCGAAGAACTTAAGACGGGTTTTGCTGGAGCGAGAAATTAACTATCTCCTTATATCAGTCAAAACATTTTAGACACAGTTTTAGGTTTCACGTTAATATTCAAGTATAAATACTGGAATGGGGCCGAAGTTGAAACCATATTTTGAAATGTTCCGGGTAGTATTCGTGGCCTCGAGCCCAATACGTTATAATCTATATCAAAAAAATACTAATGAAATTTAGCCTTTAGTTTTTAACAAGTGTGACGTTCAAAAGTATAGTCTGTAAAGCTAGAAAGGTCAAGTCGACAGAATCTCTCGTTTTATATCTCAAAATTTAGTGCTCATTTAGTGCTGATATACTACCCTTTCCTTATTAGCAATACATACCATTAGACCAATGAGACTGTCAAAGAATACCTACTACGCAACACATAAAAAGACACATTTATGTTTACGTTTTACATCACTTACGGGCAAGGAGTTGAACTATAGCAATGTTTTTCTAAGCATCAAATAAAACACGAGTAAAAACGCGGGCCGTGCCCAGTCAATATAAAAGGTTTATATATTTCTAATACTTTGTTGCAAATAAGCATCTTGAAGCACGTTCAGTTCACCACTGACCTATAAGTAGAAAGGTTAAGAATACCGGTTTAATCTTGTTCATCTATTACTACGCTGTTATTGCATGAAGGGATCTACGATCAAGTTATTGGGATTTTGTTATGTAGTAAATACCGTTGATCTTAGCGCGAGAGACAGATTCAAATCCCGGGAATGTAGATCGAATTTTGTGGGACTTTTTGCTATCGACGTAATAAGTAACAGTCTATGTCATAACCTAGGTTCGAATCCCAATATAGCAAAGAAGACTTTAATATATCTGTGAATAGAATCCAACGATGAAACAAAATTACTTAAGTACCTACCAAATTTAAATATTCAAATGTTTTCCTGACTCTTTGTTACCTAATCGTAAACATTTATAATTAAGCCTTTATTTTTTTTGTGTTCTTTTCGTGCTGCGCATGAGCATGTAATTATTATATTACCATATATATTATATGCGGATTGCATTATGACCTAATAACTCATGTAAATCCCAACAGGAGGTCGTGTTATAGAACTAACGTGAAGCCTTATACAAGGTTAATTGTGTTAGTGTCTTATCTCACCAATTGACAGTTAATAAGTACTAAATCTGTCTTCTACCAATAATAACTTCATACTAATATGGTTACTAGTTACTCTTTTACACCTCGTGTAACTTAGCGGATTTCGGTAAAAGCTAACACCTGTGGTGCTAACATTGTGGTATCGAGATTATTTGTTTGACGCTGGCAACTCAATAAGTATACAAACCTAATACCCATACAAACTATTTTAAAGTAAAAATTGGTCAGGCATATTATGACAATGGAATAAATTTAAATAAAACACTTTAACGGTTTAAAACGCGATATATTAGTTAAACTTATTTGAAAATGATCTTTAACTTCGGCCCAACGTTTCGGATGCTTTGCGACATAAATGTGTACTACTCGCGTAAACTATAGACAGTATTTAATGGAATATATTGTGTTAAAATTAACAAAGCCCAGCCATAGCAGAAATCGCATAGTTTGACTATCACTTATGAAATATGTTCATAGTCAAATGAATCTCATACTCTTATTTATGGGATTGATACTTTAGTCTATTCAAAACCAAGTATGTTAGAAGCTGAAGAACTTTTACAAATAGAGATGTTAGCATTGTTACTTGACAGTTATTTATATTTACAGTCTGTCAGACAGGCAATATTTAATGTTAAAATTCATTTGGAAACTTCAAATAATACTTTGTAAAAAATCCTATAAGACAAGCCGTGCAGAACACAATGCTTTGCTTTCTTTCTGTTAATCCATCTAACCTAATTAACTGTGATATTAATGAAGTGCATTGACGCATTTCGTTCGAGCCCCATTTTAATCTCTGACGTCACATCTCACAATTGTCACAGCAACGAACTTTTCAATTAAAGGCCTGTGATTGAAATTAAACTCTATGAATATATATCTAATGATCTAATTGCAATCACATGGCGTATTTAAAAAGCATATGACTACCGTTTGTTTTTACCGCAAAATACTTGCCATACATTTTTTAGTTAAAATAATGATGTATTTACAGAATCTTCTAACCACTCGAGGCATCTGACTGAGCTCTAATAGAACGTCAGAAAACTAGACTAAAATAAATGTTTAAGTACCATATTGTATGTGTTACCTATACTACCCTTATGCGTTGATTCATTAACTATGTTACTCAACATACATTTTACTTAGATTAGGTAGTAGTCATTGCTTTGCTCGTAAATTAAAAAACTTGAATAGTATAGGAAAAAAAATTTTGAACACCACGAAAACTAATTAAGTTTTAAATAACTTGCCCCTTTAGTAATATTGCTGTAAGGACAAACAAGCAGAGAGGCTTACACATTTATATTATTACTAGGCTATCTAAAAATGTACGAATCGAAAATATTACTTAACGACCTAAATAGGAATAACATTTCAAACTCTACCGCGGTATTACTGACGTGGCAGACGAAAATCCCAAGTCCAAAGCCGAAACAGACAAAAGCAGCCCCCCTCTCGAACATACGCGAGAGGAAACACAATAGGAAAGTAACGCGGGCACGCGACACGCAACAATGGCCCGGAATGCAACTCAACGACCTGCCTTAATTACAGAGTAAATTATTACATCCATCTTCGACAATAGCGGCGGGTGCGAAAGCATTCCTCGACCCGATCCTTATTGGGAACAGGAGGAATATGTAAATATATAGAACACTATGACGGTAAGAACTAGCTCACTCCGCGGATTTATCTGTATTTAATTTATTACCTTACGAAATGTCAAACTACTATTTATGTACTCATTAAGTCCTAGAGGGAATTATGAAAATTTTAAACGTCTATTTCGTAAAATGACAGAATTAAATGTCTACAGAAGAAACTTTGTAAACTATAATATTTTGTATATGATGGCATTAAGTATATACATCGAAAAATCGATTTTATATTGAAAAAAATAAAAATTACGACACGGGTAGGACTAGAACCCCTCCCCCAAGGACCCCAAAAAATTTTTTTAGGTTACTTAAAGAGTAATCATTATATCATAAAATTTTTTGAGTATCTAGACCCATTTTTGCAGCGAACGCACCGAAAACCTTCAAAAATGAACATTTTGCTCCTATCGGTCGCAGCCTGATGTTTTATAGCCCAAAGCCTTCCTCGATAAGACCTCTAACCAACACAAAAAAAAACAAATCGAACCAGTAGTTCCTGAGATTAGCGCGTTCAAACTAACAAACTCCTTTATAACATTAGTATAGATATAAAAATATCACCTATTTTGGCAGTAAATAATACCGCTATTGTAGATCCGAGTCACGTCTCTCATCGATGTTTTCAATCTAATGTATATTCAAACGTCCCCGAAATTCGCAACCACTAGATCAACGGGCCATTTAGAGGCGCGGGTTCAATCACCTGCTTACGTAATGTTATTATCTCCATTCAAGATACATTGCGGCGAGATATAATTGAGTATTGCCGCAAAACAAGTTATCCACGTTATGAAAGGAAACAAGAAACTGAGCCGATAATGGGAGCATTGTTAAAGAAACTGAAAGCTGCAGTTTGCAACACATTATCGAGTAGACCTATTTATCGCACTGCTACCTAGCACTTACTAGCTCTGCAGCGTGGTGTTACTCGATTATGAGAACCCGTATTCCCTCTGGACGCAATGGGGGCGGGAACGTTAGTGTATGTGTCGCTGACAATTTTTATTCACAGATGAATGAATGAAAGAGATAGAAGAAGACGCGAGTAGTGCACGTTTAAAACAAACAGTTTTAACTTTTTAAAACGCGAAATATATTATTTAATTTATTTTGTATTTAATTTAGCCACCGCATTAAAAATAACTAATAAATTTCGCGTTTTAAATAGTTATAAGAGTTTTTTGTAAACTTTTGAATAATAATATATCTGCCTGGGAATTAAATCTGTCAAAGAATCAACAAGAAACATCCGATTTGCATTGTGTTATAGTTATAAATTATGGGAATAGGTACCTATAACTTTTCCGAATATCCAATGCAAAAATAGGTTATATATATCTATAGCACATCTTAACAAGATTTTTTGTCCTTCTCTATCATAAAAAATATGAGAGGCCTTGATCAAGCATTAGAAGCAGCGACCTCACGACTTATATTTCTAAGCATATCGCCTTCTCATGTATAATTCTAGCCGCAACATATAACTGTACATCGCACACTTCGCACTTACGCACATTTGTGTTGAATAACAATGACACAATGGTAAAGCAACACGAAATATGAATGAAAATATAAATACACGTACGTAAGACATTTTTCTTTACTCAACTAATTTGAGAGTAACGAGCAAGGGTTCCGTAGCGTCAAATAGGCACACAGAAATACTTTTTAAGTTAAGACCAGTAAGCACTATTTGTAGTTTCCGCGAGTAGTGCACATTTAATGGTTTGAAACGCGAAATGTATTAGTTAACTTATTTATAATTTATTTTTACTACAGCCCCATGTTTCGAATACTTTACAGAAGTGGACTGTCTACGGCTTCTTGAACCGTTAAAGTATTTTATTCAAATTATTTGTAGTAGATATTTGTAGTTTTTTGAAAGTGTGCCCAGCTCGACCGAAGGCATGTAAATCCCTACGGGATTCAAATTTATTATCTGAGCTATGGAGTTAGTTGCAGTATATGTATAAAAATACGATGGAAATTCCTCGCGTAGGAATTTGCGGTTGCAGTCACTTTGTAACTTGGTAACATTTTCCGGTACCTAACATACTGTACCAACGACTCGTATTATTATTGACACACGTCAGAGGGGTCTTACGTCCAATGACTTCCGCAGCTACGACGTACATACGCTACACAGCTACGCCCGAGGTTTATCTTGCGGCGATAATACGGACACAAAAATGTGTCTGCCCAATGTACGTGTAAAATATAACCTCAACAGATCCTTGCATGTTAACATGACGTCTGTTTATGCAAAGAATACAATATTTCAAGTAAATACCCCTTTTTTAAACTTTTAACGGTTTAAAACGCGAAATATATTCGTCATTTTAAATTTGCAGCAGCCGTGGTCACGTCGAGCCGTAATTGATCGTTTAAAAGTGTATTCCTTTAATGTCTGTCTATATCAACATTCTCAATTATCTAGCTCTTTGCGTTCCTATACCGAATTTGATAGAAGTGTAGAATATGATAGTCAATAAAAAAGGATTTTTTGGCCGTATTATAAACTTGTAATTTGTTATAACTGAGAAGATAGACGAGCATGTGGTACACTTGATAAAAGATGAAATACCCCATATAACATCTGAAGACGATGTTCTGTCGGTCTATTTTATCACGAGTGGATGGCGAAATGTCGAGAACCATTCTCACAAATTAGCTAGCAGCAACCACGGCGCAGCAAGATCGCTGCCTTCGTTCATAATAGTTACTCGTAGAATAACGTTCTCTTTATGTAGGTTGTACTTGGTACAGAGCAGACGGTTCGCTCATCCGCCCGGGGTCAACGGACCGATGCTTGCGGAAGAGAGGATGTTTTGAATGATAACTATTTTTATATTCTTCATTACCGGCTGCCGAAAATTTACACAATACATTATATTAACTTAATGTCGAAGTACTTTTGAAACATTTAATTGTTAATCATTAGGTGCTCCGATAATAAAACATAACGCATATATAACCTACTTAAATAATTATGTTAAGTATTTTTTGCCTTACCTTGTTGACTACCTTAAGCTAAGCACAGTTTAAAATCATTTCTAAGCTTACAATTTAAATTAGAGTGATGTTAGAATAAATATTAATGGATTTGGAATAATTCAGCTGCCGCAAAGAATCAATAACGTCGAGCCATAGAAAAATAAATAAAACATTAGGTAAATAAGGTAATTTGCGTTTTAAACCGTTTAAGTGTTTGCGTTATAAACTACAGATATTGCACGATATTAGAATTTGAAATAGATAATAAATTCCATACAGATAAAACCAAATAACACAACCAAGTAGACATTTGCGCATTGAAAAATTATTTTAAATAATTAATTAATATACCTACATGATACTATTTAAATAAAACACTTTGACAGTTTAAAACAATATATTAGTTATACTTGTTTGATGCTTTGCAGCCGAGTTCACGGGGAGACGCCGGACTGTAGTTAAAATAATTTTCAAATTAGTTCACTTATCGCGTTTTAAACCGTTAAAGGGTTTTATTTAAATGCGTACTACTAGCGTAAACTAGACAGTACATGATACTAGTCGATAAGACCGCATTTCCCTTCTTTTATTGATAGACTAATAATGATGTGAAACGATACACAAGAACAAACTATCAAAGCATTTATATGTGAAGTGTTAAGTTGTATAAAACCACGAACATATATGTTATTTATGTCACTAATTAACAGGAAAATGAAACATAGATTGGAATCGTGCCTTCGTAATAATAAATTTATGTAATTACACGTCTGTCTTATAAAGCGATTTCGTATTTAATTCAATATTATGTAACCTTGTTACACATAATTGTGCCATTAATTCTATTATTATGAAACTATAAGAGACGCACCCGCATAGTTACATTTTTTTATGATAGAGAAGAACAGACAAGCATGGAGTTCATTTGATGATGAAGATGTGTTGTCAACCTATTTTGGCTTTGGATATTCGGAAATCGACAGACTCAAACCGAAACGCGATTAATCTTGACGGCTTTTTCATTTGTGAACGGTGGTTCGTGACCCGGACGGAATTTTGACATTCCTACCACCCATTTTATAAGCAGATTTCTAGAGGAGTTCCAGCATGTTTCAGAAGAATGATAAATTCATTAGTATATTTCGGACCTGGTGGGGATCGAACCCACGGCCTATTGATTATTGGCCAGGCATTGCTACCATTACACCAGCGAGCCTGTCGACGTTGAGTTCGACGAGACAGTTCATCTCTTTTATTGCAGTTCCCGGAGCTGAACAATGTAACTTTAATGCAGTAAAACACGGGTTGGCGTATGAAAAATGTATTCATTTTTCATTGTGGCGATAAATTCAAGAGAATCCTAATTCAGACGTCCCTTTTCTTAGGAAAGAAAAGTGTCTTCAAAGTATGCCTTCATCTTAATTATAAAAGAAAGTTTTATCCAGTATAAGTTTTTTTTACATTCATCTCAAAAATCGTAATGGTGTTTAGGGAAAGAAGGAAAAGATTATTGATGAAAAGAGATTCCGATAAGAGTCTAAGATACAAGTGCAGTTCCGCTTGTGAAGCCGTGTAAGCGGTTCCAATTTTAATCTATACTAATTTATAAAGCTGAAAAGTTTTTTTGTTTAATCGCGCTAAGCTCAGGAATTACTGGTTCGATTTGAAAATTTATTTTTGAATTGGAACATTTATCGAGCAATACCTTAGGCTAAAAAATCAGGCGACGATCAAGAAATGTGGAGAAAACGGGGAAAATTATTCGTCGTTTAGGGCTTCCATTGAGTGCAAAAATGTGTATGAAAGAATGATCTTTCAGTGATCTAAAAAGTTCGCGACAATATGTCTATTTCATAAGATTAACTTGCAAGAACGACGGGACATGGACGAACGGATCGTGCGTAAGAGCTAGCACGTAAAAGGAAAATATATAACATGATTCCCAAAATAACTATTTTACGCAGACAAAGTCGCGAGCACAGCTAGTAAGTATATAAAGTCTCGTGTGTTAGCATAATGTATAATTTCACCCAAATTTTACCATCAAAATAATGATAATAAAATTCACCGACCAGAAAGTTCTGTAATCATTCGAGAATAGAAATTAATTAGAGATTTCTAAACAAATGATAAAATAAACTTTGTTATGCTTTAGTGAAATTAGGTCTAGAATTACTATACGCTTTCGATTGCCACGCTGTGAAGAACGGCTTATTTGCCGTCCGCGGGAACATTTATCCGCAATGCGCCATTAAAACACTCTCCACACTAAAATGTCTGCCAATTGAAGTACTGAGTTACGATAGTTCTATTATATTGCTTTTGGCGTCTTACGTTTAGTTTAATTATAACTGTGAGTTATAATAGGCGCTACCGCGATTTTGCACGCAAGATACATGAAAATTGCAAAATTTACAGCAAATCAACGCAATGTGCAAACGCAATTTGCTGTTTTGTTTTCCATCTACAGGTTTTTCTGTAACTCGTCTTCTATATTAATATTAATATAATTTATTTTTCTTCTGTTTCTCTGACACACGGGTCTACGCTGTTGTCTACAATTAAGCTACACATTACCTGTGACCAAAATTATATTTGAAATCCCTGGAATTCGAACGCAGGACCTCTCGCGAATAATTCAACGTCTACAACTAAGCCGTGGAGACGTACTATAAGACGTAGCTTAAAAAATGAATCACGTTGAAACGGGAACGCTGTCACCTCGAACTTGGGTGACGTCACATATTAAACAGCCGGGCCACTTTCAAACGAGGCAAGAGCGCTACTTACTCACCCGATTAAATAAAATAATGTGGCATTTATTGCTCGTATTAAAGTATAAGAAGAAACACACAGCATATAAAATGGCGAAAAGAAATGTTTTGGATAGCAAAAGAGACATCGATATGCAAATGTACGGACTAAAACGAAAGATCCTGTTCGTCTGATCTTTTCTTATAGGACCGAAAGAGATATGAGAAATTTCGACAAAGATTTTTTTAGAAATATTCGTTTAAAACACAAAAAAAAAAGGTTTTTTGAAATAAATTAGAAATATTCGAGAAAACATCTGTTTGTAGCTCTAGGCTTGTATGCCGAAGCAATTGTTTATTTACATGTGATTCCTATGTTAACCTACTTTATAAATTAAAAGTCGATTATAAATCGAAAAAATTTACGGCACGGGCAGGACTTGAACCGGCATCCACAGCGTTCCGTGCTGACGACTGACTGACCGACGTCATGGTCAAATTTTTCAACCTATTGATTTACATGATGCATAAGCATCCAGTTCATTAACCTACTTTGTCTAGAATCTGTAATAAAGGGAGGTCCTGCATCAGAATTCCGTGAAGAAACAGACACAGAGTGGCGTCTGCTTAACACCCTATTAGCCTTTAGCGGACATTTATTTGTGTTTAATACACATTAGGCCTCTAAAAATGGTCTTCCAATTCATACACATGGGGTGCACAGCTGACGTCGCTAACACGGGAGGTTGATATTGATTCCGGCGCGCCGATTCCCCCTGGGGGCCGCAATTTCCTAGGTTTCGGCTTTAAGACGTCTTAAGAATTAAGAAGTATATATTGCGTTTATCGCTGCTCGCTTTTTTAATTTTAAAACTACAAAATGTATGCTTAGTTTTCATTTCATGATCCCACAATTTTTTTTTGCTGACATAGACCCCTAGGGGTAGATAATATAGACTACTTTGGGATCGTAATGCGAAAAGTTTTCAAATGCACTTAACAAATTCACAAAATAATATTTAAAATGTTTTTATGAATATCACTGTGACTTGACTCTCCTCAAAAAATAAGTTTAAAGCGTGGTTGACTGTAAACATTAATCTTTGCTCATGTTTACAACTTCTACCTTGAATAACAGAATAGAACTTCGATATGGTATATCCAAATTTCAAAAGTGCAAACTCCATTTGCCAAATAAAAAAAATATTTACTTACTCTCCAATTTATTCAGAAATTTTTATCTCCTAACAATTAACGACATACAATTGGAAAACATCATAGACTGATGAGAATTAAAAATATAGTTATGCAGAACTATATTTTTAATTCTCATAACATTCTCGATCTGGTCATGACTAACTATTTTGCAATTCATTTAAGTAACCGTTAGAAATTACAGTAGATGATGATGATTACAGCAGATAGATACAAATTATATTACAAAATCTAATATATTGTCTTTACAAATATTATTTTGTTACTGTTTTTCATAACAGCTAAGTAGTTAATATTTAGAATTGGTATTGGTTTTTGAGATATAATAATAATATGGATAACTCTATGCAAGTGGTAGCTTTCTTTATCACTTGATGTTTGCAATCATAAATTCAATGTTGTTTCTATTGTTATTATTTATTTATGGTTCTAAAAGTCTAAAACAAAAGTATAAAATAACAAATGTATTAGTAGCAATACACATGATTGAAGAAAAAAGCCTTGTGAGTATAGGCTCTGTCATAAGTTTTGTACAAAGAAAGCATCCTTTAAATTTTTTAAATCTTTCAGTAGCTCTATGATAATGTAATATTGTTTGTCAATAACATACAAATTAAATCCCTATTAAATGATAACACAGACCTAACATTATTGAATAGGCAGATCTTTTTACTATCTTTACACTGTGTACTGCATTGAACTATGAAAGATATTTTCAAGGCTCAGTGTCTGTTAACTTAAATAAATATTTACTTACTTGATACTATTTATAATCCAAGAATGAAATGAAGAATCTGTACGCAGCTTTACACTAAACAAACACTCTGGTCATTTTAAACATATTTATCACTATTCACATAGATACACAAATATATGAAACAACCATTGCTAGATACTATAAACGGGGTTTTAGCCTTGATTATTAAATGGTAGAAAGACTTTCAAAAGCCCGAAGAACCGAAAAAATACACACAAACTAAGGCGTTGCCAAATATCTTCACAGAAGAAAATAATTTACAACACCACATTCACTGATCAACCGCACTGTTGCTGCTCTTCATCGTTTATTATAATCCGATAATTTATAAAAGTCTTCGATTCGTATCCAACAAACCTACGTCGGATTGAATAGCGTTTACCTACGTACCTATGGCTGGTACCCACTCACGATAGAATTGTGATTTTATGCAGAGCAAGAATGACCATACTAAATGTATGAATCACCCCACATTTGCCTAAAAATAACAAGTAGTCCTGCTATAAATTTACTCCTACATAAAATATGAGAAAAACACAATTTTCATTTTACTTTTGCATAATTCTTAGCGTAATATTTAGAAGTAGTAATTTTTATAGATTCTCAAATATACACACAAATCCTTACTAATCAGCAATATACATTATTCTTGGTCACACTGGCCAGATTAATGTCAATGAATGTCAAAATGACAGCGTCAATATAGAAATCGCACGTTTCGTTAGACATGTTTTATTTCAACAGATATAATATATCCCATAGCTAAAATAATGTGAATTTATTTACTAAATTGTTTAAGTTTTTATCATAGTAGATATTTATAAATATTTGTTAAAAATAATGGTTAATTGCTAATTCTTTCTTATTAGGTTTATAGATAAGATTTAAATATCGTTGCGTATGACATCTCGTGTCGAGAAGATAAACAAGACAAATTTTCTTGCAATTCACTCATAGAGGGCGTTAAACAACATTTATAAGGCACTTCTACTGGCATGTAATCTAGAAACATTTATGCCAAGTCTTTAACATTTTGTAAAAGCTGTTTAAATAGTAATTAATATTATAATTAAGAAAATTTTACCGGCTTGTTGGTCTTATGATAGCAATGTATGGGTAACAATCGACGTAACATGGGATCGATCCCCACCGGTTCGACAGGTTTTAATAAGTTTTTTATCATGTTGGACTTCGTCTGGATATTCGTCCGGGTCGAGAACCACCGTACACGGATAATAAGGCAAGAAATTTAATCGTGTTTGGATTTCAGTTTGTGGATTTCCGAATATCCAAAGCCAAAAAAGGTCAACAGCGCATCTGGTTTAGATGTTATATTGCTGAGCTATTTCACCTTTCAACAAACCCATTGCTCTCTCTGTCCTCCTCTATCATATACAGATCATTACGTAATCTTAATATTTCATTCTAGACGGGTTGAATGGTAGTTAAAATCTAAAGAAAATAAAACAAATAACAAACGTAGAAAACTATTTATTAATACACAGTGAAGACTTATACATCAAAGATATTTGAGTGTGTCACGTGCAGATACAAAGGTTCAATGTTTAAGCAGTAAATATCTTAAATTATGAGCTAAATAAAAGTAAAAAAAGATAGGACACGGTTTTAAGGGCGCAGCCCTAACAGCAGTCTTATTACTTATTGTACTTTGTAGACTCTAGTGCAAGTGACGTCCTTGGCAGTCATTACCTGTAAAATAAACATTTGTTTTAAATGAAAAAATGAATTCTTTACAGAAAACAGATGCAAAGTAGTCGTCCCCCCTTTCCCTCGGGCATGGGAGCGAAAATATTGCTGTAGGTATCCGTTTCACGGAAAGTAAGTTGACCAGACTTCCGTGCCCTAGCATACCGAAACAATTTTTTGTTTCCCCGGGATTCGACCCAGGATCTCTAGTTTTTAATGCATTGCTACGCGACACATTAACCATTTAGCTACAGAGGCGGCCAAAATTAAAGTCCAAACTTTGCCAATTAAATTGATCTAACAAATATATTAGCAACATAGTGTTCTAATGTCTCCGTTCGTTCGCTGAAATTTGTTTATTATTCTATGCTATTTTCTACCCACCAAGAATGTTTCTAATCATTTGCGACATCTGCCGTCCATGAAGGAAAGCTTCTTGCGACGCCATAACACTTATTCCAACAATCCGTTAAAAAAATAGACTACACGCTCAGTTATTACAATAATTAAAACAAACTTCTCGCTCTAATGTGGTGGATTTTTACAAGAAAGGTATAAATTTTAAGTCAAACACATAAAAAACAAGTAAATTGTAAATTTACAGCGTCACGCCTAATCATTTTATTGCCATCAAACGCCCGCTAAATGTTGATAACAACGTTATACATTATATAGTCTGTGACGTGTTCTTTTTGTCGGTCGGTCGGTGAAGTCTAGACTGTTAAAACCTGTTTCCACTTTTTGTACTTACAGCCTTCATCTCCTCGGGCCCAAACTCCCTAAGGTATGTGACTTCGATGCCATCGGATGACTTCTGTACCTGCTTTAGTGTGTTTCCGTCGAACGAGCACACGGTTTTGACCTGTAATTAACGAGGGGTGTCTTAAAACGATTCTCCTTATGATAATATCATTAAAATGTGGGGCCTTAACATCTTGACTGATTGATTTTTGAAATAATAAAATTGACTTATTCTAACAATAAATATTATGTATTTTCTTATTAGAACAAGCCATCAATGTAGTGTATACAGTAAATATACGTAAAAGTTAAATACTGTCCGTAGTTTACGGGAGTAGTACACATTTAAATAAAACACTTTAACGGTTTAAAACGCGATATATTTGAGTGTCGCCGTGTCCACGGCTGCTGCAAAGCATCCGACACGTCGGGCCGTAGTTAAAATTAATTTTCAAATATGTTTAACTAAAATATATCGCGTTTTAAACCGTTAAAGTGTTTTATTTAAATGCATTAATGTTAACAAAAATATATAAAAATGAATAATACAAATGTGTGGTTCATCATAAAATAACTGTTATTTTTTTATAATATGTAGAATAAACTTTAGTAACTATTTTATAAAATGTGTGTAGCTTAGGCTACAAAGTCTTCTTGAAGGTGGATACAAGAGCTCAGTTTATAAAATACATAGAATTAGTGTCTGTATTTAGATTGATATCATGTTGATCATTGTGTTAGAGTTATTTCTGATAATAAGCAACAATGGCGTGATTCTTCGAAATTATTAAAGGCATGTTAACAATAGGTGTTACTTTTCTAAGTTGAGTAAATAAGGATTTCCTTTAGACCGTATGTATGCCCCTCACTAAGGCCACGAGGCTTTTGCCTTTAAGGTGAGTTTTTCGCATTTCTTGAAGATCATGTTTGAAATATATTTTTCACTGTCACAATGCTATGTAACTTTATCTCGCTCCGATCAAAAGATGACGACAGATAAGGATTCATCGTGTAAACAGTATTTCAATTTTTACGTAATGTCTCCAGGATCTTCGACACAAAGAAACGTAACCGACAGAACATTCATTTTTGTAGTGATATTAAAAATAATATCTAATAAAACAAGTTGCCCCGAATCAAGTATAATATAGGGAAAACCGATTTGTGCAGTATTTTTGCAAAATTGGCGCTTACATGCGGTCTGATAAGATTAATGTTAAATATTGTTGCATTCTATATCACTCTCGTATATCACAGTGTTTGATAGCTTTATTAAACATTTATCAAGTTATTTTTATTATTTTATGGTAAATATTAATAAAATAATAAACCGATATAAAAATCCCATAATCTGAAGTGGACGCAATATATACGCCACATACTTGCATAAAAATGGTACCTGTTCTACGAAGGTTGAAACGATGTTTAGAAAAAGCCATTATGGCACGGCTCATTAAATTGTGAGTACTTAAGTTCAAAAATAAAATTATTTATTACACTTTAAAATTGTAATATTATATGTTCGTGAAAAACTAATTATATGAAACCAAGGTTAATTCTTCTAATTAGGATTAGGCATTACTAAATTGATAATGTAATCACTATTGCGTTATTAAAGTTAGTAAGGACAGATGGATGTTTTCGATAACAACTACTTGACTCATTTTAATGAAATTTACATTTAATACGTGATAGCTACTGTAAAAGACAATATACTAGATCTATCTGCGATAACTAGACACCACAATAAAGGGATTTTTGCTCTTTTTTTAAAGATCGAGAAGGACAGACAAGGGTTCATTTGATAGGAGGTGATTTACTCCATATAATATCTACTCGACCTATTTTGTCTTCAGACATTCGGTATTTCATCGGTCAAAGTCAAATCATTTAGGTAACTAAGTGTACGCTTGATCGTCAACAAAGTTAAAATAAGGTCAGGTGTAAAATATGGTAAAGTAAATACTGTCTGCTGTTTACGCGAGTAGTATTCAAATAAAACACTTTTAACGGTTTAACACGCAGCATCAGCACGGCTGCTGCAAAGGGTCCAAAAGTTACGACCGTGGTGTAAACAAGTTTAACAAATATGTTTCGGGTTTTAGTCGTATGTGTAAAGAATAAGTAAGAAAGAAGTAAGTGTAAGTGTTTTAATAAGTTTAAAGAAGTCATACAATTCAGATTCAAAAGGCTGCTTGGAAGTGATATGAATTGCTTCTTAGATTAAGAAATTCACAGAAGTGTATTAGTTTACAAGACATGTTGAAAAAAGCCAGATTGAGTTTCTTGGGTGTTCTTTGTTGCTTTGTCGTGTTATGTTGCTCTTCTGAACACTGTAGAATCACGACGGACGGACAGACAAACATATATTTTTTTTACGAATTTAAATAATTTTTATAATTTTATAGAGAATTATTTTATTTTATTTAAATATGGTAGATTAAATTATTTTTAAATTTGCTGGTAAAAACCCCAGCGCCATAACCAAACAACTAATACATATTATAATTTGAACCAAGTACACTGCAGCTCATTTGTATGTTCGTACGAGGAAAATTTTCCTAAAATATGTCATTCGTAATTACTCACGCTGATAACCAAACTATGATTAGGAATGCATGTGGTAATAATCCTAGGCTATGTGCAACGTTATCTGGCTTTTTATCTAGTGAAATCTAGGCTAAACAACAGTACGGTCACGCTATGCTTTTTAATCTATATTTTTTTAGTTTCCTTCATATTCACTGTTAAGCTAGATCTGATATAGAAATACAATGCACTGCGCAGTTTCTCGTTGGTTTTGGATTGATTTAGCGGAACCACTAAAATTTCAGATGTTGAAAATCATCTATTGACAATCTTTTTTGCAACAAGCAGTCATAATTAACCGACATTTTACGATAGTGCGATCTTTTCTTAGAGCAATGATAGTGAGGTAACAAGTATCCATCTACTCTATTACTACTAAGTTTGATAGGGACACGGTGAAACATGGATAAGCTGTAGAGGGGAAATAGAAAATAATAATAGCAAGCACACATCAATTGAAGTCCCGTAGTACCAAGTTGTAATAAAATAAAACATATAAAGTAGAAAGCTTGGTTTCCAATCAGACAGATATTTTCTTTCGGCATTTCTCACGAGCCATTCGTCATTTATATAATGTATATAGATGTCAGTTACCTTAGCACCATCAGCCCGCTCCTCATCGAACTCTTCGCCAGGCTTGAACTTCATTTCTGTGGTCTTGAAGGTCGACGAGGTCACCAGGACAAAGTTGTCGCCATCTTTTTTCAGTTCAACGGTGGGCGTAACTGCATTCGCCGCTTTGCGGGTTATCAGGCCGACACCTTTAATTTAAAAAATACACTAAGGGCACGTATAGGACAATACGAAGTATTGGTTTATATTGTCACTGCTATTGTTACGAACGCCAGATAAACTTGAGGAAGGTCAATACGACCGCCGATAAAGCGGTTATTTTATTATTATCTATTCTATCTGTAAGTGAGATTTATCGAAGTATGTGCAAACCACTTATCTAAATTTTTAAAAAAAGATTTGAAATTGTAAAAGTTTACGACACGGGCACGACTTGAACCTGCATTCACAGCGTGCTGTTGTTCTAACCAATTGAGCTACAGTACCAAATTGGCAGTTTCAAGTCCCATAATGTGAAAAATATTAGTTTTCAAAAAATACTTTTCTAATATTAAGTATATCTAAAAAACATAATCAAGATATGCATTTGTCGAAACGGAAGAATTTATGAACCTAATATTACGAAATGAGGTATAATAATGACCACATCATTTTAATTTCTCCAGTTTTAAATATATTTTATTTATAGAATTTTATTCATAGAAAAATATTTTATATGTAGATTAAGAGGATTTTTACGAGTTACAAACCAAGCCTCTTCATAAACTCATCAAAATTCTCAGATGAAATAAGTTTGTATTTCTTTCCCAATGTGAAAGTGATGTCATCTTCAAATGAAATCATTCTATGTTTTATAGATACAAAAAGATATAATTTACAATTATTGTTATATCCTTTGATTCTACGAAACAATGTGACTTATGACAAGTTATACCACAGATTAGTTTTATTGATAGCTAAAACGTCTGTTTAGGGAAAATCAGAAAAGGTTTTATATTATTTAAATAAAACCTAAATCAGAACAGATAAAAAATTATAGTGTTCCTATCGAAGCAGTTTCCGTATGCTTTACTTACTACTTATAAACTATTCTCAAAAACTTTGAATTGTATATATATAGTACACTGGACATAAAGAAATATTTAAAAAAATAATCGTATTAAAACGAGACCTCAAGGTTTGGCTTTTCTCAATTGCATTACACACAGAGTAATCAAATGATAAGATTCTCTTACCAAATATTACTCGCGTTAATTATAGACTAGTTGAGTTATTTATATCTAATATGAGGCCGCTAGAGCCAGAGTAGCCTAACGGCAATTTTATGACATAAGTTATTTCTTAAAGTCTAAAAATGTTAATCTACAGGAGCACAGTAACCGACATTGTTAACATAATTCTTACACAAATAAAAGTACAAATTAATTTTCGCCTAAGCTAATTGCGCATTTTTATTTTCCTCCTTAATAAAAAAACATGTATTTTGTCATTAGGCCACTTTGGCTCTAGCAGGCTCATATTATATACGATATTAGATACAATGAACCGGAATCCCTATAAAACAGTCCATTAGGATTCTAAACGGTAACAAGGAATAATTCACATCCTCTTTACTACCGCATTCCACAATGCAACTCCTTTGAGACGTAATTTAAAGATGGCGGCGTAATCAATGCGAAAAGACGAATGCATTGACTTGTGAAGAACCGGTAGTCCTAGGGGAGCATGTGGTTCGTAATTAATTATTTATGCGTTGAAGTGATCCTATAACCGCACATTCCTTGCTGCGGTTTTTTTTAACTCTATGAAAAGCGTTCAGATGTTAGGTGCTTATATTATAAAGCTGAAAAAAATATTAAAAATTATTTTGCTTAAAAATTAGTCTGAACGCTAATCTCAGGAACTACTGGTTCGAATTGAAAAACTGTGTTGGTTCGAACATTTATCAAGGAAGGCAAAAAACATCAGGTTGTGATCAATGGGAGCGAAGAATAAGGGGGAAGTGTGGAAAAACCGGGAAAATTATTTAACTATGAGAGTTTCCGTTGTGCGCTGCGAAAACTGTTCAAGATACCCAAAAAATATATAAAAATAACGATTTCACTTTAAATGATCTAAAACAATATTTAGTTTTTAGATGTCTTTCTAGAAGATTAGGTTGCAATAACGAATAAACGCGGGGACTAGACACAGTAAACGCAGAGATGGGCAGATGAAAATTTTAGAGTAATCGAAAAAAGTCTAGCCAAAGCTTAAAACTAATTAAAACGAGACGGTATAAAACATATTTTAGAAAACGCTATTTACTATTAATTATTACTAAAAAGCAGACAAATAAACCGCTCAAAGTCTAAGGTTTAGTTATATATATTATTCAACTGTTTATGTAAAACGTTCAATATGACGCAAGATTTATTACCAATAGCATATTTGTGGTTTGGTGACGAGAAACCAAGGGGCAAATTAATGTGAAAATGAGTTTTAATATTGACATTCGACAGAGAACATTGTTAATAATAAGTCCATTCATTCGCATAAAACTTGACTCCACTGAGACTACAAGCTCATGCACGTCTGTTTGTTTTTAACGCGAGTAGTTACACATTTAAAACGATAAGCCATAAAAGATTTGCATGGCTGAAATAAAACACTAACGGTTTTAAACGCGATTAACTTTGAAAATTATTCTAACTACGTAACACGTAGTTAGAATAATTTTCAAACCGACGTTGCCCCAGTCTGCCCTGCTGCGAAGCATCCGAAACATCAGGCCGTAGTTAATATAGAATATAAAGAATAATCGAATCAGAATAAGTTTAACTAATATATATCACGTTTTAAACCGTTAAAGCAAAAAAATAAAAAAATCGTTAAATCATGCATCTATCATGGATTTTTCGGACCCGATTTTTGAATTTACGTAAAAATTATTATTATTATGTGGGTGCGTAGATAAATCAATGTAACGCGAAATCTGATTGGTCCATTTGTGGGCGCGGCGGGTTCGTATTGGCCACACAAGTGTGGTGCGACATCAAGGTCAATGTCCTATGAATTGGTGTAATTTTTCAATTGAAAGCCAATTTGTATTGAAGTTTTGTTAGACGATAAATCTGCTTTGAATATCTTGATGTGACAGTATCATATAATACACTTTTATGAGTAAATTGGATAATGCCATAATAGTAAAATGGGGGTTGGTAAAACTGATAACGAAGCTTTCATTCCGGGGCCTAATAGGCTAAAACTCTCTTTTACACAATGTAGAGGTTGGGGCGGACACGTTTCTCCAGTCTGTTCGTAAATATCCTGTTTTCCCGGTTTGTCAGTTCCAAACAAAAATAACGCTATCCAAAAATAATAATATGCTAAAATAATATTACTTGTATTTAATTTTTTTATTGTAATATAACGTAAAATTCGATTTTATATTCGAGTATATTAGTAATATAGAAAAGCCAAACCTCTAATTTTACTTAGTAAAGAAATAATGACACCAAGAAGTAATCATTTGTATATATTTTTCTGTATACAGATAAACGACACACCAATTCAAAGACGTGATGTCAAACTAATTTGGCTTTGGATATTATATTTTAAATCTGTCGTTATTATTGTTATTCTATTGTCTGTGAATATCTATTAATACAAAGTTAACACTGTCGTTTAGGTATTTGGTCTATAAATACGTCTCAGTACTTTGATACGGTCACCGACTGTGACACTCGATGGACATTGATCTTGCTGTATAGAATTCGAAACGTATATACCAACGTGTTACACCTACAAAAAACTAATGTCTGCGCCCGCGTCGAATTTAGTATCAAATAATATTAAGAGGCACTGGAGCATTGCATTTTTTCGCGTGTGATTTTAGCTCAATGTAAATTCAAATGGTAGATATTTTAAAATTTTTAATCACTTCTTTTATGTTTAAGTTTTACCAATGAATAAGTTTCAATCCATAAAGTATTTTTGATACCTAAAAACCGTTAGTACTGCTAATTAAATGCAAAACGAAAAATGTTACTCAATAATAAATTATTCGTTGTTGAAATATTTGAATAGCGTAGAGGTTGATATAGATGTTGTTGATTAATCCACATATTTGCAATTACGCCATAGACCTTTGCACTTTTGGCATACAGTCGTGAGTCACAGACCGGACACCAGTGCAAGATGTACGAGAACATCCTAGTCTCAACAAACCGTCTTATTGAATGAATTGATGCTGATTGGCGTCGATTTACCGACAATTGTGAACGGCGGGCTCCAATGGGAGGCATCCAAGCCTCGGGATGTTCTCATGCCATTCTAATTAAGCCATGGTACCCGCTTCAGCTATTGATTGTACCCGCAGATCTTTATGATTTTACAATACGTCAATTTAATATGCCGTTCGACAAAGAACGGTTTACTGAAATGACGGGTGTTCGATTTTTGAAAAAGACCAAATCGTGGTCGTCAAAGAAAACTTTTTATGCAAGTTTTGCTCCATCCGTATAACATTTACAAGACTCGCTAAATTATGTAGGTAATAAAAACATTTTAAAATATCATAAATTAAAAATGACAATAATAATATTGCTATAATTTTTAGATACATGACATACCTATTCTGATATAGATAAACACAACGTGATTTGTATTTCGCTGAATAAGAAATATCTTTATCAAACATGAGATGAAATCTTAATCCTCGAAAGAATGTAGGTAGTAAGCATACATACCGACTCCGTAGAATGGCAATGAATTATACCATAATTATAAATAAGGCATTTATTGTTTGATCAATGACAACTTTTAATGTTAAAAAGATACTACCACTGTAAAATATGTTTTATCGAATTATACAAAAAACACTTGTTAATCATAGCATTAATTGCACCTCTATTAAAAAATATAGTCTTAAAATAAATCCTATTAATATTTAACAACGATAAATGAATATGTACGGTACAAGTTACAAGACTGCCTTGTTATAAAATGAGTAATAAAATTTAAAAAGTACGGAAAATTTATCGAATACTGCATGAGGTCATTCCACGTTACAATATCTAAATGATAACGTTATCTTGCATCGGTGAGAATATAACTTGTAGTTTAGTAAAGTCCAAAAAGCTTGGAATTTAACCGCGATAACTGTTATTACTGGGAAGTAAAGTACACCGCGGATTAGGAACATGTATCAATTGCATATAATATATTATATGACTTTATTACGAGTAACTTTCGCTATGACGTAAAATTTTAGATATGACATTTTTATTTACGGGTGCAATATTTGTTTCTAGCTACATAATCGTTAACGCTTTGAAACTCGAACTGTTATAACAATTACAATGTCTACCTACCCGACGTTTCGAATGCTTTACGGTCGTCGTGGTCACGGTTAAGTGTTTAATTTAATGTGAACCACTCGCGTTAGCTACAAAATAGATAAGTTGGTATTTGTATTAGATTTATTCATCCAATAGCCTCACAGGAGTTAAATTAAAAACGTTGCGATGTTTCTTTGAAACACCACGGAGCAGCGGTATCGGAACACATTTTCGAGCAAAAACATTACATTAGCATTAATAAAGAACTCGTAGTATTACTAATCAGTATAGCAAAATGCAATAAACAGTAAAATTCTCCGAAGGAAACGCCCTCATTTGAATCATTAAGTGAGCTAATAAAAGATAATAGATATCTTCTGAAGAGGCCCGTTGATATAGCAATCGATAGGAACAAAGCAACTTTTCAACTTTTTATCGACTCTTTATGAATGCACATTACCATCTATGTATGCGTTGACGGTTGAAAACGATTTTATTTTTTTCTAAGCAGCCATTATCTTAATATTTTAATTCGAGGGGTGCCAGTTTATTCGTAGTAACAGAAAGTATTTTTAGATAAAAATATATTAGCTTTAGGCATGGGAGATTTTTAATCATAAATTTATTTATTTTTATTTATTTAATTTTAAACATAAATAATAAATCGTCAAAGAATTGACCCTGATAATAGCCGTTAGCTACTGAAAAGATATAAATGATTTTTAAAATATATGTAGTATGTACCAAAAAAGGTTGGGAACCTTAGTAATCTGTAGCTTTACTTTTTACTACTTGACAGAATATGGAAAATACTTGATAGAATATGGAAAACGTGATCTCGATTGTTTCAACCACGTTATCACCGCCTTACCTACTTATTTTTATTGGAAAAGGTAGGTAAGAAGTTCGTTACATCGTAAGAAAAAGGAAAATTATACTAATAAACACATGATTTTTTCATAATTTTAATACTTTTGTTTAATTTGAAGTGTAAGTTGAAATCTATTTTACACTAATATAAATAAGATTGCAATCAACTATAAAATACTTAACATACTTATTCTAAAAAAGTAAAAATTTTATCAAGAGTAGACCTATTATTTATTTATTCTTACAAAATTTCTGAACCTAAATCGGTGAAAGACGATCGTACTAAAAATTGTATACAAGTAGGTAGATAAAATAAAAAAATAAGACCAAAAATAAGTCCTGTGCACCCTCGGTCTTTATACAGTTTCAGAACATCAATAAAAAAAGCATATAATTAAACATATTTACTTGTTAAATTTAAGAAGAAATAGGTACTTAAACCGCAAACATCGCGTGGTTCGCTAACCGCCGGCCGGCAAAAAGCCGGTGTCCATTAAAATTAAAACAAACCCCTCACAAATAAAGAATATACTGCATAATAATACTTACCGATAGTCTTCATGAACTCGTCGAAGTTCTCTGAAGATACCATTTTGTATTTCTTGTCTACAAACTCCATTTTAAATTATTTACTGGAATATTTACAATTAGAACAACCTTCTTTCGCGCTCGCTTCAACGAGAATGAGGAATGGTCGATGAAGTTATCTATGAACTGCAAGAGACCGAGTCAATGTGCGAATAGGGCGGTGCCAGACCAATGCGGCGATATTAAAAAGTTCCTATCGTTAATAGCATGCTTATATTAAAAGCAGATTACATTGTAAAGTGAAGTGCACTAGGCTTATAATTAACTTATTATTTTTTTTGGAAATTCTGCATTAAATGTGATTGAACATGCATATTTTACGATGGCAATGCTCTTATATACGTTTAATCAAAATAACATCGCGACTTACTTAGACATGACATACGTTTTTAGAAACTAGTCAGCACTAGATGTATGAGTCACTTCGTTAGACTTTGATTTGGGGGTGTTGACCATGAGTTTCTCCGAAATTATATGATACTTTAGTAATTATTCAGTAAATGTAGTGTAATAGAAAAACTAATATTTTAAGTTCCCTCTTTCAAGAACTCAATTACAAGTAAATTGAAGAAAGGAAAAGGTTTCCTTTCTTAAAAGTACCTAAAAGTAACAACCAAAGTATCATCTTTTGGCAAGATTTTATTTAGGGGTTGTATTAAAAAAGCAGTATATATTTATGATTCATACTTATGCTTAGTAGTAGTATCATTTTTTTAAATTTTGAGATATTTATAATCTATGTCTTACTTGATGACATTTTGACTCTGTGGAGAATTTTTAAGTAGCGGGAAATTAATATTTTAATAACAGTTTATTTTTATGTATTAAACACGGACCCTAAAAATTACAAAATAAAAAAAAATATGTGACTAAAATAAATAATTTAAGATGACTGATGATGATTTTAGCCATTACGTACCTTCTATTCTAAATCCACGATCTGTAAAGAAATCTGATTTAAACTTGACACAGGTGGATATCCTGTATATACTTTTGTTTTAAGCTATACATTTTTAAATAAAATGTTTGTACAAGCTTTAATAATTCTTTGCAGCGATCAATATTCACTCAAAATTCACTGTCCTTAAAAAGGGTCAAAGTTCCATCAGATACGTCTTACAAGAAGTCAGTTAAGGGTTTAGGGAAGGTACGGAAGTATGAATTGCATTACACTATTTTTTTATTATTTTATGTAGCAATAATAACTCTATTATCTTAATAAATCTTACAGAAATTTCAAAATAACAAAGAGAATATTGAAATCTCAAGTTGTGTTACTGAAAAGATAGATTTTGGACCTCTGGACAATCAAGAATCTTGGAATTCCATTAACTTCAGTTCAAAATCTTTATCAACATTGGAGTCTAACAATTCAGCCACATCTATTCTAAGATCTGACAGATCATTAGCAACAGATTTATATGGAAAAGCAGACAGGGAAGCATACAATGTCTCAGTTTCTTTAAAACATTCAAAAATCACAATAAGTACTAAAGGCAACTCTATAAAGAATATTGCAGTATCAAACTCAAATACAAAAATGCATGTCAGTTGCATAGTTGTTGAAAGTTCAGTTTCTGAACAGGAGTCAAGTCCAGATAAGAAGAAACTTTCTATACAGAGTCGTTCAAAGAGATCAAGTGCATCTGTCAATCTAGAAATAAAAAAACAAAAGTTATCACACAATAAAGAGGGAGAGAAGATTCTTATTTTGAAATCCTGTGATGCCAAGCTGTCAGATGTCATAGTTCAGCCAACAAATTACAAATTTATCAAACAAAAAATTCAAGACCAATGTAAATCTGTTTATGAAGTGAGGAATGGGAAGATTGGTCATTTGAAACAACGATCTATTGACTCATACTTTGCTAATGTCAGTCGGTTAAAGCAGGTTTCTGAAGGTAAATTAGCTTGTTTGGGGAATGCTAGTTTAACAGATAAGGATTCAGCACAGAATGTGTCACATGACATGAGTAGAAACTTGTGTGTTGCTGCTAGACATGACACCCAATCCACTAAAAATGGTAAACGGATTGAGTATTGCAAATCTCCAAGGAAATTGTCGCACAGATCTATGTCTCCGAGAGTGGAGACCAAGGAATCTTTTACACCAGCGAAGGTAAAGAATGAAAGTTTAGGTTCCTACTCGCCGAGGAGAATTGCAGATTCCATACAGTTCAGTTTGCCAGCAAAATCTAAGTCGAATAAAACTTCCACTGTGAATAAAGTTGTTCCACATTATAAAATCGTTGCAGGTAAGATAATTATAAATATAAAATAATTATAAAGTAAATATATGTTTGGAAAATTAATAAACAGATTGTAATGAAGTTAAACTGTCATCCTACTACTATTATAAAGGCGAAAGTTTGTAAGTATGGATGTATGGATGTATGGATGTATGGATGTTTGTTACTCTTTCACGTAAAAACTACTGAATGGATTTGAATGAAACTTTACCACAATATAGCTTATACATCAGAATAACATATAGGCTACAATTTTTGAGGTTTTTAATGTCGGGTCGTAAAAAAACAAATTTTTTGCGCTTACATTGCAAACGCTGACTGAATCCTACAAGATAGATCAAAACAATGTACTACAGTATTGTACAACTTAAAAAGGTCTCCAAAAAAGTCCGTGATGGTATATGTTTATCTCTTAGGAATAACCCACAATAACCATTTTTTATCCTTTACTTTGTACGAGAAATAATGGCTTATTTACGAAGCGATTTTAAGCAATACAGTATTAATCCTTATCCAATTAAGTATCTTAAATACATTGTGCATTTATTAAAGATCAATATGGCTTTTTACAGCATGTAAATTAAATAAATATTTTCGAAGATATCACAGATTTAAAATGCAGAATCATAGGAATTTCGGCGATAAATACCGGCAGCGGTGCCAGGCGAATGGGGCGTGGGGGGAGCGGGGTAGGTGCGGTAGGGAAGAAGTGGCTCATCGCTGAGTGCGCGACCCGAAATCGGGCAGACGCGTGAGGGCAGACGTCGTTGACGGTTGTGTCCGTTTTGCGCATTTTCAAGGCACTAGCGATTTGATAAAAACGTATGGTCGCCTACTTTTAGTTATATAAGCCTAAGGTTGTTATTGCCAGGTTTCTTTTTGGTTAGGAGTTACACGTACAAAAAGATACTTCATTTAATTCAATTACTATATAGATAGGTTAATTAAATAGGCAAGGATTGCATTAAAGTACAATCATAACAATAACTACCGTACTGTATTTTTTGGAAGTATAGAAACAACACGTACTTAAGAATTATGCCGCGAAAGCGTAAGTCTAATCTTTCTGAAGCTCTGATAAAACTCGAAATATGAAAGTAGCTAGACTTAATGAGACGTTTCCACAAGCCGAACTGCGAAGGCTTAAACAAGCAGAGCGTGAGGCAGCTCAAAGAGCTGCTGAGACACCAGAGCAGTCCCAAGATAGACGTCGACACCATGCTGAGTATCTAGCATCTCAACGGGCTGCAGAGACACCCGAACAGTCTCAATCTCGACGTCAACAGAACGCTGAATATCTGGGATCTCAACAGGCTTCTGAGACACCCGAACAGTCGCAGGATCGACAGCATTCGATAAAACTGCATTTGAGTACGATGAAACTCTTGATTACGAAAGCCACAAGCTTATAAAAATAGAAGCGATGAATAAAGAATGCAGATTTTGCGGTGCTCTTAAATGGAAAGAGGAAGCAGGAGGCATGTGTTGTTCGGGAGGAAAAGTAGTTCTTCCTTCAATAGACGAGCCTGTTGAACCTCTTAAAGAACTTTTTTTCAAATGAAACAGATGAGTCTCGCCGTTTTTTAAAAAACATAAAAATTTTCTCACGGTCAGCTCTATGTGGCTTGCTCACGTCTTTCCAAAGCGAGGAATCTGCATGTTTATGCTGAAGGAAAAAGATCGTTAAATGTAGTTTATAGGAGCATACTGCAGTAGCGACCTATAGACCTATGATTAGGGCTCTGCAGTGCTTAGTTACCGTATTTCTAACTGATTACTAGACTAGACGGGACGAACCTGAAGTCCACGCGAACGAAGTCGCGGGCAAAAGCTAGTTATTAATAAATATCTCGATTAGTAGACTAAAATACTAAAGTTTTGGCAGTTTACGAATATAACTTGATGGAAACTATAAACCTTTATCTTATAATTGTGTTTATTTAATTTAGGGTAAGGCGTAATTAAAACTGTTAGGAAGGTCCTCATTTGAAACCTTGATTTCAAATTAAGGTTTAGAGTTGACTTTCACTTTTGGTTATATAATTGTGAGATCGAGAGGCGGTGAATAACTTTAGATGCTGTTTATTATACAATTAATTAAAGTTATGAAGTAATTTATAGTATAGAAGATTTCCATTGTGGATAGTATATTTATCAACTGCTCATGGAGATGCTAAATGATTATATATGAAATAGGTCAACAAAAATACTTATAAAAAATCAATGGTCCAAAAATAACTAACTAATATGGCAACGTGTGGCTAATATCCAACGGGTCGTTGGTTCAACCCCCCACCGGGTCCTGCCCGTTTCTTGTAATTTATAACCTTTCTAAAACATGTTGGATCTCATTTGGAAATCTGAATATTAAATGGGTACTTATAATGTTGAAATTTGTGGATTTCCGAATATCTCAAGACAATAGGTCGATAGCTCATCCTATTGAGTCTTTATATGGATGGGGTATTTCACCCTTCATCAATTGAACTCCATGCTATCTCTGACCTCCTTCCTGTATCAACAAAACCTTATTTAGTGAAAATACTCGTCAGAGTCGCAACCTAACATTGAAGAAGTGTGGTAGCGAATTGTGGTGGTTAATCCTGTAGGATACTAATAGGCTGTCTTATTACATTCCAGGTACTCATTTTGCAGTAGATGCTTTCTCTTATGGAGACATACCAAATGTTAGACACTATTTCCTTACACACTTCCATTCAGACCACTATTCTGGATTGAAGAAGGGTTTTAACAAAATGCTATTTTGTTCCAAAATTACTGGTAAATTATTAGAATTAAACTGTGTTGGTAGAGATGTTTGTTCATGTTCAAACGGCTAAACCAGTTTTGATTGAAATTGAGATTCTCCTTTCTTATTTTTTTATGTATATTGTTTTCATAATTATTAACTTTATTTTAATAAAACATTTCAACGGTTTAAAACGCGATATATATTAGTTAAACTTGTTTGAAAAATATTTTTACTACGGCCCGACGTTTCGAAAATTAAGTACTATTTACTTGCGTATATTACAGATAAAACTTTGTTTTAATAAAATTGATGAAAAATTTGCAGCGGATCTTTGCATCTCCAGATTGGGCGTGGGCGTAAAGTATATTCATATAATGAACGTGGACGAAACTATTAAAATTGATGGGGTCGAAGTAACAGCGATTGACGCCAACCAGTGAGTTTTTGCTTTGAGTGTATTATATTGACTTCACGCTTCAAGGAATTTTACTAATAAAACCGGGGTAGTGTGAATTTTACTTTAGCATGTACCATTGATTAGATAGCAAATGGGTTGTCTACCTATTTATAAAAGTTTAATATTGTGTGTTTTTTTTCTAGAGGCATTTTTGGTTTTTGCAAATATTTCAAATGCAAAAATTGTGTAAATCCACTACAAATATTGATGTTATTCTAAAATATATTATGTTTTTTTTATTATCGCAGCATCTAAAATATATAACGCGGATCTTTTTGGTACAGAACCCAGAACTACTCCAAATAAAATATATGCAGAATATTAATATTGTGGCTGTTTTAATATTTATTATTTTGCTGAAAACATTAAAATGAGTCAATATATTTTATTCAGTAAAGATAACTTTACCCTTATATTGGCTATTATTATATTAAGCAATAATTTAGGAAATGTTAAATTTTCCTAATTTTAAACGTATTAAGTTTTTGTTCTGTGCAACAAAATTTATACAAAAACGAAAGTCAATCGTATTTAATAATTATAATATAATTGCTAAGCAAGAAATGGATAACCTTGTTTTTTCTAATAACACCTCATTTTCCCTACTAGAAAAGTAGGTCTCAATTCATTGTATGACTGTGTGTACTGAGTGTAGCTATTTATTCATGGAAATGACTTTTCGCAGCTGTCCAGGTGCAATAATGCTGGTCTTCAGTCTTCCCAACGGCAAGACTCTGCTGCATACCGGAGATTTCAGGGCTTCACCTGTTATGGAGTCGTATCCCATTTTCTGGAATAAAGACATTCATACCGTCTACCTTGATACTACGTAAGAAGTTTATTACAGATGTTTCTGTGATAATTATGTACAGACGTACAATTTAATGCCTCAACGTCTCGGGCTGTGACCCCCCCCCCTTTTATCATGAGGAAATCAGGAGCAAATAGGTTATGTCAGATTTAAACCGACGCGAGCGACGACCCTCTTTCACTTTGAATCATTGCATGAACACACAACAAGGGCCGTGGCCCCACCACATACCGCCCTTTAAGAACCGCGCTCTTATATAGGACCAATTACCAAATATAAAAATTTAAATAGCTCAATGCATATGTCCTAAAATAAAAATCTTTATATAAACTTAGGTATTGCAACCCACGCTATGACTTCCCAACGCAGGACGAAAGTCTAGAGAGGGCGCTCTTTCACCTGAGACAGAAGAAAACGGCGCTCGAGAAAGCTGGAAAGAAATTCTCGTCCGTCCTAATCGTCTGTGGCACATACACTATCGGTACGAATCGAGATATAAATTAGATTAGCACTCTTCTTCTGAACTTAAATAAGGCAATTCCAAATAATTTTGAACAAATTGCTTTTATTTCGGTAACGGGCACAATCGTGACAATTTAATCACTGTCTACTTTCCCTTTTTTTCATATGATTCTTCGATATAGAAATGTGTTCTGCCGGAGTTAGACATTTTTACCAATTTCAATGAAACACTTTAACGGTTTAAAACGCGATATATTTAACTAATAAACTTATTTGGAAATTATTTTAACTACGTAACCATGGCTGCTGTGAAAACGGTTTAAATAATTTTTACCCGTTAGAAAAACTGCACTGTGCGGCAACAGCAGTATTGACTTCACAATATTTATTATATTTAAACGAACTACATGAAAGACTTACTTTTGGTGTGGTGGTATGTTTGTTAAAGATAATTTCTAAAAATATTTCCTATCGGGTAGGTAAAGAGAAATTCTTTCTGGGTATGGCGCGTCGCGTGGGCTGCACGGTCTGGGCTTGCCCCGAGAAGGACCGAGTGCTGCAAGCCGTGGAAGGTCGGAGTTTCAGCCACGCCCCACCTCAGTCTTGCCAGTTGCACGTCGTACCTATGCGGGACCTCACTCACGAGGTACGATGTAATTTAATATTTAGATTCTACCTTCATAAGTATCTAACGTCAAAATTTTACGTACGCACGTAGTTCACTTGATGGAAGGTGATATACCCCAGCCATATAAAATCGCAACAAAAAGCGCTTTTGACCTATCTTGGCCTTGGATATTCGGATATCCACAAACGTCCTTGACCCGGACGTAATTCTTTTATTCCGACTACCCGTATAATATACAGTTATCCAGATGAAGTTTCGTAAGTGTAAAAAAAATATTTTTTTATTATTCGGGAGGACAGACTAACGTTTGATAAACTCTTGAGCCTTTTAAAATTTCAACAAGATGTGTTGTCGACCTATTTTAGCTTTGAATATTCGGAAATCTACAAACTGAAACGTTATTAACACACTCGCTTTTTCGTGGTTCGTGACCCGAATTCTCCATATTCCTACCACCCATTTTATATCCAGTTATCTAGATTAAGAAGTAAATTTTACGTTTTACAGAAGTTACGCAGTTACCTGGACAGTCTACAAGGCGCATTTAGTGAAGTTGTGGCTTTCAAGCCGAGTGGATGGGAGAACGGCAAGAACTCCTCCGTCGAAAAGGATTCTGTCACTATACACGGTAATGAATCTCAAATACATACATATATAAATTAAAGAATGAGAGCAAATAAGCAATTCTTGGTTTACCCCTTTTTATGACAGAGGGAGGGGGGGTCAAACTATGCCTTTAGTTATCTAACTAAAGGCATAGTTTGACTCCCCCTATCCCCCCCCTATGTATCTACATAAGCTTCGAATAATTATATCTTTAACTTTGCCTATAAATGTTTCAGGTATACCGTACAGTGAACATTCAAGTTTTTCAGAAATGATCCGATTCGTGAAGTATCTAAAGCCGAAGCAAGTTGTTCCCACCGTAGACATTTCTGGAGGCATAAAGGCTGTTCAGGTATATATTTCATGCTGTTGAAAGGGAAATAAACGCCATAATGAAATTTTAATATTTAGCCTAGGATACTATGTAGAGTGGGCATTCCTTGATTGTGGGCATTGATATTAAACAATTATATAACATCCTGCTTTGTAATAATGTAAAAAAGCTATAATAATATATTTGTTGATTTTTGTCAATTAAAGTAACCCCCCCACCCCATCCTTGGCCGTATACTTTTCTTTGTCCATTTCAAAAATGTTTTTTATAGATGAGTATATAAATAAAATACTGTTAACGGTTATAAACGCGAAATATATCAGTTTTTAATGGTCACGGTTACAATGCCGCCGATATATCAAGTAATTAAAATAAGTTCACTAATATTTCTTACACTTTTACTAGGGTTTTATTTACATATGTACTGTTCGCTTAAACTACTGACGGTACTGCACAGGCAAGTAGTTTACTAGACTTCTGCCCTGCCGAACCGAAACAAGTTATTGTCTCCGGGATTCGAACCCTGAAGAGATGGTCAATCAATAAAGTTCATTATTTGGATTTTACATGTTTTATACATCCATAGATGTATAATGAATAACATGTTATATGTTGTTATCAGAAGTACTTCCCTTGTCCGCTGGTGTACAAAGAAGATCTGCAAAACCAGGCCAAAGTCACCGACTACTTTAGTATACAGAGCAGACATCAACCGGCTATTACCTGAATTATCATTCGAAGGTACATAACTATATATTAAAAGTGAAATTTATAAGAGTCCTTGGAGTATAATTGGAAAATATTTTAGAATAAGACTAAACATATATTCAGTAGTAATTTCTTTACGGTCCTCCAGGGTTCAATTAAATATGGACTGGTACAAATTTTATTTTTTCAGTATCAGTAATTTTTCGATTATAACTATGACTTCGGAGTGCTTGAAGTTTACGTGAGTAGTCCACATTCAAATGAAAACCTTGGAAACAGATGGCGCTAGTGTAGCAGATTTGACTTTGACATTGGCACATTTCACCTTTACATTTGCTATGTATATGCTATAAATCATTAGAAAGGCGGTTGTTAAAATAAATGAAAAATAAGTTATGTCGTCCGTTTCGAACCGTTTAGCGTTTTGAATAAATGTCTATAACTTAAATAAAACACTTTAACGGTTTAAAACGCGATATATTTTAGTTAACCTGTTTGAAAATTATTTTTCACTACAGCCCGACATTTCGGATGCTTTGCAGCAGCCGTTAACGAGTTTAACTAAAATATATCGCGTTTTAAACCGTTAAGTTTTATTTAAACGTGTACTACTCGCGTAAACTACATACAGTATTTAATGTCTATAACTTCTGATTTATCATGCTTGTATTGCGTAACAAGAGAGCGGTCCTGGAGGGTTTGAGTTCTCCTTTTATTTTCAGATTCAAAAACATTACCGGCCCCTTCAGATGCCATCCTGGACTGTGATCGACGTACTGTTTTGATATTATTGCCTTAGCGTTATATTTATGAAAATGTTATTTTCTTTGTGATTTTTATAAAAGTAAAACTTGGTATCTGTTTTCTTCTCGTTTTAATGGCAAACACCAATGCGTACACGTAGATCTTTATTCTCAGAAAATGGATCTAATGAGAAAAATGTGGTACTTATTAATAGACCCTGTGTTAATCGAATCCCTTGATGCTGTATTAAGTTATTGATATTCGTTCAAATAAATATCATTAAAATTTGGGTATTTCCAGACGAAGCCCAACATATTTGAGAAAAATTATAAATTAATTTGTTGTAGTGCCTAACCCACAGGACGAGTGCGGTACTGACATGTCCGCTTGAATGATTATATTTTAAGTAACTAAAAAGCAAGGTTTAAATGGAATAAAATTTAATTTGTAACATCAGCTATAACATTACATATCTCATCTACACTAGATTCAATTTTAAAATACAGATATTAGTTTGGGATTTTCGAGGGGATTATCACAATTATCAGCTCCCTTGCACGTGAGCATCTGGGTAAGAGTCAGTTTATACCAATGCCGGATTGAGGGAAATACGTCGTTCACTATGTTCTTCATTTCGTACGGATCCGAATTCAGGTTGTACATTTCTTTGAAGTTCTGCAACAAAAAGAAAATGTCTCATTACACCCTGTTTGGCATTGGGTGAGCATATTTCTGTGTCCGTTTTACTGATCGATATAAGTAGAGGGTCAGTTATGTGTACTGTCCGACCAAAACAAATTAAGTTTTTCAGGAACCTCTATTTGACGAAACATGTGTGTATTTTTAAAATGCCATAAATAAAATTTAATAGATTATATAAATAAACAAAGTCAAAATCGATGTGCATATTAAAATATTTCGTAAGGGGTTTATTATATGTAATAAAATGAATTCGTCTAAAGTATAGGGATTAAGATCTTAAAACTAGCGGTTCCAGTGCAGGTTGAGATTTAAAAACATGAAGGCCGATTTAAAAAATCCAATATCAACCTTGTGATCTTCAGTTGAGAGTACTAGATAATAAACAAAGGAGGCAGTACAATGTTTATTTTTCATGATTTACCTGTTCATCAGCAAAAGCGCAATACTTCATGTTGATCCGATGGGAGATGTGTCGCAGGCACGCGTAAGTGTTGTTTCTTGCATCTTGACACTTGCAGTCATACTGCGGGTAGCATTGCTGGGAAAATTTGCAAAAAAACTTTAAAACTACTACTATAATGTACAAACACTGGTCATTTTTGATATTTAAGTATGGCTAATAATTTTGCATGAATTACATTAGTCATGGCTATAAAAGGTAAAATTCAATATATATATTTTTACTCTATTTCTTTATTTTACGATGTATTGTAGGAGTAGTACATAATACTTGTCCTGACGTCAGTTTTTTACATTAACAGTACCACACCGCAAACGCTTTCAATTCCAAAAATTACATAACTGAAACATAAAGAGCCCGACAAATAAACAAAACTAGTATAGACAAAACTCACAGCTAAATTTTCCTTATCATACGCCCATGGACAATGCGGATCTACTGTACCATCACGACCTTCTCCGTAATACTCCACAAGCATATTCCTTTCTCTATCCATGTTCTGGTTGAACTGGATAGGCTTTCCGTCTACACTCTTTGGCGGTTTAATTCCAGCTAATTCCAGTATTGTTGGTGCTATATCTATGTTTAAGACGGGTTGAACGTCTGTGTAGTTCTTTGCTATGTTCGGACCCCGTATGACCAGTGGCACTTTGATGTCAGATTCGTAAGGTTGCCTCTTGTCGTATACTTGTGAAAATTGACCTGGAATGTGATAGAAGCAGTGTTACAATCTACAGTGTTTTTACGACAATATTACAGACATAACACTGAAATACATATATTACTTTTAATCCTGATTAAAAAATTCTAATTCTTTTACAATTATTATCTAGTTGTAATTTGCTTAGTGAGAAAAGTTCGTTAATCTCTCACAAACAAAGTATTTAAACAATTTTGATAGATCATGCATATAAAATGAGGCCGCTAGATGCAGAGTAGCCTAACTGCAATTTTAAAAATGTTAATCTACAAGAGCACAGTGGCCCAAAATTGTTAACATATCTAATACTGTCTATAGTTTACGCGTGTATGAGACATTTAGATAAAACACTAACGGTTTAAAACGCGATATATAAGTGAAATCATTTTCAAATGAGTTTAACTAATATATCGCAATTTAAACCGTTAAAAGTGTTTTATTTAAACATACCTAATTCTTACACAAATAATAGTACAAATTTACTTAAAAATCACGATTTTTGTTATTAGGCCACTGCCTCTAGCAGCCACAAATGTCATATTTAACTCCCTATTTAAAATTTTACTTTTTTAACGTAGCTAATAATAATCTAAATAAATATCTTGTTCCCATACCAATATGATATCCATTATCCGAAGTATAGATAAGGTAGGTGTTGTCCAATAAATTATTATTGTCAAGTGTTTCCACAATATCTGCTACCATTTCGTCTACAGATAGAAGACTCTCCCAGCGAGAACGATACACTCTGTCCAATTCTGGCAACATCGTTTCTGGTAGGGGCGACGGCGGCATTGTTAGCAGCCAGTGTTTATTCTACAATTATTAATAAAAAGTGAGATTATAGTATTACATATATAGTGTAGCTCGACACGCTGTAGATGCCGGTTCAAGTCCCGCGTCGTAATTTTGTCAATATTGAAAAAATTATGACTTGAATAATAACATAGAAATATAATCTAAATAGATTTTTACTAAATATAATGCTTTCATGTGTACAATATTAAAAGTTATCAAATACTTCATACGCATATCATCTTTTTTATACAGACACGATGTTAGTAGCTAACTTTAATCAGATAAAAATATTTTCAGTTAAATGGAGGAATTCCAAAACACAATAATGTATTCTGGGAAATTTGGCGAAAAAATTGAATATAGGTACAAAACATAATTTAAATCGTGAATTATAGCGATTTACGAGCGCGTGCGCAGGTGGCAATCGTGTATTTTAAAGACCAAGGCTGAACTTTATTTCTGTTAAGGAATGAACAAAGAACTCACCTCTGCTCGTACATTAAAGTTGGGATGTTTAACTGCGGTAACATTGCTGAAGGCGTCTTTATGCCTAGGAGCAGGGGTGAAAGGTTGATGGGGAGCAGGTGGAGCCAGGACCATCATGAATGGCCGAGATTCTGTCTGATTTTCTATAAAGCTAACGCCTAAATCACGCTGCAATTCAACAAAAGTTACATTAGACAACACATATTGTTTAGATGGTATATGGCTGGGGTATTTTACCACCATCAAGATACCATGCTTGTCTCTCCTCTTCAAATAAAAAATATATTTTTTTAAACACAATGTACAAAACTTACAACTAAAATGAGTAGTAAAAAATTACAATTTTAACTTTGCGCTAAAAAGGCATCACAATTTTAATAAAGGCATCAAAATTAACTGAACTTCCCTTTCAAATCAAGGTACTCACAATGACATCAGTAAGGTATAAGTCGTTTGAATGTGTTGGAACTCCATTATTAGAAATTGTATAATTATAGTACACAGAATTGCCAACTAGGCCATGGAAATCACTCCATCCGGGAGGTACTAGCTCTGGTCCCCCTGCATCTTTAAAGCCATACTGTAAAACAATGTTTATCATTCAGTGAATGAAAGGATAATTTTTGTCTATGATTAATATTGTTTAATGATCTATTCTTTCAACATATTATCAACGATACCAATGTAGACTTGTAATGTGTACGGTTTCCATAGAAAACACAAAAAATATCTTTCATCAATGGATCTGTAGTATTCTTCTTCTCTTGACTGTCCTTTTTATTGCCGTTTAAAATGCAAGTAATTTAAATTAAACTTAATGCAAGGCTGCGCAGTTTTAGAGCCCTGGAATGCAGTCTAGTAGATAAGCATAAAAGAATATTCTTCCTTACATTATTAAGGTATTTTCCAGCATAAAATGTATTATATCCAGAGGCCTTTAAGGTGCCAGCAAAGGTTTTGGTCTCCAATCGCTTCCAGTATCTGCCATAACAACCGCCATGGAGGCTATTGTTCCAAGTTAAATGGTTGTGAACATGGAGACCAGTGAGGAGACTGGCACGGCTCGGGCAACAGATTGGTGATGTAACATACTGTTGTTAAAAAAAGGGGTATAAGAATCGGATGTATTAATAAAGTTTAAATAAACACTAACGATTTAAAACGCGACATATATTAGTTAAACTAATTTGAAAATTATTTTTATCATCAGCCCAACTTTTTGTATGCTTTGCAGCATCCATGGTCACAGGGAGACTAAAGGTATGAGGAATTCAAACTCAATTAGTAATATTTCATTTAAATACATACAGTAAAATTCACTACTTTGCTTAAAACAAAGGAATTTTGTACTAAGAAAACAATATGGGGATCAGCTCTAGCCTCCTTGAACTCTCTTAGTTTTTAGCTACCAATTGGTTATAGCAGCCATCATTTTTTTAAATATGTTAAACAATGCAGAATGTTTACACTTTTTGGCCCTCTCAAGTATTCAGAGCTAGTTATTTGTTATAAGAAACCCAACTAACAGAAGTGCCTTGAAAGGCTGCAGAACGGACATACTACTTAGAAAACAATTGAGCCAAACATTTAAAATGTTGTATGTTCTTAGTACTTTAGTTACTATGATAAAGTTTTATTAGTCCCTTGAAAGTCCTTATATTGTGATTCAGCTGTACTTACCTAATAATATTATCTTACAGAATAATACTATAAACTTACAGAGTTTGCAAAAGTAGTTCCTTCATTTGCAATAAACCGTTGAACATTCTTCATTGGTGTCTGAAAATCAAGTAAAACAACATTTGATTTCACTAAGTCATTTATTCAATTCTAGCTTATGTATAATTTACTAACCATGCCTCCTAAAGTTACATCTTGATCATCCGTCAGGATTATGACAAAGTTAGGTCTCTTGTCTTCACACAGGGAAGAGTGTAATATTAATGAAAATAGAATAAAACTTAACATTTTGCTAAAACTTTTTGTGTATATAACTTATTGCGGCACAGCGGGCATAACTTCTAGGCCAGTACACTCTCTAGCTATTACAATACCGACTGCAAAAAATCCTACACTTTTCACAATTGACCTGTAAGATAAAAATGGACATTTAAGATAAGCGAGGTGATGAGAAGAATCGTTAGCAATTGATAGCGGAAATTACAGTAAACATTACAACTTTTAATGGAGTCGTCAATATATTAAATACTATTGTCATAAATGATTAGGTTATGTTATGTACGAAGTTAAATAGTTTAGGCAGTTCACTAATTTGAGGTTATAACAAACACTAACCATTTAAAGGGGTCATAGTAAAAGTCCTTTACGAATCCAACAACACCTTTGCTTCCCATTATACGTAAATAACAAAAATTTCTTTTAATGTAATCTATACCTAAATATAATTAAATGACGTTAAATTTTTCTTATTGAAATGCAGAATCAATAAATTATAGCGAAGTGAAGTGTCGTGACATGACAGTGACAATATCTCAATAAATTAATAATTGCACAAATTTGCACGACATAGTAACAAGTCTTTCTAGCCAACGAAAATTTTGTGAAAAACTTCGTAATTTATTATGAGGGGAACGGCCCTCCTTTAGTTTTCTGACAAATATAATTTACTGTCAACAATTATCTAAAAACTGCAGAAGTTACATACTGAATAATATTTAATCTGCAGTCTGATGATAGAAGCAGTAAGTTAATCATATGCTTTTATATAGATAATATAACGATATATTTCTTTACCTCATAATATATATTTTTTTTCTTTTCGGATTTGGTTTTAGATACTTATGTACTATAAAAACTTTATTTATATTGTATAGTATTCAATATAACATTCCTCAACATAACATATATCTAGCAAACAACTTTCAGGTTCCAAAAATAAGAGACCACTATCGTTACATATGTTATTTATATCTTCTAATTGCGTTTACAATCCAATCGACATAAAACGACACTTTAGTATAAACGCCAGGATAAAAACGATTTCCGCACGTATACCCGAAGGATACTAAGCCAGTAACTACTCCTTTATAAAATATGGGACCTCCTGAATCGCCAAAGCATCCATCTATTCCATCTATATCTATACGACCAGCGCAGATCATTGAATCGGCTATGACAGAACCGATAGTTTTATACCTCTGTCTGCATTCATTCTGATCTATTGTGAAAATTGTTGCCAATTGGAGTTGATCAGCTTGTTCGCCACCGACCTGCAATATAAGGATAATTTGACCAAGAACAGAACAATTATCTAGCACTAAACAAGAATGGTGAAAGTTTTAGTAGCTTTGAAAACTTGCGTGCGCCGCGAAACCATTTTAGATACCCAAAGGTGTGAAAGAATGAATTTTTTGTCGTGGACATTTTCTCGATGTATATCTTTTAAGATTCATTTGCAAGAACGACGGGACGCGACCGTTGTAGTCCCAAAATAACTGTTCTACTCGGACGAAGTCGAGCTACGGCTAGTTCTAAATAAAAAAGAAAACTTAATAAATAGTGTTGACTTCTCCGTCTTACCTGTGTTACACCCCAACCCACCAAAGTACACAACGAATTCGGCTTCAACTCAGTCCCCTTATTGGCTATAGTTGATTGTTTTATCGTATCTCCGAAATAAAATTTCCTAGCCACGACCAGTACAGCCACATCATTCATGAAGTAATATCTATCGAAGCCTTGATGCGGTATTATTGTCTTCACTTTATGAAGAAACCCACCCCTTGTACGAAAAGACGAGCCAACACGCACCCTCCAAAATTGTGGGTCACTGTAACTAAAACAAAAGAATGACAAATGTTTCGATTGTATACCTGATGGTACCCGAGCTACTAAGATGACTGAATTGTCTTCGGAATAATATGATATTTTTTTTAATAAGAGACTTTAACCATTTACAACGCGAAATATATTAGTTTTCGCAATTTATTACTGGTTTACTGGCATTTATATTATAGCCCGGAGCTATATAAATGCAAACTAACATATTACGAGTTTTGTATATTTTGCGTTTTGAACCGTTAAATTGTTTTGTAATGTGTAATCCTAAACTACCTAAAGACGGTATTTCAGGATATTTTTCAAAAAGTACGTGGATGACTTTTAGAAGATCGCTTCTGAACAGGAGACATCTTTCTGTTTACCAGTGACAGCATGTAAAATACAGTAAGTTTTGGAGTTAGGACGACCATACATTTTCACAGTAACCTTAAATATGTAATGTTATCATGAATAAAACAGTATTATCTAATTCAGAATAGCAATTGAAAATTGAAATATATATTTACTTATATCCCGTTTCGCTACTATACTGAAAGCAGTGCGCTGTAGATAAAACATGACGCGAGGTAATGATGACTCCTGCGCAGTGTTGCGAGAACTGTCCATTATTCCACGGATCCAAGAGTAATTGAGCGACTACGGGAAACTGTTGAATCGTGGTAGGTGTTCCTCCTAACACACGTATGTATTGGCCGTATCCTAAAAGTCAATATTAACCATTTTTAATGAACGTTACGAAAAGTTAAAAAGAGTGAAACGCAATTTTATATAAAAATAAGGTGATTTTTTGTGGAGTTATTAAAATATTTTGAGATAGTTTTTAAAATGGAAAAATACAATATACAACGTCACTTAAAGTATAGAATTATTGTTGCTTATTTGAAGTCAAAATCGTAAGAATCAAACCGAACTTTAAAAGCTTTTAGGATAAAAATATGAATAGCACACGATCGGAAAATAAGTTAAAAACTCACCATTATAAATGTGCTGTAGAATGACTAGAAACCGAATGAACCAATACATGTTTATAGAATATTATTGTAAAATAAATATATTAAAAGTACGATCGTACTTGTCCTTAGAAAGTATTCCTCGAACTGATGATTCGTTGCCCATACGGTACTTTCTTAAAGGTTTATTACGGTGATATAATAATAGGTATAATCTAAGACATTAAGCTCAAGTTGATGTAGCGCACTCGAAGGCTTTTGGTACTTTACAAATAAGCTCTTTTATAATGTGGCGTTGGAATGATAATGTAAATACCTTATGTACAAAAATAAAGAGCTAATATTACATATAAGGCGTAAAAATGTGTCCAGCCATCATTTCTACGTCTTATTTATGAAAATTACATGTAACTCCGAAAAAAATAAAAATAGGCTTTTGGTGTGAAGAGCGAACTTACTTATGTAATTTCTTGAAATATGAGTCAAATCAGCTATTGTTTGTATGGAATACTTAAATAAAACTGGCCGAAACTCAGACGAGACTTTGTAGGGGGTCAACACACGACACGCCTTATGAAAATGTCATTTTCCGTTATTTATATTAGAAATAACCTTGTACATGCTATAATTAAACATTGATTTATTAAGTATATTGATTTCATAGATATCACATAAATGTACATAATCGTTTGTTTAAACGAAATATAGTTTTTTTTTCATGTCGAAAATTTAAAAGCTGAACTTAAAGTATCAAAATTAAGACTTAAAAGTTTCGTTGGCAATAAGTATAAGCGAAGTTTATGATACATGTAAATATGTACTTAGCATGTAGAAAATTACAAACATCAATCATCGTTCGCTTAATTAGAAACAACAATGTATTCGTTTGTGTATGTAGTGTCAGGTGAGGTTAACAAAAAGGTGATTCAACATTTACATACCTATATAAATTAAAAATTGTAATTACTAAGTCGGCCCAAAAAAGGCCGTCTAAAAT
Organism: Leptosia nina; assembly: GCA_963661955.1. Classification (NCBI taxonomy): domain Eukaryota; kingdom Metazoa; phylum Arthropoda; class Insecta; order Lepidoptera; family Pieridae; genus Leptosia; species Leptosia nina. The sequence continues at coordinate 12,049,925 of CAVLEF010000002.1, read as the reverse complement.
TGAGTACTTCATTAACCTTAGTATATTATCATATAATTTAAGTACATAATTGTTTTTGAATGAGAAATAAAAACTTTATTAAATGATTACAAGTTTATTGTAATCCCATTTTTGCCACATATGGCTTATACATTTCTGCTTGTTATGTAATTAAATATAGTATTTTAACTATACACAATATTATTTTTACAATGGTATACATATATAACACTTTTTTATGGACTATAGAGGGTTTGTTTTTATTTCTATTTATTCAATATTATCTTATAATTCCTTTGTTTCGTATTGAGTTTTGTATCTGATCGTGGATACTGGTGTAATATTTCATATGACTAAGTAATTTTGTCACACTATCTAAGTTTCCATTGAAAAATGCCCTAGATAATTCCTTCTCTAGATCTTTTATGACTGCAGTGATTTCCTTATTTAGATTCATAATCTCTTCCTCTGTATCCGCACTTTCCACTTCCTCATTCTTTTCCATTATTTTCATGAGAAACTGTGGGTCCATTTCAGTGTTTTCTTCTATATGCTTGCCTCTTAGTTTTAACATATAAATACCTAAAAAAATATATTTACTTTTAAACTTACTGAAATTTTGTTACAGTGGGTTGAGCAGTAATTATCATTCAATGATAAAAATGAATCCCCATTTTAGCTGTTCAATTGCTGTACATTTATCTTAATGCATATGAAGTCCTGGGGTTAGATGTAAATATAAATAAATGAATGAAAATTTCTTTCCAAAGGTAATTATCCTTTACCTCTTGATAATGGTTCCAGTAGAGTTTTATAAGCTTCATTTACTAAAGATGAATACTGAGCTGATATTTCTTGTTCTATCTCATTCCTGCAATGTTAAATAGGGATTTATGGATATATATACTTATATTTTTTCCAAGCTATGGGTTTAGTATTATGGAATACACAATTTACAATTTTAAGGTTGTAATTTATTATAAAAACTATTACTAGATATTGTTCAATAAATGTTTGTAACCTACAGCATACCATCTGAGAAGCTGGAAAATTTAGGAATAATATATCAATATCATAATATTGTGTTATAGACCACATTCACTACTTGTTGGACAACACTCTCATGAAAGCCTTAAATCATAGCTTAAACATTTATTTTCTTAAGAGAAGACGACACTTACTTGTTTGCGTATTTGTCTGGATGTAAATATTTTTGCATTTGTTTATACTTTTTTGACAGGTCCTCTTCGTTTAAGTCGTAACTCTCATTGAGGCCCATTAGTTTAAAGTAGTCACCTACATCGTCCGGCCTTTGAAGTGTTTTACAATAAGAGCAAAACAAATTTGAGTCTAATATTGTGTCCTTTCGACATGACCAGCATGTTATGTTGCGAATTTTAATTATTCGAATGTTTTTCGTAATGACATTTCTTAGTAAACCCATTTTATTATGTAGTTTAACTTCACATGTACTATACAATTTAAAACATGACTTAATTGAAATAAAACAGACTGATTCAAATGGTAGGAAATGTTATGCGTATGGGAAACTTATATAACAACGATAAACTAGCACTTTGCCTATAACTAAAGTTCGCTTCTAATAGCGACTCTTATTAACACGCTGTAGTTATGGTCAAAATAATTAACGTAACATTAAAAATTAAAATACAGTCATCTTTAAAATGTAGAATAGCAAAATAGTTGGTAAATGTGATATCATATGTCAAAATCAGCTGATCGAACGAGATGGAACACTGGTCAAAGATTATAATAAATCCTGTTTTATTATATACAAACTACAAAGCATTTGTTGAGGTCGGAGTTTAAAAAAATTAAACTCTAACTTTTTTTAACATTACAGTTTTCGTTAAAAATACGGACGATTTCAAGTAATAATATTTCATCAATCTTGTGGTGTTACAGATTAACATAGTCTTGTGTACGAAAGGTACTACTCAATTTCCATTCTCTTTGTTTTATAGTCTGTCTCCACACTACTGTCAGTTAAAGTTTGTTTTGTAAATAAAATACCTATAATACTTTAGAAACCGCGTTAAATTAATATAGTGCAAACCGTTTTATTGAAATAACCGTGGCCGTGTGAAGTCTAGACTTAAATCATTCATAATTTAAATTATTGTCGACTGCCCTGCGTTCCAGTTTCTAAGATGGTTTCGTACTTTACCCTAGATGCTACAGGCGAAGCAATTAATTTCCAAAAAGAAATCTCAAATATGATGCACGGATGCGGGGACAATCCGAACCCTAATGTGAGCACAGTTATCCTGGTAGAGAGCATTGTACTTCAACAGTTACGGTCTATACTCCAGGAAGCTTTAAATAATTCTACACTTCGCGGTGCCAAGTCAATCAGTAATATCGACATTATATATTTAATGAGAAATAACGGATTAAAATTGAAGCGATTACACGATTACCAAATCAAGCTGGACCAAATAGAGAAAAATAGTATGGCACCGATAAGCATGGCGACAGCATCTTCCCTACCTGTTTTGGAGGATGATAAAGAAGTGGTAAAAAAGAAACGTACACATATTGATGTTATAAGAGATCTTGATGAAGTAGACGAAGTGAGCCAAATCAAATTTGATGTAATTGATTACTTGAGAAAGGTGAGAGCATCAAAACTATCAGAGGCAATGTCATTTGAGAAGTACGAGGCCTATCATAAAGCCAGGTGTAGCTCATTTCGTTCCGGTTATGGGGTTGGTAAGGGTTTCGTGAAACTTGAGAAATGGGTAAATCCAAATAAAGAACTAAAAATCATGGTACAAGCTATGGAAGTTTTGTGCTTTTTAGCTTATGAGACAGTAGCGGAAATAGTTGATGCTGTATTCCTCATACGTCAAGATAGCAAGAAAAAATCTGGTGATCCCTTTAGTAAATTCGAGGGTGGCCACTTCTGCAATCCTTTGAGTTTGAATAATGCTGTATATATTAAATCGGGATATGAAGGTGTACCAGCCATATCTGTAGCAGAGGTTAGAGAGGTTTTACGGAGATATTTCACTCCAAAATGTGGGATGAATGGTTTATTCCATAGAAATATGAACAACGACTTACCTGTCAGATACATTGCTATATAGAGATAGCATTTATTAAGTAGATATAATGAAAAATGTTAAACCTTTGTTTTATTTATGATTTCTTTTCCTAGCCTGTAAATACACTATAATAAAATTATGTAAATGAATTAATTTCCATTTATTCATGGATGATTTAGTCAATAAAAATGGTGACATTCCGTTTTTTACAGTGTCAGACATACAATATACAGTTCTGATTCCATTTTTATATTCCACTTTCTGTTTTATCAACAATAATTTGACTTTGAAACCTTTACTTGATGTAATATTTTCCTCTTAGTTGCTTAAACTCAGTTACTTTAAATTGCTAAAGATGGCGCTTTTCTTAAATAAAAAGAATTTTTCTAGTGGTGAAATTAGAGACATTAAAGCTATGTCTTTACATAGCATACATTGAGAGCATTATTCCAATAGTTGAATTGTATTTAAGACATATATTAAAACTACATACATCTTTCGACGTCAATGATGTATAATATACGTAATGAAATTTATTTGATCGTAATATGGCTGAGTTATTTCATTTTTTATCAATTGAACATTGTGTTCTATAAAAAATTGGTAAAATATTTCCCAAGAGGCGCTTATGTAGCAAAGGCTTTATACTGAAGGTAGTTAGATATTCATTGTTAGGGAAGTTTTAGATCTAGCCACTGGCAGTTGGTCCTTAACCATTAATGTTGCTAACACAATTTCTAAGTTGGAGTGCTTCATGCAAGTTGACGAACTCCTATAGCTACTTAACTAAGCATAAGCAATACTGGAAAATTCAACTGATTACTTTGTATACACTTGTATAGAAATGGTAGGTTAGAGGACCTTCGCCAAAAGATTGTTTTATTCTGGAAAAAAAAATACAATAAATAAAACATTTTTTTAGTGTCTATATAGTTATATGTTGTTAAAAAAAGTAGTTATTGAAAGCCTGTGGGATTTTTTATTATTAAAAAAATATTTGGGCCACATGACCTCATTTTTTTTACGGTTAGAACATGAGGTCCTGGGTTCGAATACTGAGAAAATGATAATTTGTTTCGGCGGGGCAGGGCACCGAAGATTGATCGGCTACTTGTCACAAACATAATCGATCAGAAATATGTACGTGTCACCACGTTGACGAAACGGAAATTTCGCACACACAGATTTTATACTAATACTCGTATAAGAGGTTTTCTTTTCACTTCTACATCTACATCTATAATCCCACGTATTCGATGGTTAGTTGAAGTGCACGAATGTACTCGCAAACCCTTCAGAGCCTCCCATCTGGGCCTAAACCAATCTTCGCGATTAATTGAGAGGCCAGGAAGGGAAACGTGCCCAAATTGGCTATTGAAGTGAGCTTAGCACAAAGCTAGCATACTTTAGTTTATTAAGGCGTTTGAAGTTTAGTATTTCTATAATATTTTCGAATGGGGAGAATAGACAAGCGTGTGGTTTATTTTGTGTAAGAAATACCGTAACATAGTACATACCGTACCGTAACAACGTACATTACAACTAGATCGACCTATGTTGTCTTTGAACATTCGGAACTCGAATCAGAAACTTAATCCGAAAGCAGATTCACCACTTTACGGCTTTTCCATCTGTGGACTGTGGTTCGTGACCCGGATGAAATTTCGATATTCTTACCACCCATGATTTGATTTTCCAGATGGCTCCGGTGGTAGTAGACCTCTCAAACATCACAGATTGCTACCACTCGATCAGTCGTAATTATTTTTTATATAATTATGTTACGTAATTATATCTCATTTTAACAGATGATTAAAAACATAAAGACAGACTGCAAATAATTCTACAAATTGCAGGTATGTATTAGTAGAATATTCCACGTATTGAAAATTTATTTTTCGTGTAGAAGAGAAGAGTAAACTTTAGTGTTATTAAAACAATATAGGAACAATGTCGCCTTCAACAATAAATAAACGTAAAAGCCGACGAATATAATCACAACAGTATCAAATAACTTCGGCCTTTCCGAGGGTGTAAACGCTTTAATTTCACGTTAACTTTCAAAGAAAGGTTATTTACCTACACCCTGTACGTACACATTCTGCAAGTCATAATTCTTTCTTCAATATATTTATAAGGGATGCCCGCCACAATCTGTTTCCGAAATTGGAATATTTTTTATTTTACCTCGAATATTTTGGGTGAAGGTTAAAGCAAGTTTTTCCTTGAAATTACGTCGTGAAAGGTGAGTAGGAGACAAAAGTTTAATCGGAATTCGGTAGCTATTAGATTTCGTATTATAAGTAAAAAGTTATTTTAAATATTAAATCTAATGTGCAATTTTTATAGTGTATTAGTGTTCTCAATAAAAAAAAACACTGTTAACGGTTTAAAACTTGAAATATACTAATAAAACGAATTTATTCTATATATATACTATGGCCCGACGTTTTTAATGATTTGCAGAAGCTGAGGTCGCGACAGGGTTTTTGTTATTAATAGATATAAAAACTGGGGATAAGTAAACCAACATATATTTTTTAAAAGATTACTTTCAAACGATTTTTATCCATTTGTTAATGGCCTAGCCAAAGACTAAGTAATAGATGTAGGAAAAAACGAAATTCTTTTAACGTGTAAAATCGACACGCGTGACAGATTATTTGAATTATTTTGTATATATATATAATTAAACGTAGTATAAATCATTGTTTTTGTGATGTATAACTGCGGGTAGTTTACAAAATGTTGAAAAGTAATGTTCGTGTTATTCGATGACGTCAGGCTAACACCTGGTCGGTTGTTTGTGAGTTGTATAAAATCGCAAGCGATCGCAGGGTAAACGCTGGTGGAACGTTGTTGGAACGTTGTTGGAACGTTGTTGGAACGTTAGAGGTTTCAGAATATGTTTAAAATCGTATATCTGTATTAATACCTATAATGCGAACGTTGGTTGAACATTGGATGGTTCAGGTATGATGTACATTATTATATTGTAATAAATAGGTTGTGATATATTATGTACTTTTTATTATATTGAATTGGCATCAATATATGTCAATTAAGTATCGTAACCTTGTGTAACATATAGATAAATATCTTCAAATGAATATATAAATGGGGTACCATTATTTGTTAGATTCCTAGACGTTTTTATACAATAAATGTGTTGCCGGTATTATGGGGAATACGTTGCTGAAATGTAACATCTTGTTTAACGAAATAGAATAGGTTTTGACAGTATATCTTCTTGTTATTTACATGTTATCCTTAAAATCTCATATAAACCAGTGCCTATAATCATATATTTAGGTCTCTTTTTAAAAAAAATCTAACATCAGAAGTGGGATCGATCAATACAGTGAATAAAATACCTCACACCATGTTTGCTCGTCTAGTTATATATATTTTTTTCTTCTTATTATGTCACATTGTTTTTTTTTTTCTCGTTTTGTTTTTTTTTAAAAATAAAGATAATAACGTGTACATTAAATACTTATAAAGGGATGTGACACGTAAATTTGTTAAATATATATCGAGATTTTGAGGATGCAGATGGATTAGGATTATAAATTTCTAAAAAGAAATCAGCAATGTATTCAGATACTAGCAATAGATTTTGTGCTTAATTTTGTTTCGAATCGTTTTAGCCGAACATAGTAAAAATAAAAAAAACCCTCACTTTGGATGAATAATCGAGATAAGTATCCAAACTAATACACCAAGAACGAGTTTCAGAGAAATATGGACGATCAGCGAGAACATCTGCGACGTAGCCGGGACTGCTCGAGACGTGATGAAGTGACACATGGTCTTCCAACACTGCTCCGTAACCAGACGAGGAGCCCTGAGAATTATGGACGATCAGCGAGAACATCTTTAGCGTAGCCGGGACTGCTCGAGACGCGGTGAACTGACACACGGCCTTCGATCACTGCTCCCTTATCAGACAAGGAGCCCTGGTGAGGACGTGAGCGAAATCATCCTTAGCGGAGACGTATAAAAGGACTATACGAAATAGTTTTCTTGCTATCAAACGATTTTTTTTTTTGAGGGGAATTTACAATAATAGTTTGGTTGAAAATACTTCCCTGATCTATTTTAAATATAGATATTTCTAATAATACACTATTACACAATCGGTTTCGTCTTTAGCGGTAAAACTGCTTTTAATAAATAATACATACTAAATAATAAGATGGTGCAACTTTGTGGCACATTGTAGTTTGCATTATTTAATCTTTTTAACGATGCTAAGAATATAATGTTTTAATTTCGTTTTAAATAATTTGTATGATTTAATATTTTTAATAGTTCTGGGGAAGTGTTTCTATGTTTTAGCACCATCATGCAGTATGTTATTTTTACGATAGTTAGAAACTTTATTTGTGTTTAGATGGCTCCATTTAATATTTTGAGTACAAATATAGGAATACTATAAATGTAGATTTGATTGATGGTCATAAGTCGATTCTCTTTATAAATCGTATCAGTTGAAGTTAAGTAATCGTAATATCAGTTATTTTGAGAAAATTGTGATGGTTTAAGATTTGTTTTTGGCAGCAGTGCCCCAGACCACAATTAGATAATTTACGTATTAGCACAGTTGCAAAAGAAAAATTGCGATGTTATTAGCCTAGAGAAATGATGGACGAAAATAGGGACGAAAATTGTTCTTAGTTGGCTTCTATTATTGTTAATTATTTACTAATGTACTGTTATTTTTAAGAGAGGTGATAATTCGAAACGACAAAAAAAAAAAGCCGCTGGTCGACTGTTTGCTTGGTACTAGTCCATACCACTTGCAGCGGGTGAGTGGGCTAGTGCGTCTAGGTAGACAGTATAAAGAATAGAAGCCGCTGGTCGACTGTTTGCTTGGTACTAGTCCAGACCACTGGCAGCGGGTGAGGGGGCTAGTGCGTCTAGGTAGACAGTATAAATAATTAAAGCCGCTGGTCGACTGTTTGCTTGGTACTAGTCCAGACCACTGGCAGCGGGTGAGGGGGCTAGTGCGTCTAGGTAGACAGTATAAAGAATAGAAGCCGCTGGTCGACCGATTACTTGGTACTAGTCCAGACCACCGGCAGCGGGTGAGGGGGCTAGTGCCTCTAGGTAATCGGTATAGTAATACCTCCGCTGGTCGCTCGATTGTTTGGTGCAAGCAAACTAGACTCATAAGCAGCGGATGAGGGTTTCGACACGTCTATGCAATCGAGAGGTATAAAAAAAAAAAAAAAAAGAAAGATTAAATAATAAATATTCGATTCTAATAGATTACATATTTCAAGTATTAAAAAACATTATATTTGTGATGTTCGATTCAAATTATCACCAACAATCCTATTTGTAAGTACAAGTGTTCTGAGAACAAATAATGTGTCAGTTTGGCCGTAACGGATTATTTGAATTATTTTGAATATTTATATAAATAAACTTGGTTATAATTATTACCAACAATTCTGTTTGTAAGAATAAGTGCTTTGAGAACAAATCACATGTCAGTATGGCCGTGACAGATTATTTGAATTATTTTGTATATATATATAATTAAACGTAGTATAAATCATTGTTTTTGTGATGTATAACTGCGGGTAGTTTACAAAATGTTGAAAAGTAATGTTCGTGTTATTCGATGACGTCAGGCTAACACCTGGTCGGTTGTTTGTGAGTTGTATAAAAGGGGGGTGCGCTGTAAAGCGTGGAGCAGTGGCTCTGGAGCGATCGCAGGGTAAACGCTGGTGGAACGTTGTTGGAACGTTGTTGGAACGTTGTTGGAACGTTAGAGGTTTCAGAATATGTTTAAAATCGTATATCTGTATTAATACCTATAATGCGAACGTTGGTTGAACATTGGATGGTTCAGGTATGATGTACATTATTATATTGTAATAAATAGGTTGTGATATATTATGTACTTTTTATTATATTGAATTGGCATCAATATATGTCAATTAAGTATCGTAACCTTGTGTAACATATAGATAAATATCTTCAAATGAATATATAAATGGGGTACCATTATTTGTTAGATTCCTAGACGTTTTTATACAATAAATGTGTTGCCGGTATTATGGGGAATACGTTGCTGAAATGTAACATCTTGTTTAACGAAATAGAATAGGTTTTGACAGTATATCTTCTTGTTATTTACATGTTATCCTTAAAATCTCATATAAACCAGTGCCTATAATCATATATTTAGGTCTCTTTTTAAAAAAATCTAACACGCGCTTAAGTCTTGAAAGGTCTTCAGATATTTAGCCGTGATCTGATCTCAGGACGGATTTATTTTCATTTCCGTTTGAAATGCCGGTAAGCTCCGATATCAAAAGATTTAGGACTGACGTTTGAAGATTAAATCGGTTTTCCCATAGTAATAGCACTCATACCAGTCGAGTGTTGATTGACATCTGAGAGTTGGGGAAAATCATAGACGATCCTGTATTCGCGATAGGATTTGTTACTCTTCAGTTGCGAATATCACTTTTCTTATTATAGAGGAGGACATGGGGTCACTTAATGGTATGTGTAATACCCCAGCAACATAACATCTAAAAAAGATGCACTGTCGCTCTATTTTGGGTTTGGATATTCGAAAATCCACAGACTAAAACACGATTAAAGTTCACGAATTTTTTATCTGTGGACGGTGGATCGCGACGCAATCAATCCATTGTCCAACCAATGTCCAGGTTTTCAGAAAAAAATAATAATTAGAATTATGTTGTATCCGGTGGGCGTCGAAACACTCAAACAACTACACATCGCCTTAGCTTGAAATTCTGCAAAAACTTTTTAAACTTACAAATTGTATTTATATTTGACCTACCTTTTTTGTAAGGAGATAAACGAAATAAAAGTCTAAAAACGTCAATAAAACTATTTGTACCTAAGTATTGTATGTAGTGTACGCGATTAATACAGATTAAAATAAACCGTACAATTCTTTTTTTTAAATATTTGTACGAATCCCGACGTATACTCTTTATAATCTAATATATTTCGAGTTTATAAAACAAACTTTTCACATTTATAACATATTATCATCTTCAGGTACAAATGTTATAATTATTAATATTTTAAGTTAAAGAATATGTGGAGATTAAACATATAATTCAGTACTTAGTACGTATTATCATGAACACCTGTTACTATTCAAACGAAGATTAATCTATTCTTTGTATTCCCGCCCATAACTTAGCATTTTCAGCACGCACGCGACATTCTTCATGCGTGTTCTCTCGGCTCCATTAAAGTATAATACAACCAAACATGAAAGACGGACGACATTTTCCCATTTAACCACCTAATATGTTCATCATTTTCCGACCCTTAACACTTCCTTTTCCACAAACTACATGTTTACTCTTTTAGGGAAGATGAGAACGGACAAGCATAGGATTCACTCGAAGGAAGGTGAAATGTCAGAAAAAGCTAAATTATAACATAGATTTGCACTGGTCGCAGTCGATTATGTTTCGTGTAGTTTGAAATCTACGGACTGAGATCGAAACGCCAATTCACTCTTTACGGCGTCTTCATTTCATCTTTACAAGAGTATTAAAGACAACCGGAATCAAACCCACGATCTTCGATTTATGCTAACACCGGTAATTGTTACTACATATGTGGAATTTCACAGGTTTGTTAGGCACTAATATGTAAATCGTATTGAAATTCAGCGTTTAACAGCTGTAAACGCAAATGTTATTGTTAGTAATTTAGGCGTGCGACAAAGATGGCGCTAGCTTAAGGCTTTGCCTTGAAAGCGTCAGTTCGCATTTGACGCTAGGGTGGTGTACACGCCCGTCGCTTGAACATTGTTCTCGTGTCGTGACGTATGTAACGCGTAACAGTGAAGTGCTAACAACGGTCATAGTGGATTATTTATGTGTTATGTTTTAGACTGGATCGTGAATTGAAGCTTGGAAATTGTCTAAACAAGTTAGTCGCTTTTATTATCTTAAAATTAAGGCTGTTGTGTATCGTGTTTTATGTAGGAATTTTATATGCCGTTGAGATTAAATTATTGATGTATTATCGCGAGAAGTTGGTCACTAATTATCCTATTAATGTTGACTTATTAAAAATATATTATTATTTGTTATATCTTTGTAGGAAGGTGGTATGAGTCGATGTAATTCGTATAATTTCTAGTGACCATGCTATTATGTAAATAATCATTATGAAGCTGGAAAAATATATCTATCATATTGGTTCTACACGTAATACAAGTTAAAACATGTTCAATGAACGTAAGCATGCGAGTTTATTTAATTTAAAGTTTAGAGACATAATATATGTTATGTGTACTTTTAATTCAAATTAAGATAAATATATTTATAAAAAAAACATAATTAATTTAATCGTTTATTCGTATATTTTATCGTTATTGCTATTTCATATACACGCTTTGAAATTATACAAAGAAGCTTTTCTAATATGTATCAGAATATTTGTCGAAAATACAAAGCCAAAATAGACCGACAGCGCAATATGCGTATTGTTGTTATAGGGATGAAGTATTTTATCTTCAATCAAGTGAAGTCCTGTCCTCCTATAGCATAAAATATAGCAGTTTTGTATAATGATAATGATCATAATTTTAAAATAATTTACCTCATCTACATTAGCTAAAAAGCTTCACGAAACTAAAGCTAATGACGTACGCGAACCGCGTAGCTTAGTGCGTAGAACATCGGAGCTACGGGTTCTACGGCGTTTGTGAAATATCTGTTATCGTAAATAAAAGTTATGTTTAGCATACCTTTTTAATAATAAGAAATTTATTTATTCGGCATTCATTTATTAAAATTCTGATATGTTTACAATAATTATTCTTAATTACGAAAGATATTAATTTCGAAAAAGACAAAGTTAAAATTTAAAAAACGATGCTAAACGCGATACAATACTTATTTCTGCAAAACCTTGTTGTTCGGTTCTTTTATAGCATATATACCTACTTTTTCGTATTTTATAAAAGGGATAAAACAAGAAAATATTAATAAGTAATGAGTAGCGAAAATATGATTTTGAAATTCTTGCGCCCGGCGGCAAAGAGCTTTGATAGTTAAATGCTTTGTAATATTTATTGAAGCTAAATAGCTAACAATTATCGGCTGGTGGTAGCTTATAACCGTTTTTATCCAGTATAATCGGAGTAAGAGTTTTTATCCTGTCCAGAAACGTCTGGACAATAATACGGGGAATATCAACATTTCATCCGGGTGTACATCGTCAGTAGATACAAAAGCCGTTGAATGTAAACTCACGTCCGGTTTCAAATATCCAAACCGTAGATTAGATAGACAGCGCTTCTCAATTGAATTTTACAATAAAGTAATTATTTAAATAAATATAAGCTTATAAGCAAAAACTAAATATAATTTGCACAAAGGACCTAATATGTATTTTGATTTTGTTAAATCGTTTTTTTTATTTATTTTTAAGTCGGTGTTAAGTAAATTTAGCAATAAAGTTAGGTAAAGGCTAATTCAAACAAAAAAATCTGTTTATAAACGACGATGTTTTCCACGAACAAACATATTATATTTCTATATGTTTTATACTTGAAATACGAATCGCACTTAAAACCTTATTGTTCAAAATTGTATTAAAACTGTTGTCTCTTTACAGTAGTAGTAGTAGTTTTGAAGACCAGTGGTGAAAAACTCTACTTAGCAATGCAATGAGCACGGAAGATCCTGGTTTCGAGTACCACATGTCTTATAACCTCTCATATTTGTTATCTCTCTTAGAAGAAATGGGATTTCACTTAAATTGTACAATTTATCTTGCTGTTGAGTAAAGTACTATTAAATTATACCTAGCTGCGATAACACCTTGCTAAACTAACGGGTTAAGAGCTTCTCAAGTTCTATCTTCCAAATGGTTAAATAACATTTAACCTAGTAAAGTGTAGTTATACATTTTCACTGAATTATAAACGTTTCTAACGCTAACGGGTTCAAAATGCCCTTCTACAAATTTTAATTTAACTGGTTGGTAAAAACAAAGTTAAAGATAGAGAACTGTAAATCTTTTCTAATCTGTATTTTTTAAATAAAATATCTTATCTATAACAACACTGGTGTAAAAAGAACGTTTTAAATTCAGAATGATATTGTTTTAATTTTTCATTCAACTAGTTAACTAAGCGTTTTTTAGTCTGGGCTATATTTTACGAGTATGATACATACCGTTACATAAAACAACTAAAACGGTTTAAAACGAGAAATATATTATTAAATGCGAACAGATCGTTTTTATAACCACTATGTAGATACGCTACTACGTAAAACGTAAATCGTAAAAATTAAGGGTTTAGCGATATAATATGTTTTGACAGATATTTCTCACGAGTCTTGTTAACAAATTTAATAAAGAGGAAATAGAAGGGCGACCGTATGAAATAATAAGACGAAGTTTCTCACATTACTGCCTAATGTTGCCGACCGACCGCGCACGGTATTGCAAAGTTTAACTTCGTTACTTCGAGCTTCTACTGTGCCTTTACTCTTGTAATATTCTTGTTAATGTACTCTTGGAAGGCTGTTCTTTTAACCTGACGACGAAGGAAAGGGTAACTTTATCTATATAATATGTATATATAAAAATATATATATAAAAGTAAACATAACACTGTCTTCGTAGAATTCAATTGTAATATCCACAAAACGTTTAACATCAGTTGTCAGCCTGTCCGGCGAATAGTTAATTACATTTCGAATTCAAACAATGTATCACGACGTTAGACATCTCATAACTCATTAGTCTGAGAAAGCCGAGATACCTAACAAACTTTGGTAACCGATGTGCGACAAATTCCGTTTGTTTGTTGACTTTGCCAGTCGCAAGCCTATTGTGTTTATTCGCTGCCTAAGTGGAGGTTTATACGTGCTCCGATTCTGACGTTGCGTATCGATCGGAGGTCGATCCTCAAACCTACGTAAGATTTACGTCGGGTTTGTCACTAGTTTCATACACGTCATGAGAATTGCTCGTCAAATGTTTTGATAGCACGGGACCTTGGGCGTTACTTATTGGATTGTTTTCTATACATATCAGATAAACAGGGCAAGGAGAATTTATTGACAACATGCTTTTAAAAGTCGTGACTCAAAAATGTTTTTTTTTTATGACAGCGACCGACAGGCAAGCCTGGGCTTTACTTGTTGATATACACAAGATGCGTTGTCGGCCCATTTTGGCTTTGGATTCGGATTTTCGATATTCCCTCAATACTTTTCATTATTAAATTCTGTAAACCTGTTTTAAAGTAAATACAAAGTCACTAAACGAAAACCAACAGAAATATAGTATCCAACATACAGTATATATACTATATTGCATTCGAACCACAGTTAAACGTTGGACATTTCATTTTGAATTCGGCTTCTGCTGTCCTTTCGGTCTGAGAGTAAATAAGACCCAAACTAGGACACTCCGACCTGGTGGAACATTAGCTAAAAGCATTGTTCGAACGCGAAGGGACTGTATTGATTATTTATTATAATAGCCATATTGCTGTTACGACAAACAACACATTAATAACTCTGTTATATTATTTGATGGATATCTAAAAATAGAACGTAATTAAATAAAATATCTTCCATATTCAATTCGATATTTGTTATATTGGTGTGCATTCATAAAACTTTAACGGTTTAAAACGTGATATAAGTGTTTTATTTAAATGTGTACTACTGGCGTAGACTACAGACAGTGTGGTGGTGCTCTTTATTCATCTTGTTTTTATTTCTTCTTAAATTGCAAGGCTTAAAGTTTTTTAGAAGAAGTAATTTTCTGTCTATTTAATATTTAACATCGCGTAGCTAAAAATAAAATATACTTAAATCATGACACTGTTTTACAGTTAGGACGCGAGTCTTGCACAGTGTTTTTTTTCACTGAAAGTAATGAAACAATTTGTAATTTTAACCTTACGTATTTTTTCTTAAGCTGCAAAGAGCTTAAGAAAAAATACTTTTTGTTTCACAAATCATTTCAATTATATTATGCCAACATGTACTTTTTAAATGTTAATATCGTTCAACATAACACTTAAAATACGGACCTAACAGATAATATGTATTTTTCAACATACCGTTATAGTTTCCAGGTGACTTATCAATTTAGTTCTGTTGGCATAGCGAACGGCTGATAGTGTTAATTAACAACACGACAAAGCTAGTTTAAATTTACTGAGCTGCCAGGTCATGTCAAGGTCCGTTACTTGGCTTCAGCGAACGTGCTTCATTTATAATACGAAATGAAATGTCAGCGCCCCGCGAAATGAGTGGAAGTATGGGTACTTGTGAGACGAGAATTTTAATTTATTATACGAAACAGGCAAATTAATCAATCGCTATTGAGTATTGTCGTTCTCGTCTTTGTTCGTTGATTGGGGTTCTGCTTGTGATTATTATAATTAGGTTTAATTATAATTAGGGGAGTTCATTGACAGATTGACAATTGTCAGTACACGGAACGTGAAAAACCTGTCAGTGCTTACGAGGGATGTACTATAAATTAAAAAACATTTGATGACAAGAGCGAGATTTGAAGCGGCTTTTTTTAATATGGAGGACGACAAGTATTATATACACTTCGTGATAGATGAAATACCACAGTCATATACCAATTAAATTTTTGCTTCGGATATTCGGAAATTCACAGACTGAAACCAAAACTCGATTAAACTTTACGGATTTTCCATTTGTCTTGTTTTGAAATTTAGATATCTCTCTCACTCATTTAACAACTAGATTTCCAGACGAAGTTGACCATGTTTCAAAAAAATTATAAATGAATTAAACAATGATGGACCCGTTGATAATTAGCCATGCATTGCATACCACCGAGTCCGTCTACAGCAATTTGTGATGTGCTCTAACCAATAAGGACACGGTGGTTTTATATTAATTTGAAAATAATTAAATTTCTAGGTGTTAGTTATGCTAGCGTGATTAATTATTTAACATTGTTAAGAAAACCCTAATCATTGAAATATTCATATTTTTTAACAGTTTTAAACGTGATGTTTATTAATTACCTTATTATAAACTATGACTCGAGGTTTTCGATGCTTTGTAGCGATCGTGGTCATGGGATAAACGTAAAGAGTTTTATTTAAATGTGTACTACTCGAGTAAACTACAGACAGTATTCAAAACATGTGTGTTTACCCGGAATACAAACCCAAACCGAGGTGTAAATCTAACGTGCCAATTATCTCTTGTTTAACTATTGAACAACTGGGGATCTTTGTTACAGACTACAGACACAAATATTTCGGTATATAGACGATTCGATATTAAAAAATCTAATATTTCCTCACCAAGTGGATAACACTAGTTATAAACTGGAGAGCCAGGTGTGTTTGCCAAAGAACTGTCGCTTTCCTCAGATAGGATTTTTCGAAACGTGATTGAGGCGTGAAAACTGGGAGGCATCCTCTTTGTTCCTGTGCTCCATTTTTGTGAGGCTGCTTCGCTTGTGGTTAGAAAATTGCCTTTTGCGCGAAGCTGCACGTGCGCTTGATATGGCTGTATGTTTATCTTTGTTATCATAGCTTTTTATGTCATGCAAGTGCAGGCAAGCGAGGGGTTAATTTGATAAAAAATCTATTTGGATTGAAGAAATTTACACGGACGGGCCTTGAACCGGCATCCAAAGCGTTCCGTGTTGCTCTATTGTATCTATTTTAACTTTATCGAAAATCTAAAGACTAGAATCAAAACCTCACCATTTTTTTATCTGTGTTCAATCACATTCTACCCATGTAATATCTAAATGTTCGATACGCAGTTCAACATGTTTAAAGCTTTAAGATAACATTAAAGTAACATGGATCCGGGGAAAATCAAACGCCCAGACCCTCTGATTATTTGCAATACATTGCCAATAGTCAGTTATACATATTTACACACTAGTCCTTTACACTAATTTTTTATAAGTTCAAATGGACGCTATGGGTGGATAAGGGCGTATTGTATTTTTATGTAAAATTACGACTCAAATGCAAGCTCGCTGTCATTTTAAATTACCCCTTTTTTGCATCAGCGATAGCGTAGCATACAAAGTAGTGCCATTATAGGCAATTAAAAGTATTCCGACGTTTTAACATCTTGTACGTTTTAAATTTTTGTATACAAACAGGAATTGTTGTGCAAAAATTGGGTGAAATACATAGTGTATAAAATACACAGTTTTATTGCAATGGGTGTGGCCAAGAAGCTATTTTTCTAGGTTATGCTTCAATTGTAGTAGGATGCGAAGTGTGACAACAGATAACTATTTAAATAAAGCACTTTAACGGTTTAAAACGCGATATATTAGTTTAAAATCATTTTCAAATAAGTTTAACTAATATATCGCGTTTTAAACCGTTAAAGTGTTTTATTTAAATGTGTACTACTCGCGTAAACTATAGACAGTAACATATCACTTATAAACAAAAGAATAACAAAATGTTTACATATTATGTTACAAATAGATTGAAAATGAGAATATCTAGTAAATTAATTAATCTAGATGTTAGGTTCGTTGGTGTAATGGTAGCAATGGCTCGTAATAATCAACGGGTCAAAAGTTCGATCCCCACTCGCTCTAACATGTTTCTAATCAATTTACAATTCTTTATACATGTTGGATTTCATCTGGATATTAAACTGGTGGTAGGCGAATAGGCCGAATATCCAACGTCAAAGGTCGACAGCGCACCTTGTGTTAGACGTTATATTAATCCGTTAGTATTTCCCCCACCATCAAGAGAACCCCATGGCTATCTGTCCTTCTCTATCATAAAGAAAAACAGCTGTTGATCTCAAAGTCAAAGTCAACAACCATTTATTCACGTAGATAGTTCATAAGTATCACATAGTTAAAAACTAAGGACTCTAAATTTACACTACCAGTTCTCGAATCAAGGACGTAGGACGAACGAGAACTCCTTTTATCGCTAGGTATGTTTTGTGAATTAGTTCACACTATATCGGCATTATCATCTAATCATATTAACGAAATGAATGTAAATATATCTCTGGAAATAGAAAAAAGGTCTGGAAATACATACGTTCTAAAAAATGAAACCCCGTTCTAATCCGAGTCGGTCAACCGAAAAATCCCCAACGCGAACCCTAAAAGCTTTTAACTCCATAATGTCTATGCTCTGATTGATGAAAAAGTTTCAATGCATTTTCAAAACAATGAGACTTATATAAATTAAGGAGAAACGTTGAATAGAGCTCTCGCATAACAATAAACGGAAGAATAAAAACGCAAGTAGTGTCGCTAATGCTAGAAACGGTTGAAAAAGAATATAATTTTATCTCCTCGAGTTATATCGCTCTTGGGCGTTATTCGAGTGATTAAAGCGTGTATACTGCATTTTAAATTAGCGACACGTAAGTAATGTAGACGTTACAGTTTAATACTTTTTATTAACATAAGAACAGTCTTTCGTAGTTCGTGCGTTTAAGTAAATACTTGTCTACACTTTCCAGCTCTTAAAGATTAACCCACCACCCTGCTTCAGTACAAGTCTGTGGGCTTGAACAACTTTACCAGCTTATAAATAAAACACTTTAACGATTTAAAACGCGATATATATTCGTTATACTTATTTGAAAAATATGTTTAACTACTGCCCGACGTTTCGATTGCTTTGCAGCAGCCGTGGTCATGGGAGACTAAAGATGGAGGGTGTCTCTGATCAAAGTAAAAACTGCTAAGCTAGCGGTAGCTATAACAACTAATATCGACGGCTTAACATGATCTACAAGGACCGTGGGAGGCATAGCTCCTTCTTATAAATCCGAATAGGTAAGTATTTCAGAATAACTAATATTTCGCCCAAGTTGGGATTTGAACCCGAGACCTGGATATCTGCAAAGGAGTGTACTAATCACTAGGTCCTTGACAAACGAAGAACTTATATACTTATATAATTCTAACAGTATAGAATAGAAAACATATTACCCATATTTTTGGCTAAAACCACTTAACCAAAAAATAGATGTATAATAATTTATTATCTTTTTAACTTCTTCATAACTTCGTGCTTGTGTTAGATAAGATAATCAGTCATGGATGTAAGCAAAGTTCTTTCCCGCCAAGGTTACAAGTTTTACAGCCTCTGTTATCCCGATTTTACTGCTAATTCAATCCATAAAATCTATTTTATTAAACACGCATATAAATTATTAACTTTTGCATACTTATATGTATCCTACATATAAGTGAAATTCTGTGTACCCTTGTGGGGCATGGGACATAGTAATATTGTTCTGATGTCATCAAAAAGAAATAATATATTTTGGTAAGGTCGTTGGGAAGTTATTACAGACCAATAAGTCTCGTTTAAATTGTTCAAACGATGCGACGTCGACCCATTCCGGTTTGACATATATTAAGACCTATGTATCGAACCGAAACCCCATCGAACTCACGACCCCAACAAATATCTTTACTAATATATAAGTTGAAGAGCTTTCTTGTTTGTTTGATTGCGCTAATCTCAGGAACTGCTGGTTTGAATTGAAAAATTCTGTGTTGATTATAACATTTATTGAGTTTTCTAAAACATCACACTTCGAGTAATAGGAGCGAAGAAATAGCGGGAAATATGAAAAAAAAACTGGGAAAATTATTTTAGATGTACGCTACGAACACGGTTCAAGATACCAAAAATGTATACATTAAATAGTGATTTCTCTTTAAATGATCTAAAAAAAGGTCACGGTAAATCTCCATCTTTCGCGCTTATCGCGAATGACATTGTTTAACAGCGGTAATACCTTAAATTTATAGAATGTGAAGCACAAAATAACTTCTACGCGGGCGAAGTCGCTGACACAGCTAGTGCATAATAATTATCCAACTGTGGAATTCAATAGACATAATCTTTTATCGGAATCTGATAATTGCGGAATTGTAATTTATTGTTCTTATCTGACATGTCGATCCTTTCGAACCCTTGGGCTTATCCGGGGCCAAACGAGTCCTTTTTGCTTAGACTAGGACGGTTTTTCTTTAGACGTGTGACGTGCCTCCCGTAATGACTAAGAACCTCGAGTTTTTCAAAGAAAGGTGAAGTAAGCTATTACCGAATGAATGCATGCCTAGTTATGTACTGTCTGTTACTGTTAGTAGTATATATTTTTATAAAACACTTTAACGGTTTCAAACTCGAAATAAAATAGGTAAACTTGTTTATTCAAAAATGACCAAGTTTATAGGCTAATTCTTTTAACTAATAAATTCGCATTCTACTGAAGAAATATCTCACGGTTACATCTTTCAAAAGCATGCAGACGGAGCACGGAGACGAAGCACGGAGTCCACTTGATCGATGTATTATAGAAAGCACAATACAAGATGCGAAAACTATAAATAGATTTGAGGAAACATTTTGGAATCCAGTGGGAATCGAACCGACTTTTATTAGCCACATTTGACAGTCTAAGATTTTATTAAAAATATTATTTGGCGTTTTTTTTATTGTGAACAAACCAATATTTTTTAATATACCGTATAATTGTAAATATAAAGAGAAGTATTAGATACTGGCTGTAGTTTACGCGAGTAGTACACATTTAAATAAAACCCTTTAACGGTTTAAAACGCAATATATGTTTACCACGGCTGCTGCAAAGCATCTGAAATGTCGGGCCGTAGTTAAAATAATTTTCGGATAAGTTAAACTAATATATATCGTATTTTAAACGGTTAAAGTGTTTTATTTAAAAGAAAAGCATTCACGGGCTTTGTCGAAAACATATTTTAAGTGCGAACAAATACCCCTTTCTAATTGATGGGCGAAAAGGTACTTTAGAGGTATTATTGCTTATTCGTAGAGCGATACATAAGCCGCTTTCCTCGCACCCAACACCGAATCAGGACTTTTTGATTCCACTAATCCTCGCCGATGTAACTTTGCCTTTTCGAAGGAATTCTCGCCTCTTTCCTCATTTTGCAACAGAGCGTAACTATCCAATACGAAGGGAAAATGTGCTGAACTCATTGAAATAAAAATTCTTCTAATAAAAAAAACATTAGACTAGCTGTTTGGGCATCAAACTTTATTTTTGCATCCGCGTCTGCGCTGTGAGTTAATCGTAAATGACACAGCTATACTGTCGCGGACATGTTTTAGAATAATTCTATCATACATATTTTAAGGTTTCTTGAACCGTTTTCGCTGCGCATGCAACGGAATCCTTGAAAAAAAATTTCCCAGTTTTTTCCACATTTCCCTCTATTTTTTCTCTGCCATTGGTTGTAGCGTTATGTTGTTTAACCTAAAGTCTTTCTCGATAAATGGTTTTAACTAACACAAAAACATTTTTTTAAACAGTGGTGCGCGAGAGTAGCAAGAAACAAACCAACAAACTCTTCAGCTTTATATTAATATGTCAACGGGCAGACATGCCCGATTTCCTTATCGATTTATTTAGACGCAAATAGTTAATCACACATTTGTGGCCTGCCCGACCGAAATTATTATTTTATCCCGATGTAATGGTAGACAATACTTTTATACATAACTGTTCTTACTATCTAAACTTTAATATTTTAATCGGGTTTGCAGGACAAGCTCAGTGTCTGATAAACATAACTAATACCCTTTATTTATGAACACATGCAAGACTCACAAGTACGAACACTATATGTACGAGTTAACATAAATAATAAATAAGTTTATTGTGAAAAGCTACCATAAAATAAAAAAGCTCAGGTGATTGATATTGGTTATTCGAATAAAGATCCTTCAATAGAATAATTTTCCATAGTTGCAAGGCACGTTTTAATTTTTCTTAACCCCGTTTTAAATTCCGCTATAAGTTATAAGCTCCAAACCGCTATAAAACGGCATTAGCCAAGTTTTTTCAATTTAAAACGCTTTGTGTGTTGACGCTATATTAGTGAGCTAAAACTTCACTTTTGAAATTTAACACCAAGTTTATACGCTGTGGAAGTCTGTCATAAAAATGTTCAACATTCAGTTTTGAAGTTGGCCGAAAATTATATTCGCTCCAGTGGCTTCATATTACCCTCATTAGCGGGAACTTTTTGCTCGGGCAGAAAGGCCGAAAATAAACTGACATGATTTAACCTATATGAATTTTGGCGGGAACGCTGCGAACAGCTCGAAAATAACCCCTTTTGTTTGACATTGTCGTTGGCTTTCCACAGACTAGCGAATACAGTACAGACAAGATCATTCTTATATGTAATGTAAAATACTATATTTTAATATGTATGTTATCTACGGTTATTAAAATACGATAATATACGACTATTATTATTATACGTTAATTATACATACCCATTGCCACAGATTTTACAATAAAATAGATATTATGAAGCACGAGGGTAGATACAACGGATCTTACTAACGTAAGGCTTTACCAGCGTGACTTACATTATGTATGATAAGTTACGTAGTTAATAAAACACCTTTTACGACATAAAATGTTGGATTTATACTATTTGTAAAGTACAAGACAATTAAAGATTATTACTTCAAATAGAAAAATACTGCAAATATATTTTTTTTTATACCCTGACAAAAAAGTGAGCTACTGCGGTCCCTAAAAATCCTGCCTTTAAAGCAATTTGGAATTTATGTCACGGCACTTTCGGTGGGCTTGTCATATCGATGTCAGTTGCTACTTGACATTATGTCAAACAAATTAATGTCGTAAATGTTGAAATTTGTAATTTGAATTTGCGTTATACTAAACGTGCTTAGCACAGCAGGAAATTTAACAATAAATTATGTTATATTTTGACATAGTTCAATTTATAATTTCTGATACTATCCTATTCTACTATCTGATGATATAGAAAAACTACTAGTCAGTTATATAAGCTAGTTTTTTTAGCTTCTAAAGAAATAAAAAAAAAAATAATTCGGTATTTATTTACTCTCTACGATGCATTGATACATAAAAACTCTGACAGTAGTGTGAAGTAATTGTATATTAAATAAAACTATTCTGAATGAAATGTTAAATTCTATATCTTTAATATAATTCGCATTTAACATAATGTTACGATTTTCATAGTATTTACTATAAAAATTATAAATCGAAGAAATCAAAAGAACAAGTCTGTCATGATTAGGAGTGTGTGATTAGTGAGATGTTTTTACAGAAAACAAAAGGAATAGCAGTGAATGACTCCCTTTGTACATGGAGTAATCAAGCGATTTTTAGCGATAAGTGTATTCTTTATAGTTTAGCCTACTCTTCTTCAATCCTTTCGTAATCATGAGATTCCAACGTAGAAGAGAGTGGAATAAAACATTGGTTTCAAAGAACTTTGTATATTTTTATTATTAAGGAACACCGGGAGAAAGATAGATGGAATGTTGCCAACGTATTAAAACTATATAGGAAAACGCGAGTTTGTATTTCAATCATATTTATTTTTTTAAATAACAACTAACAATTTATCAATTATAGCTACCACACTTATTTACCGAATTCTAGTATTAAAGATCTAAATTATAATTTTAATCGGCCAGAGGCCCGACAAGCTTCCCTTAATGAAAGGCGAAAAACTTGAGACATATAACATCTAAACAAGACCTATTTTAGCTTTGATCTCGACCTACATAATTTTTACATGATAACTTTAATATTTAAAACTATAAACAAATTAATGGACATTTGTATATGAGCCTGCTAGATACGGAGTGGCCTAAAAATAAAAAATATGTTTATCAATAAGGAGGAAAATAAAAATGCGCAATTAACTTAGGCGAAAATTAATTAGTACTATTATTTGTGTAAAAATCATGTTAACAATTTTCGGTCACATTGCTCTTGTAGATTAACATTTTAAGACTATAAATAATCCAAGTGATAAAATTGCAATTAGGCTACTCTGTATCTAGCGGCCGCATATACATGTCCATACGTGATAGGTAATTAATTCCTTCTTAACTGACTAACGATAAAGCGTACGATAAATGGTGGAAGATTCCGAATCACTTCACGGCTTTAAAATTAATTCCAACTGCGAGACTTCGAATCCTGACGTTAGATATGAAAGATTATCAATAGAATGCCGTAAATCGTATTTATACAAAGTTAAAAGGAAGCGTAGCCGTTAACAAGATAAGAGGGACCCGATAATGGGCTTTTTGTCGCCAACCACACTCAAGATTAAATTGCCGAAACACAAATTCGATTATAACTCGCATTTTGCGGGGCACTTACTGAAACCCGTGTGACATCGTAAAATAGCGTCTATCCCTCGCGCTTTAGCTTTAAAATCCCATGAATATTATTCGATATCATAACATCTATGCTTGGAACATGATGTCGGACATCGCTGGAACGAAACTGGCCTCACGGGTGTCTGATATGTGAAATGACAGCCGTAGCAGCCTTATTACGTTGGGATAAGTGTATTTGGGATTTTTCAAACACGACCACGCTGGGGCATCGAAGTATCCTCATATTACATGTATATTGGTCAGAAACATTTGTTAAATTTATTTGGATAGTGGTCACGGGGAGACGAAACGTCCGGCTGTAGTTAAAATAATTTCTAAATAAGTCCAAGTAATATAGATCGCGTATTAATCCGTTACAGTGTTTTATTTAAATGTGTACTACTCGCGTGAACTACAGACAGTATTTGGTCAAACACATGTTGGTTTAGTGGTGCCATACCAGTAAAATTTTACTCAATAACTAGTTTTTGTTATGACAGAGAAGGACAGACTAATAATAATAGCGAATATAATAAATAAATTCTGATGTAATAATTAAAATTACGTTTTCTTTTTTTTTGTCGAATTGCGGACTTTTTTGTTGTACTATCTGGACAAATATTCATGAAATCCGCGCTAAGTCGCGCTTATTTTAATGGCTCTGTGGTGTGGACGTTCAAAAATGCTTTTATTTATGGGATGTAGGCGGAATACTGAATTGTGGAATGTATTACGTAAGTCGTGGATTTGATTTCCAGTCTTTTGCAGGGTCTTCTCAGACACATATTTTAATAAAACTTACGGTGAAGTGTAAGCACTGTCTATAAATAAGTTTGAATTCTATGTAAAACAAAGGCGATAAAAGGAGTGGCGGCGAGTTTCTTGCCAGTTCTTCTCCTTCATTCTACGCCCTTGATTTGAGAACTGGTAGTAAATGTAAATTTAGAGGTTTTAACTAGTTTGACATTCATAAGTATAGCTATATAATTACCAATGGAACAATGATTTTGACTTTGACATTTAATAGATATGAAAAGTTTTAAATCTTCTATATTGAAATATAATTATTATTGAAAGGACTGACAATAAAATATTAGGTGATTATAGAAAGATTACTTTATGTCAGTCGTGTTGTCGGTATATTATGAAACTCTAAATATATTTAAACAAATAATTAATATTGATAGACTCTTTTACACAAATCATGCATAAGACTTGTTGGCTTAGTATCTACGCTAGTCTAGCTTAGTTAGGTTTTGGGCTTCATAACTCTACCCTTATTCACTTGATAACAATTACTAGTATTATTTGTATCAGTGTGTATAATTAATAAAGAAAATAAATAAATATCAAGAACTAGCTTTATTTCATTTTAAAAACACAACTTTTATATTACAAAAAATAATAGTTACATAGATATAATGTAATAATAACAATCCTTTTATTTATTGTTTTTTTTACATTATTTGTTGAAACATTAAACAGATCTTGTTGGTACTTAAGCTTAAAATATGTATATAATTTAAGTATATGTAAAGTTCAAAAATTTATAAATCAGCAAGAACCCCGATTGGGTATAGACCTCCTCCATAGATACCCATTTTTCTCCGCCTTGTGCCACCACCAGTCTATGCCAGCAGTTCTTTTTAAAGCATCAAAAAGTTTGTATATCGCTACCGCAAAAGTTACAAATCACTTTGTACCGAATTAATATCAAAAATGAATTAACATATTGTTATCGATATATCCATTAATGCATCGAAACGTACTCATAATACCGGGATAACCGAATTAAAATCATGATAATTTCCCATATTTCAATATTATCGGTTTTCATACGCGAGATGAAAAATGTAAATATCTTTTGGCTTTCAATTTGCAGACTATAATTTTTCTTTATTAGTCATTTAGTCAAGAGTGAGTTGACATGTGATCTTAGTGTTAACTTATTGATTAAAACATATTATATATATTATAGTTTAAAACATATAGTCCACGGGTTAACCTGTTGCCTGGCATTGCGTTAAGCACCAGAGTTCGTGGGTTGGAATACCAGAAAAACGGTGAACTCGGGGAAGGACACAAAAGTCTGATCTGCTGCCTATGAAAATTTCTTGCTGAAACGGACACATAAATGTGTTCATAGTCTGTGGGTTTTCGTTTTATATTTTGTGACGTAAATAGTCACACATATATTATAGGTTACATAATCTGTTTCGCTTGTTTATGATTTTTTTTTAATGTTGATAGTCCTTATAAAATAAAAATTTGAGCCTCGGAAAGTTAAAGGCAATTACCAAAAATACAAGTTATCTGACTGATTCTGACCCTTCCCGAGGGAATGATACATCAATGCGGAATAATTTGAGTTAATCCAGAATATAAGGTTACATAAAAGTTCAATCGTAAAAAGTTTTATAATAGCATCATAAAATTGTAACCATGCGACAGATGGATTTATAAAAAATATATATATCTTGTGTTTCCGTAGGTGATGATATAAATAAATCAGTCGCAGTACCTTTACCGTACCGTGCCGTACCTTTACCGTACCGTGCCGAACCGTACCGTACCGTGCTGTACCGTATAACGACCTTGTCTGTACGGACGTACAAATCTAAATCTCGACAGTTTCTGAAATTAGCAGATTCAACAACAAAAAGCTTCAGCGCTATATACATTTTATAAAATATATGTATAGTCTTAATATTTATGTCTAAATATGGCGGACCGCTAAACGACGGACCTATCGGGTCCCATAGAGGAGCCTCCACGGCCGATAGTATCAGAATCAGTGTGTTGGCGTGGAAAATGAGCTTGTTTAATAATCTGAACTAGCTTCGAGGGAAATAGGTTAGCTGGAAAATTGCACTAAAATGATGTAGAGATACCGCCTATCTCCGTTATGGCTTATGTACTACTTTCTGAAGTGGCTCGTGCTTTGTATAAATGTACTTTTATTATGTTTATTGTACACTCGTATCGTATGGATAATCATGAAAAATGTCTGCATTCGAAAACTCTTTCGAAGGTTTCAGAGTTTGAGGCTGTTCGGAATAAAATAATATGTTCGGTGGTTTCATGGAGAAGGCTTTCATTCTTTAAAGTACGTCTACAATGATTACACAAATAAAAAAAAACTTTACAATGTTTCCATATACATGGTGCAGATGTAGTCCCTAGCCCCACACTAATATATATGTATATCTATACTAATATTATAAAGAAGAAAGATTTGTATTTTTTTATGTAACGGATAAACTCAAAAAGTACTAGACTGATTTTAATAATTATTTTTTCATTAGAAAGCTACATTATCAATGAGTAACATAGGTTATTTAGTACTAGATGACTTTAGAAATTTCTATGAAAATCAACGGGAGGTGTAAAAAAAGTAGCCATAAAATGTATTTCATCGCATACGCTGCGAAGAGTATTAATGATAGGACAAAAAATGTTCGACAATATTATGAAATATATCAATATCTGCATCGAGACCACATGTCTAACTATTG
Source organism: Leptosia nina (assembly GCA_963661955.1). Lineage (NCBI taxonomy): Eukaryota > Metazoa > Arthropoda > Insecta > Lepidoptera > Pieridae > Leptosia > Leptosia nina. The sequence goes on along the minus strand of CAVLEF010000002.1, from coordinate 12,022,131 downwards.
TAGTCACGTCACTATAACTACTTTTTACATTTAAGCCGGGACGGGCTGCTAGTATAATATAATACATACATGCTATAAAGCTTTTTATTTTATTCTATTTGTACAAACTAGGTATACTTAAGTAATAAAACAATACATTACATTAGTATTGAATGTAATGACGAAAAATCTGTTACTAGTTTACAAAATGTTTAGCGCAATCTAAGAACGACATTGTCGCCTAGCTCCATCTAGTAGCGGTTCGCGTATAAACAATATTATTCGGATGTAGTTCAGTTTTTCGCTACGACGGCCATTTGTCAACGTGCTCGGTGAAGCCTTCGGGTGCTACTCTTGCGATCTCGTTGTGTTTTGTTATTTTTATGTGACTGATTTTAAATATAACGTCCGCGTGGCGAAACGTCTAGTTCTTGTTATAATAGTTTACGCGAGTTTAGTGCGGTTTTAAGTGCACATAACTATCTTCATAAGTTCATTGTAACGTGATGTAATTCTTACTGGTCGTCTTTTACTCTACTTACGTTAGAGAGTTATAATAATTTATGCGAGTTTACTGTGTTTTTATGTGTACATAATTATTTCTCATAAAATGTGTGGTCTTTCTGGGCGTCCTTTACTCCAATTACGATATAGACGATAGACAGACGCTAGGATTATCACTGGCCCGAAGGTATGTACTAGAGTATTATACCTAATTAGGCATGCTTATTCAATCGGTGTGTATCGGCATTTAGACCGTTTTCGGTCTTGACAGTAGAGCGTGGTAATGGTAGAGAATCATTCTTATTCACATGCCTACGGTGTCTTTAAATCAATTTAAATTTAATAAAACCATTTTAACGGTTCATGACACGAAATGTAATGAATTAAGAACTGAGGATGTGTTTTAAGTAATGTTTGTGCCGATTTTTTCAGTCACAAAATAGTTTTAGCATTATTTCACAATAAGTATAGCATCTGAATCATACTCATCATAAGAAAACAGTTAGGCCGGTTCTGCAAAAATGAAAAAGAATAACACACTGGTTCAAGTTTCATGTTTAGTAATTATCGAATTGGTATAAATAAATATCTTATTAGACAGTATTTTGTGTATTTAAGAAACGAAAAAGATCGTATTGTTTCAAAACAATGTTCAATAAGTACAGAAAAAAGAAAAAATATTCTGTCTGTGTAGAGTCACAATAGCACTTGTACACGAGAACACCATTTGCATAGATTTTCTTCAGCCAAAGAAAATTTTCTTTTCGAACAACATATAACATTCGCAACAAACTATCACCATTTGAAAAATGCAAGAACAAATGTATCGAGCTAACATTTTTCCTGAAGTCACGTGTCTTCAATAGACTGCTACCTTCAATGTCGCATTGTCGAGCGACGTGAATAGACTTCCTACCCTCAGTTAGGGAGGCCGTAAATTTCGATCCCTGGGGATTCCCCGACATAACACCGCCATTGATTTCGCGGACACCGAAAGGGAATACATTGTTAAGTGGTAACACTTGACATTTCTTTTAAATAGGGTCAATTGAAATTATTTATTCGTATTTATTTAAATCAAATCATTTCTTTCGCATACAGTTTGACAAAAAGTAACACAGTTATACAATACTTATAAATTGGATGTATGTGGAGAAACACCTTATATCTTGCGATGGATCTGGAAGCGTAATGTCGATTTTCAGGGATGCCCTTCGCCTATTAACATATATACAAATAATTACAGATAATGCACAATACCTATATCACAAAATAACCTTTACATTAGCAAAATATTTACTATTAAAATATGACATGTAGATACTTTATTTCTTAATTCCTTCTCTATCGTTTTATCATTTATAAAAGACCAAGTCATATAAAAACGTGTACTGATTATATTTTACTCAATCTATTTGTTTCACAAGACATACAAATTATGACAGACAATGTACATATAATATAGAACAATTAGTAAATTATGTACGATAAAAGATAAAACAATAAAAAAAACTCACTTATGAAGTAGGAGAAAACAGAGGCTGCTGCTCCGTGCCGCCAGGGGTAAAACGTACTATTTACTGATTCTATGGAATGGTAACGTTTTTACAAGGCTCCCCTTAATAACTTCTGGTGTGTCTAGTGGGTCTGTTTAACTCCGCTGGCATACTTACCAGCTCAAAGCACAAGACAGTGAAGTACGATTTACTACACCCTTTATATAATAAAAAACTTTGGTAGACGTGTTATATATTTACACAAATTTCTACAACCAGTATACGAATCTACAAAAAAATTAAAGCATCTCTGTTAACGTAAGCTAAGGCTTAAAGATAAAACACCAACTTCAAATGGTAACGTAACGTAACTCATAAATCATCTCAGTACTTATCGAATTTAAAATCATCATGTTTAACCAAAAAGCCGGTTTTATCGTGATTCATATAGATTAATTTATCCCAGCTTAAAAATTTAAACGACGTAATTCCTTCATACCATTGTAGGCACTAAAGCGACCACTACGCAAATAGCGTTCGTACAATGTAATTTTGAAAATAAAGTTTTAATTTTTAGTAAACCCCTGTTTGCCATAAAATATGCTTATGAGGACAGAGCGGGTAATGTGGTTTTCCTCCGAATGTATAGTCACCCTATGTTTTGTCCACAATTTGTGTGGAAGTTAGGTCAAGCTACCGTGTTATTTTGTCAGCAGTTTTCAACATCAATCTTTTGATAAAAACTATTTACGGAATGTAGGCTAACATTTTTGGATAAACACAAATGAAAATGCGGTCTCATTGTTCCGCGCACGCTCTGTTCACATTTTCTCAAGAATAAGAAATTTTATTCATTTTAATAGCATTGAAGGGATGAAACGGGGGCCTAAATAAAAATGGAGTTCCATTAATATAAGGAAATGTATTAATAACTTCAAAATTTGATAGGGATTCATTTCCTGAAATGTTATGAAGGGGCTTCGGATATATTCTTATAAATTGTCGTAATGCGAGGAATATATATTACGATACAGGTTCTGTGTATAATACATTTGTATTAAATACAATTTTATTTCTATAATGGAGACGGACCGAATATGGTATGACAATAAGACATTTTACTGAAAGATTCTTTTCAAGTTATGTCAGTGGTTATAAGACATGTAATGTATGATTGAAAACTTATTTCAAATAGTTATTTGAAACAAGTATACACAAATGTTGTACACTGACCAACAAGATTCAATTACCTAGTTAAGAAAAAAAGTTTGTAAAGAAAGAACGAGATACTGTCTGTAGTTTGCGCGAGTAGACCACGGGCGGTGCAAAGCATCCGAAGCATCGGGCCGTAGTTGAAATAATTCAAATAATACATATCATTTTTTAAACCGTTTAAGTGTTTTATTTAAAAGAACGAGATATTTAGTATTCGAGAATAAATGTAGAGAGACTACTACGACTACTAAATACTGTCTATAGTTTACACGAGTAGTACACATTTAAATAAAACACTTTAACGGTTTTAAACGCGATATTTCCAAATAAGTTCAACTAATATATCGCGTTTTAAACCGTTAAAGTGTTTTATTTAAATCGACTACTACTAAAAATCAAAGGGAGTGAAACTTTATATTTTAGAAAATAATTACTACCTATATCCAAAAAACGTTTAAGACGGTTGAAATATACACATAAAGCAATAATAATATGCCACAATAAATACTATATAGTTCGCTCGCGTGACCACAGCTTGTTATAAGCGTGACCCGTATAAGCCGAGGCCTAAGGGTTTAGTGAAGAAATAATGTCAAAGCCTTTTCAAAGGGTACTCAGTACCTAAGAAAACATGAAATGCGCGCCTATTAACTACACGATTAACGCTTTTCCGATGTTTGCTTTCCCTGCCATAATTTGCGGGACTAGTGCTTTGATCTTGTTGGTTTAGTGGTGGGAGGTCGTGGGTTCGACCTCTATAAATAAATATACTTAAAGGTATTATTTCTCTCTTGTGATATTCTATTGCTTAAGGCCGTAAGCTCTTATTTAGTTAATAATAAGCAATCACTTTATTTGGCATTCGTTTAGTACAAGGCTGGAAAAGAATAAATGTAATTACAACGGAAAGATTAAATTTAATTTTGAAAAGTGGTGCCAGAAGGGTCTGGCGCACAGTTATGTCATAACACTGATTTTCAGCAAAGATCTACTGTTCGTCTGTTAGACCATTGATTTTAATAACAGTGACTTAAGCGCGAATAATTAGTAAAGTATTCAGTTAACTAAAAAACAAATTAAATATAAGTTATAAGGATACGTCGAATAAAACTTATCATGGAAGTCATTAGACACGGTGCAAATTTTTGTGTAATACATATTACGAAATATTCGCAAATGTTTTAGTTGGTTGTCCAAATCCATAGATAACAAATAAACAAGCTTTTATTACTCTTAATTCTAATGTTTAATTTTAAATAGAGTGCATATTTTGCAAGCCTAGATCACAATTATAATAGCGCGCCATTGCAAACGACATTTTCCGGAAAAACCGATGGAAATATAATTTATTCACTGCCCTTCCTAGAAAACCGTGTTTGCGGCTTCTGTATGCAAATATAGGTAAAATGAAATGAAAACATATCCAGATACAACAGTTTCACATGCCTTTACCACAATTCGTGAACAAACAAAATTATACCATAATTAAAGTTAATTTGTGTTTTATAATTTGTAACAAAACAATTTGTTAAAAAAGCAATTTTAGTATCTCCGTCCCACGCAGTTGTTTAATTAAAAGGAATTGATACAAATTTATATGCGAACTGGACACATTTTACATCAACTGAATATGGAATCTACAAGTACCTACGAGGTAAGGGGATTATCGAAAAAAAATATTCTATTGAATATAATACTTTTTACGCTAATTGCACACTAATAACTACGAGGACCAGTTATATATTTTATTAAGTCCCTGTAAGTATAAAATAGATGGCGCTAGATCTTTTAGCTGCTTTAATGCATCTGAAAACTTTTAAACCGTTCGAATTGTTTTATTTCGAGTGTAGAACTCTAGCGAACTTCAGACAATACTCAAATTATTCTAGTTATTAATTGCATATTAAATCCGCTCTCTTTGGCCAACGAAATCGGAAGTTCGGTTGTATGGTTTCGTAACAATGTCTTAATTAAATAACTTCTGATAGCAATTTTCGAACTGATGCAAACTTTTAAACGGAAACTTGTCCAAGCAAACAATGCTTCACGTAAACTCATTTCAATTTTCAACGTCTTGAAGGTGGAGACAGATGAGGAAAGTACTCTTCATGCTGCTTGTGATCTATTTGAGATTGGTTATTTTAATTGAATTTGCAAGGAAAAGTTGCAGTGACAAATCCTAGTTGAGCTTGAACTAAAAATGTATAGTTTTCGTAACCACTGAAGACTATTTTAGACAATTATTGTTAATTGTGAAAAAAAAAATTAAAATTCCATCTTCTTTTAAATTTTTTTTTTAGACTTTTAAAACCTTTAAAAAGTTAATACGACATTAAGAAACTACCTCCGTTCTACTTTAAAAGGAAAATTATATTCTACTAAATTTGATTTCTAAGAAATAAAAAAAGTTTTTATTATTAAAGCTCTTATTGTGCTCGGGACTTCATCGGCGTGAAATAATAATAAATTATTTTGGGTATACTATTCTTCAGTTTAGCACAACACAGTTTTGTAAACTATAGATGCTACCAACGACGATGTTATGTCGCTCTTGCGAGTTAATCTTAAAATATATTTTTAGATAATTTAAAATAAATCATTCTTTCAATACACAGTTTTTTGGTTTCTTGAATCGTTTTCACAGCGCACACAACGAAGCACTTAAAGATGAATAAATGGAAATGTGGAAAAACATGCATTTCCACATTTCCATTTGTTTCTTTGCTCCTATTGCCGCTGCGTGATGTTTCATAGCCTAAAGCCTTCTTCGATTAATGGTCTAACTAACACAAATAAAACGTATAAATAATTATTAAATTCAAATCAAAATTAAAAAGATTTGATAAGCAAACCAACTTAATTATCTTATTCCATATATTTAGGTTAAAATATATACTATGCTACAATGTCTGATATATATGCACCTTTCCAGCAATTGACTGGCAGGCGTCTTGTAATAAACTTTCAAGATGTACCTCTCAACCAAGAGGCCACTGAGGAAGTTTTTCGCTTATTTTTTTGGTTTAAATAAAACTAGGGCGGACGAAAGATGTAGGTTGGTCAATTTCTTTATATTTTATTTATATTAATATGTTTTATTTTACCTCATAAGCTTATACGCCCTTCGAAGTCGAATTTCTTCAGTTTTCACTACATAGTATAAAACGAAGTCGCGTTTTTTGTCCACATGTGCGCTTAAATCTTAAAAACTACGCAACAGATTTTGGTGCGGGGTTTTTCAATAGATAGAGTTATTCGTCAAGGTTTTTTATATAACGTTCACAGTTATTCTGGACTCTGTGTTTAGCATTAGCGTAGCACTCGAGCGAAGCCGGGGCGGGTCGCTATTAAAAAGTAATCTGCGAATAAACTTCATGTAATTACAATTTTGCATTTCAAATAAATTCGCGTGTTAACTAATTGTCTTTAGTTGTCAGTGAGTGTGAATTCATATATAAATATTTTGAAAGAGTCTGTGTATTCAATTTTATATGTATTCAATTCGTTACTTCTATATAACCTCGCGTTTGACATGTGATTACTGAAAATGCATTCAAAGGTTATGAATGAAAATGTGTTTCAACAACTTGTTATATTTTTTTAACTATTAACGTCTACTATTACTTAAATAAAATTGTATGAGTTATGAGCATATCTTTGGTTCAGATTTAAAACGCGTCGCCTTGTTAACCACGGCCTGTCCCCGGTTTGAATCCTGGAAAACAACATGTCGAGACATTTCTACCGTAAAACGTGATTTTCGTGATTTCTTTGTTAATCAAATTCTCTTGCATATAAATTGTGATGTTCTTAAGATCTCAAAAATTGTTTCCACAGCTGAGTTCGCAAACTCCATTTTTCTTTAGTAATACCTGTCAAGGGATTACACGACCTCCTCTAGGTTTTACTTTATCTCCACTGTGTGACTTAGGGAATACAATCCAAATACTATTGTATTTTCTCCTTGTGTAAGCTACTTTTTCTTGATGGATGTGTACCTATGAGTTAGATTCTGGGCCCACAAGGGTCGTTTATAGACGTAGACAAGTCGTAACTTAGTGAGGCTTGGCTTATTCAAATAATAATATATTATAATATAATTAAGCTAACTAGTTTGTTTGTACGCGCTTATCTTGGGAACTACTGGTCGGTTTGACTATTTATTTTAAGAATGCCTTTAGCCATAAAAAATAAAGTTGTGACGAAATACGGTTGGGATTAAAGAAACAGTAGTGAATGTCGAAAAACGGGAAAAATAATTTATCTTTGAGGGTTTCTGAGGGAAACTGAATAACTATGTATGAAAGAATGATTCTTCTTTAAATTATCTAAAAAAATATCCGCGATAGTATATGTCTATCTCTTAGGATTAACTCGCAAGAAGGACGGAACCAATGGTTTTGTAAGCAACGACTGTAAATAAAATTGACAAATTAATATAGAAATATCCTCATACGGTCTGTAATTAACGCAATTACAAGTAGTATGCATTTGAATAAAACACTTCAAGGGTTTTAAACGCGAAATATGTAAATTAAACTTCTCCGAGTGTCCTCGTGATCACGGCTGCTGTTTAACGAATTGTCATTGAAAATTGAATTTTGAATTTTAACGAATACATTTCGCGTTTAAAACCGTTAAATTGTATTATTTAAACGTCCAGATTCCGTAGACAACAAGACGAAGCGTCGAGCGAAATAAAAGCACAACCAAAACGAGTCCCTATAAGGCCCTATTTCATTTACCTGCACCGCTCATCTAGATATAATAATTTAATATCGTTCGTTCGCGGCGATAAAATTCTTTATGCATCGAGGTGGAACTGTCTGAGAATTTCCACCCCTTAACTGTTTCATTTCGTTAACGAAATTATTCAATTACGCTTCGGGAAATCCTCTTACCTTTGAGCTTCGCCTTAATGCCCGGGGTATTAGCTATTCAGTGAGCGATAGTGTTTTTTTGTGTAGTGGACGTAATTTTGGGACTATATACATATTTAATTTTAAATAAAACAGTCTCCCCGTGACCACGGCTGCTGCAAAGCATCCGAAACGTCGGGCTGAAGTTAAAAATTATTTTCAAATAAGTTTAACTAATATATCGCGTTTTAAACCGTTAAAGTGTTTTATTTAAATACAGACTTGTAATTACTATATACTATGAGTGTTGGTTACGTTTTCACTCGGGCTGAGCCAATTATTTTTTTTAGAATAGAGGAGAACGGACGGGCGGCAGGTGATATATCCCAGCTATACAACATTTAAACAAAATGCACTGTTGATCTATTTTGGCTTTGAATGTACGGAAATCCACAGACTGAAATCGTTACGCGATTAAACTTCATAGCTCTGCGGTGGTTTGTGACCCGGACAGAATTTTAATATTCCTCCCACCCATTTAATGTCCAGATTTCCAGACGAAGTCTGACATGTTTAAAAAAAAATTAGATTGATCTGAAACGTGTTTGCGGACCCGGCGGATATCGAAGCCACGACTCTTTGATTATTATACAATGCTACCATTGCGCCAACGAGGCCGTCGCATTTTTGGATTCGTAAATAGTATGTTTGTCATATATGTATTTTTGTCAATCAAATGACAGATCTTGCCCGAATAAATAAAAACTCAAGGAAGCTCTTGTTCTCTAACATGTTTAAAATTGTGTTTTAGCATTAGCTTCTATTTGTTCTTAGATAAGTATTAGGTATTGCCCTTACGTATGAGTTTAGTTCAAATCGGAGATGGCAGGATGAGTTCAAAAGAGGTTCTTTTTGATGACATAATAGTTATCCATGATTTGAATGCCTACCACGCTGCTTCTATACAAATACAAAAGACCGTTGAAAATATTCGAATAAAATTTGCAAATCGGAAAAGTAATGAGTACAACTTACCGCAAAATAAAAAAAACTCTTTAATGATTACTCCAATACCCCAAAAACTATGTATTTATACACTATGACTTGAACACAATATTATCTTAGCGAATATTATATTTTGAATTAATCAAAAAGGCTTATTTGCTTCATTGTAAGCCAGAAACTTTTGAAAACATCTCCGTGTCGCATTATGTAGGCGTTTTGCATTTCTCAAGGTGTGCCTCAAGTTTCACAGTTAAATGACCCGTGGGTACATTTAGTAGGTATGAGAGACGTGATATCTGTTGTTAAATGTAGCTTCTACAAGAAGCGGCAAACTTTTATCGCCTTTGAACTTAAACTGTGCTTTTGGAATCTTCGCGAGACTGGATTTGGTGAACTTCGCAACGTGCGCAGATTAATTTATAACATAAAAACATTCATAATTAAGACGTTGTTATATTTTTAACGACACAACGGTTCTCGCTGTTCACTTGTAAGAAAACCCTAGTCTTATAATATCACTAGGTGTGACAGCGACTTCTTTTGCGTAGAATAGTTACTTTAATTATCCAAATTTGTTTTTGCAAATTTATCTTCATACTTATAAATTTAAGCTATTACCTATGATGTCGGTCGAAAGCTGTCGTTCTTGCGAGTTAGAAGCAGTAAATACTATATTTCAATTCGAACCAGTAGTTCCGGAGATTAGAGTATTCAAACAAACAAACGAACTTACACTTCAACTTTATATATTAGTATAGATAAGTCTTATCATTATTATTAGCAGAGAATCTAGTGGAGGACCCATCATCTCCGTCCTGTACTTTCTGTTTCTAGTCTTGAACACCAAAGATTTCCACGTTATTACCGTAGTCATTCCACGATTACAGCCTTGGTCTCCCGTGATATTGTTTGCATTCTGGAGTTCAACAAGGCCCTTGGCTCTTTCATCCGGCACTCATAGTTTTCGTACATTGGTATTGGATATTTTCATAGATTCATAGATTCATGACCAAGACTAGTCTTTTAATGAACATTTTTCAATAATGTGTATTAGTTTGGTCTTTTTTTTTGTTTTACATATTTTATTTTCTAGAAGCATAAAATAGCCCTTTTAAATATTATATTATTTATAAAAGGCCCTTTTATCAAAAAGGTTGCACACCCCTGCTTAAGGCCGCTAACAAAGTATTTGTGTCGTTTCAAGTAACGCGTAGCCTAGAAGACCGTGCAAAAGGTATAAATTCTGAAAACATAATATGTAGTTTCGGTTGGGAGAGGCACAAAACTGATCCGTAACTTGTCTGTAAATAAAATCGATCAATAAAAACAGACATGTGTCTGCCCAATGTTTCACACAAGAGAAACAGCCTTCGATAGAAGCTACCGTACCAGCTATCCAGTTTTTAGTTTAGATAAATAGAGAAAAACATACAAAGCACGCTGTTAAACCGCGCGCGGGTGAAACCCAGTTGCAAAATATAACCGATTCATGATAGAATGCACTGTGTTTTTTCATTTATTTATTTGTTTTGATTGAAAATGAAAAATTGTGCACCGGTCTGGAAAAATGTGTTGTGCTTTTTTATATCAATTAAAAATCTGCCCGGTATGTACAGTTTTATGTCAAGCTTGGGTTCACTTGATGGAAGGAGAAATAAGTCATATAACATCTAACACAGATGTCGAGCTACGTTGTCTATGACATGTTGGCTATGGGCATTGGGAAAGCAACAGTTGCATCTGCTCAAACGAAAGTTCAAACGAAGTCTAACACGTTTTAGAAGCATTATAAATGATTAAGTATTGGATACTTTACGCGAGTGTACACATGTAAATAACGGTTTAAAACGGAAATTATATAAGATTTTCAGTCTTGCAGTAGGTATAGTCACGGGTCCACGGCTAAATCAGTCAACTAACATATTTCATATACAAAACCTTAAAAGTATTTCATTTATAAATTAATTTTAATTAAATATGTTGAAGCTGATGGGGATCGTAACCGCGATTGTTACTTACGTTGCTACCATCAACGAGACCCTCAATGTTACATACGCAAACAACTAGAGTATCTTTGGCGAGAGACAGTTGTCATGAACAAGTTTTTGGTGGAATTGATTAGAGAGCCAATCTGTCTCAACGATTCGGCCGTATCGATTGTCAAGCCGTTCCACGGGGTGCCGGTCTCGCGGTATCCACATTGAAACTAGCCGAAACTGTTTGACCTAGTTTTTTACCTCTTTTATTTTTACTCGAAAACACTAACTGAAATTGAGTGGATTGGAACGAAAATTGAATTCGCGTTTGACGCTTCTTGGCGAGATTTTCCGCGTTAGACTGGAATTGTAAAAATTAATTGAAAACTGGACACTTGGTATGTTACGGTTTGTTTTTCTGCTCTTACATACTGAACTACCGTCATACGGAAATACGGCGTTTCTAACAAAGTAATTACTACCTCCGGAGCATAAAAATCTATACGAATATTTTAAAAGATGAGTTTGTTTGTTTGACCGATAATCTCAGAAAGTACCAGTACAGTAGTTGAAAAGTTATGTGGTAACAAAAACAAACGGGAAAAAATTATTTACCTTTAAGAGTTCCGTTGCGTGCCCTGCGAAAACGGTTAAAAATATGTAACAAAGAATGATTCCCCTTAAAGTGATCTAAAAGTCATGTCTATGTTTTAAGATTTGCAAGAACGACGGGATGCGGACGACAACGATTGGGTACTAACACACAACGGTACCCAGCTATAATGATGAGGTATAAAGATGAGGTTTGCAAAAACAAAATTTGGTGTCCAAAATAACTATTCTACGCTTGCCCACAAATTTAAAAGTCGAATGTAAGCCAAACAATTTGCACAAAACAATTATTTATGGAAATCTTATAAACATTTAAACGAAGACAGTGTCGACGAAATAGCGAAATATTTACAAGGAGAATTCGACTCAACATTTGCATAAAGTTGAAATAAAATCCAACGTTCAACAGACTTCCTGACATTTGCCCAAAGTTCCTTTCGTCCGCGATTGTCTCCGCTTTAAACTGTTTTCAAATGATGCACTTGTTTTTTTCAACTTTCTTAATGAGCTCTGCAGTACACCATTCTGGATTTCAACAGTTTTAAACCATGGTTTATTTATAATATTAACTCCATTACAATGTTAACTTTATACTTTTGTCCTCAAAAGTGAATCTATGTTGTCTGTTATTTTACGCGTGTACTAAACAATTAAATGTAGTTAACATACCTACTCTTGGACATTTCAAATTCAAATTATTTCACAAAGCACATTACACATAAAAATAACCTAAGATTAGTGGTGAAGCACCGGTTCACAATGTCCCCCAGGGGGTTAGAAACACAACAAAAACACTTTAACGGTTTAAAACGCGAAATATTCGTTAAAATTATTTGAAAATGACCTGACTTATTTGAAAAGTTAAATATCATTTTCAAAACAAACATCTAAAACATATTACTGCATGTTTGTTTCGTATCTCCAAAGCTAAAATAGGTCGAGATTGCATCTTGTTGGGATGTTATATGGCTAGGGTATTTCCTCTTCCATCGGATGAACCCCTAACTTGTCTGCCCTCCTCTATTTAAAAAAAATATATTTACGCTTTGAGTATCCATCGAATAATAGCAAAACAACTAACGAACAAGAAAGATATGGAATACGAGCTATTAACTGAATCAAGACAAATTATTTTGTCAACAGCCTCTAAAGAGCTAAAAACGTTACGTGCATCGTATAGTTTCAAAAATCCACGCTTGAAAATATCTCGAAGATCCCCCGTTTACCTAATGAAATGCTCCCTATAATTCATCTAATCAAACTTAATTTAATGACTTCCCTTTTAAGCTCGAATGGCGGCAGAGGGCAGCACCATAGACGGTTCATAGAAGACTGTTTGATCCCCGAACTCATTATGAAAGCTCAGCTTTTCCACCCGGTGCTCAACGAACTCAACTTTGATTGACTTTTTGTACATTCGTATGGGACTAGCAGTTGTTACTTAAAATTCGATTTTCCGGTTTACTTCTATACAATACGTTAAAACGAAATAATAATTTTCTCTGTGTATGGAAAACAATTTAAAATTCGGCGTAAAGGTAAAAGCCAAATAAATTGACGAATAGCTTTCGTATTTGATTTGAACTAACTATGTTATCAATCAATCTATTATATTTATATGCAATTACATACTTCTGTGCCCTGCTCAAGCGAAATTCTCATTATGACTCGGGAACTCTACTAGGCAACGTCATATATTATGTTAGCTGTGTCTTCGTCCGCGTAGAATGGTTATTTTGGACATTACTTAAAGAGGAATCATTCTTCCATACATTTTTTTTGGTATCTTCAACTTCGCAGCGGAAGCAATGGAAACCCACAGACATGAATATGTTTTTTCACATTTCTCGCTGTTTACTCGCTTCTACAAGTCGCATCGCGATGTTTTATAGCCTATAGACTTCCTCGATAAATGCTCTAAACAACACAAAAATATGTTTAAATGGAACCAATAGTTCTAACTCTTCAGCTTTATATATTAGAACAGATCGAAATTAATTTATTTATGATTGCTTTAAAATCATTAGTTTGCGTCCAATGTAAAATTCGTGCATTGATTTACTATAATGGGCACAGATAATACGTAAATTACATATTTGCTCATCAATGCGTCAACATTTTCCGGTAATTAGTGTGTGATACAAAGAGTAGGTACATTATGTTTAAACAATTTATTGTCAAAATTTCTATTCATTTGCATTTGCACTGTTAAATATTGTCTATAGTTGACGATGGTACACATGAAATAAAACATTTTTGAACGGTTTAAAATGCGAAATAAAGCTAATGCTAGCGTAGCAGTTTTTTACTTTGACGTCCGAGAGACCGTCCATCTTTGGTCTCATCGTGACCACGGCTGCTGCAAAGCATCCCAAACGTCGGGCCGTAGTTGAAATCAGTTTAACTAATATATGTCGCGTTTTAAACCGTTAAAATGTTTTATTTTAAAGTAATTACTACAGATAGGAATATCGTTATGGAGGCGTTTATTAAAAGATCGTTTTGTTAGGGAGAACTTATTTAAAACAATCAAACTAAAATTGTTCTAGTTTTACTTGACAGTTCAATCAGTGACCTATGAATAAATTTGGATATGTTTAATTGTTTTCCAACTCTATCTCAATAAATTCAGTTTAAAATTTTGTCTGTAATTTAGCCAAATAAAACTCATTAAATAAAACAGTGATAACGGTATAAAATCCAAAATATTGACCGACAACGTATTTTAAACTATAAAAGGTTCTTCATAAAAAGAAAGTCCGCTTTAAAATAAGTATTTATTTGTCGTGTTCCGAGAGAGTAAATCATACTTCATTTAAACTTCTATCGAGTAAAATTATTACACAATTCAAACTACAAAGCTCGTCGCGATATTGAAGTGCTTTTATTTTAATAAATTCAAATTATATCAATTCTTTTCTATAGCTTTAACTTATTTTTTATTTACACAACTAGTAGTAAATTACATATACCTAGTTGAAAGACAACTTATAATTTATTTATGATCGGTTAATACAAGTCAAAATTTGATTTGATTCAGATGTAACGACCACAGAATCGACATTGCCGTCATATCTGTTACCAACCCCAAATGCAACGTTGAAATACTTTATATCTTCGTCCTGCAAAAATAACCTCGTCAAAATATACTCACAAACAAGGGTTCAGTGGGGTTATAACAGTTTTAACCGTTTAAAACGCGAAATATATACTTACTTACTGGAACAACTTTACAACAAAATCTGACTGGTATCCCTCCATATACATCTATTTTGTTATTGTATCTTTGTGTGTGGAATAAATGTTTTGTTTTGTTTTTTTATTATCTTATTTATTACGTAATTTGTCTATGTCATAATGTTTTAGATGCCTTGCAATAGGGGTCACGGGGGGGCTGAAGATGGGGGGTGTTCTTAATGTCAAAGTGAAATTTGCACCGCTACCAACATCTGTTTCGTCCAAGTTAAGTTCTGTAAAGAATTCACTAATGGTATCTTTTCGTTTCTAGGTATGCCATTTTTTTGGGATCTAGTATTTTAAACCGTTAAAATTGTTTTATTTAAATGATACCTCGCATAAACTACAGACAGAACTTAGCTCTGTTGATACTAGGTTAATGTTTTTTAGAGTTTACACGACGCGTTTGCAGTTTCGCGGTGACGAATTGACGCGCGAGTGTGCGACCGGCTTTATAAACATGAGACTACTTTATTACGTCATAACCTCGGAATTGCTTGTGGGGTAAAAAATTAGGTCAAACGAGAAACGCGACAATTTCAACCGTTATCGGCTTAAATGCTGTGTTCCCGAATTACTTAGGCGAGGTCGCGTAAACCAAGTCAAAGTCAAGTAAATTCCGTAATGAAAATGACCTTTCAATCTTAAGGAATACACTACTGAGTTTCTTGTACGTACTAAGATGAACTGAATGTATTTGCCATGTATATGCCAAACTGCTAACTCCGTCATAGCTCTAATCCGATTTTAGATACTTGATAAAAAGTATTTGTCACTTTTACTCGTTTATTTTAATGATACAGGAGGACAGAGCATAGAGTTCACGTAATGGGAGAAATACATCAGTCACATAACATCTACACGAGATGCGCGGTCGACCTATGTTTGGCTGAATGAATGAATTTTAATCTGTGGATCTTCCTACCGACATTCCTACCACCTATTCAATATCCAGATGTCCTGACGAAGTCCAACATGTTTCAAATAATTATAAACATACTGGACCCGGTGGGGATCGAATCCACGAGTCATTGATTATGAGCCATACGTTGCTACCATTAGACTAGCGAGGCCGTCAAATGTTTCCGCATGAAGGCTAATTTTGCACTCACAATGATTAAATTAGATTCTCTATACTTACTTTTTCAAAATTTAATCATTCTTACTCTTATATTAAGAGTAAGAATGATTAAATTTCCACTATGTCCACTAAAAGTATGACAAAAGTATACATGTCATTTTTATATGAACTTATAATATAAATATGTACAAGTCAGAGATGACAAATCCTAACAGACAATAAGTACTAGAGACATATAAGAGCTATCAAAACTCTATAGTAAAAAAGCTCCACATCCAAAGTTGGAATCATGTTTTTTTATGTCAAACAGACATACATATTAACTTTTTACGTTGTGCACAATACATTTTGGCCTTAGTAACATATGTATTGTTTATGTGCCATAAGTTGGCCATCCCTGGTAGAACCCAAAAAGATGTAACAACTGTTGTAACAATCATAAAAAAAAACCTATGATTTGGATACTTTTAAGCTGTCGAGGAGATCTACAACTATTATCTCGTATTTAAGCTTCTATAAACCTCGCCTCGTTTGAATACATTTTCGTGTGCTGATAGTCATAACTGTTGACGAATTCTAAAAAAATAAATCCACAAATTCAATTTGGAAAAGAACAGTTCACGTGACGATGGAACAACAGAGCTCGGGCGGGAAATATGAATAGATTCAGGATTCGTACGTCCTCGGAAAACTATTTTCGTTTAGATTTATCGGTAAACAAACTGTTCACTGTTGTCGGCGTTGCTGTGATTTGTTATTAAAAGCGGAGGTAACAACGCTATTCTATTGGAATGAACGGGGCTTTGCAGCTTTCAGTAGAAATTTTAAAACAAAAGAAGGGTTAGATTCAAAATGGATGGCACTGATGGGACTTGAACCGACGACCATGGGTCTAGATTATTAAAGAGATTTCTTTAATTTAGTCTTATTCATTTCCTTAAATAAATTAAAATAAATAATTATGTATTACCATCATTATTCACAAAAAAATTGATGACATTCGCGGTTCACTTTTTTATCAATGAACTTTGCAGCCCTTTCAAATAAAAACAGTTTAAACCGTTTAAAACACGTAATATATTAGTTTACAATATATTTTAACTACGGCCCCACACAACGTTTCGGTTGCTTGGCAGCAACCGTTGTCATGTACTATAGTTATTAATTACACATTACTATTAATAAATATATAGAAATATATTTTAAATACGTTAACTAATATATTTCGCGTTTTAAACGGTTAAAAACCATAAAGATACTATTAAAGCGAAATGCGTTTTTCCCAAAAGCCTAATTACATATATGTGTTATATATAATTTAGTGTTCCAAATATATCAAACGCTTCGTTAAGAATTCTAGTCATGAATAGGTACGCCATCTATATATATATCTATAGCGACCTATAGCATGTGTACGTTTCAGTTTCAGTGTATAGTTTTCAAAAGCTTTGAAACAGTATGCGAGTTATATGGCTCCAAGTAAAACTTACGCTTCTCTACTTTTGAGACCCACTCACAACATTAACGCATGTTTTTACTATATCTAGAGATTTACTTTAGTTAATTAAACACTTTAACGGTTTAAAACGCGAATAGTTAAACTTGTTTAAAAAATATTTTAACTACCCGTGACCACGGCCCGAAACGGCGGGCCGTAGTTAAAATAATTTTCAATCAAGTTTAACTAATATATATTGCGTTTTAAACCGTTCAAATGTTTTATTTAAACATGCTTTAGGTACTTTATTGTTTCGAATCTTATATTAACAAAGTCAATATTAAATGTTAACTGAACTGTTTATATTTTCATAATTTAATATTTTATTCTTTGATTTTTTTTTAATGATTTACATAAATAAATAAATAGGTTTTATAATTTTAAGACTTTTGAGAAGTAGAACTTCATAAAAGCATGTTTAAGTCTATGTCAACAAAAGGCTGGGAACCAGTAGAGCCTGCCGGATCTGGGCCAAGCATTGTTCCTATCCTCTGTAAATAGATTGAATCAAAGACACTTTGAAAAATGAAGGCACAAAGTCTTTGTAGGCGGCAATAGGGTCGACACAATGAGATTGACTGTGAGAGTTAGGAAATGTACAATTTTCACACGAGTCCGCCACATTTCTATCTGTTGGACTTCGGCCGTAGCAAAGTAGCGAACATTAAAGTTCCTATTTCGTATGATACAGGAGAACAGAGGTCACTTGACTTTTTCAAGTGTGGAAGGTGGTTCGTGACCCAGACAGAATTTCGATATTACTATCGTCAGTCATTTAATATCCAGATTTCCAGATAAGGACCAACGTGTTTAATAAAATTTTTAAATGATTCTATTAACAAGTTGGATCCGATGGTATTCGAATCCACGACCCGCCGATTGTTAGCCCCACATTGCTATTTGCTACCAATGTACGTGCCGTGGGAATATGTTTTGCGTTGTGTATGTTTTTAACTTTATCGTTTTCTAATTGTCAACTTGGCTACTGTCCAAGGTCTAGAGATTTGCATCAAAAAATTACTTCAGATAAAAATGCAATGAAGTTTCGTTTTTTTGTACTTATAGTCGTATTTACCCATTGTCGCTAACAAAAATCACAAAGAAAATGTAAGGGTTCGAATTTATGGAAAACATAATTGACGTATACTTTGATAACGGAAGTTATAACTGTTCTAACAAGTTCCTTTAAATAATACCGATCAGTGAAACAGATATATAAATTATTTAAGTCTTCTTCGTTTTTAATTATATCATATAGGTTAATTGCTTTTGAGCTTGGCCTGTAGATGGATACAGCACAGGACATTTCATGAGAAATTTAAAAGATGTTATTGGGATCGGCGGATGGTCGTGTTTCCAAAATTTACAAAGTGTCAATACACTTTAAAAAAACTCGCCTACAAAAATATTGGGAAGAAATAGCAGAGAATCATTTCAAAATCGAATTGCTTCAATTAACACGGTTAAGGAAACCCGACGTCTATTATTCTACAAAGAGCTGTGGAGAAGGCGCGATTTTGTATGGCGAGGCATCAAATAGGAATTTTTTGGCAAACCTCAAAAGTTGCTAAAAGAGATATTTCAATTCATTAAAAATATTTCGCCGAGTAAAATTGAAAGCTTAGAGAACGGCTGAATGGAACTTTGCTTTTCGTATTTTCTTTTCATTTATTTAGACAGGATTTCTTTTAATCGACTTAATTAACTCTTTTCTATCCGATCGAAATTTTACACTTTGTTCCCTTCCCCGGATAGCGTGAGCGTTGGCATACAAAGTTTTCTTATAGAGATCATTTGAAGGACTAAGTAGAAATTCTGATGGGCTGGTTGGTTTAATGTTCACAACGATGATTGCGTCGTGGTCGATCCCCGCCCGGTCAAACATGTATCTAGGAATATCGAAATTCCGTACGGGTCAAGAATCACGGTCCACATAAGAAAAGGGCGTGAAAGTTTAATTGCATTTCGGTTTCCGTCTGCGTATTTCCGAATGTCTAAACCAAAATAGCTCGATAGCGCATCTTGTTCGGATGTCAAATGTCTTGGTTATCACCTACCATCAAGTAAACCCTAGCTTGTCTGTCGTCATCTATCACAAAAAAAACTCTATTTTATATGTTGTCTGTAGTTTATGAGATTTTTACAAGTTATTGATTAAAACGAAAAATTTTAATAAAACACTAACGGTTTAAACCGCGATATATTCTCCCCGTGACCACGGCTGCTGCAAAGCATCCGAGACGTCGGGCCGATGTTAAAAATCATTTTCAAATAAGTTTAACTAATATATCGCGTTTTAAACCGTTAAAGTGTTTTATTTAAATGTGTACTACTCGCGTAAACTATAGACAGTTGTAAAACGCAAAATATAATATTTTTAACTTATTTGTCCTAGGATCGGTACATTTCAGATGGTATGCAGCAGCCGTGGTCACGGTTGACAGTCTCCATCTTATTGAGTGGCTGGCTGGCTTATATGGCTGGGGTTTTTCACCAACCAAATTTCCTCTATTAAAAATTACAATAGAGACGTCGTTTAAATTGTATTGTAATTATATGAAATAATTTTTTTTTAAGTAATCTTTCCACAGATGAGAAGGATGTAATATTTTTCGCCTACAATACGTTGTTTGAAGCATCCCTGGAGGCACATTTGCAGGAACAACGGATGAGGCCGTAGAGTAGCTCTTTGTAACTCAACAATATTTGTTACGAGTTACGGTGTACTTAAACCTCGCAGGGATTTAAATCTGACCCATGGCATTCTAACATTTTGATAAAAAAAATATACGTAAAGATATTTTTAGCAACACAAAAACGCCTGTTGCTAGCAAGTTATATTTCAAAGTCTAAAATCATTTATTCACATAGGTATATAGGAACGTCAAAAAACTAAAGAATCTAACTTTATAATTACTCATTTTTTTATCGCCATAGATACAATATATACATTCAGAGCAGTTTTTATTGTACATACGATTTATTTTAAATACGCTCTGAGGTTTCCAGTGCTTTGCAGGTGTAGTAAGGATAAATTAGTTTGTTTCGCGATTTAAACCGTTAAAAGTGTTTTATTTAGAACTATCGTACTTATTCATCGAGAGAACATTAAAGCCACAAACGGTTCCAAGTATTTGGTGAGATAAAAGAATCAATTAGTGACGTAAACAAAGGAAAGCGATTCAATGCGATGTTTTTTTTCGTCTAGAGTGGTTTGTTAAACATTTACTTTGATAGTGATATTGAGAGAGCGATTAGTTCAGCCGTTAATTGATTTAACACAGATTAATTAACGCTTAACTCGTGGATTATGATTTCAGTCATTATGGAAGTAATTGAAAATTGGTTTCATTACAAGATAATAATTGAATATTAATCCGCTATTTCGGTCGATGTATACGAACTTTTAATTGTAAATTCGACATTCTTTTTTTACTTACAAATTTTCTAATATTTCGACGAATTGGTGTTATTATTTGGATCGTAACCTGTCTACAAACATTTATATATAGATAGTAAACGAGATACTCCTGCCATATCACATAGTAGGTATAAAACTAAGTTGCTTTTTCTGTCCCCTGTGTGTGTGAATGTTGATGCCATTTTTTAATAGATAGAGTGATTCAAGAGGAAGGATTTATATACAACGTACACAGTTTTTCTGTAGTAAATTTAGTATCAGTTTTGCACACCAGCGAAGTCGGGGCGGGTCACTAGTAACGTTTATATAAAATACGTAAGTTTTAATTTACTTAACGCGAGAGGTGCATGTATCAATAGATTTGAAAAAGTTCGACTATAACGTTTTGGACTCTGTAGCTCAATTGCAACAGCTCGGAAATCTGTGAATCTGTGTCGGTGCAAGTAAGACTCTTTTAATTTAACGTCGATTTTTAATTTAGAGTTTTACGATAAGGCACAAACAAGTGTCTATAGTTTTTAAAACTGGAATTGGAAAAATTCGTATTCTTCAATCATTCCTCGGTTTATTTTCGCTCGAGCTTTTCCCAAAAAAAAAAACCCGCCGAAATTAACGCAAAAACGCAAATAATAGTTTGAAATTAAAAGCGCAGTCGGTTGCTGAACTCTGAAAAATTGTAGGCGAAAAACTCAGAGGGTTAATTTGGACTTCTCGTTTGAGAAAGGCTGTATTTTACAAAAATAATGGCGCGCCCGACTTATTTCTCTGCTTTATTAAATTGATGGCCGCGAAAAAGTGCTCCACCGTCGTTATCTTTATTAATCACTAGCTGTGCCCGCGACTATGTCTGCATAGAATAATTATTTTGGGCATAAGAATTTGTTTTTGCAAATTTCCTTCTTTATAAATTACTACCTGTGCTCACGACTTTGGTATGCAAAGCTTTTAATCTTTATAAATATAAGCTGTTACTAACAAAGTCAGGCGCATCCCGTAGTTCTTGCGAGTTAATCTTAAAATAGAGATAATAAATACTGTCACGATCTTTTTTTCGCATCATTTGAAGAGGAATAATTCTTTCATAAATATATTGTTAGTATCTTGAAACGTTCTCGCAGCGTACGCAACGGAAAATTTCAAAGATGAATAATTCTTCTCGTTTGTTCCACATTTCCCATTGTTTCTTCGTTTCTGAACAACCGAACCAACACAAAAATATGTTTTAAATCCAAATCAGTAGTTCCCGCGATTAGCGCGTACAAACAAACAAAAAAAAACTCTTAAGCTTTATAATGTATTATAGTGTATTAGTATAGATATTGCCCTGATGCCTTTGCAAAATAGGTTTACTAGGCGCGGTGTAAAGACCCCTCGTTCGGCAGGAAGGCATTATTCGTGATGAGATCCGCGTAATGAGGACAACTGAAATTGAGTATGATTGAGAGGACCCAGACACGATTCGTGCCCCGTTAATGGAATTACTTATGGACCACTAAAATATTACTGCGACTGAGATGTGTTGTTTGTTTTGACTATTAACAAGGTGGATATTTCTGTACTTCATGCGGGTAGTACACATTTAAATAAAACACTTTAACGGTTCAAAACGCGATATATTAGTTAAACTTATTGAAAATTATTTTTAACTTCGGCCCGACGTTTCGGATGATTTTT
Source organism: Leptosia nina (assembly GCA_963661955.1). Lineage (NCBI taxonomy): Eukaryota > Metazoa > Arthropoda > Insecta > Lepidoptera > Pieridae > Leptosia > Leptosia nina. The sequence goes on along the minus strand of CAVLEF010000002.1, from coordinate 11,999,574 downwards.
AAGTTTAACTAATATATCGCGTTTTAAACCGTTTAAGTGTTTTATTTAAATGTGTACTACTCGCGTAAACTATAGACAGTATTTGGTTTAAAACTCGTAATATATCAGTTAAACGTATTTAAAAATCATTCGAAGTACGTCCCGAAGTTTCTGTAAAATAATTTTCGAGTAAGTTTAACTTATATATTTCACGTTTTAAACCGAAATATTTTTATTACATCACCCAAGTTAATTAGTTGTGGTAATTTGTGGAATCTTAAATTAATAATCTTTTCAGATAGAAATAATTAATAATATGACATCATGATTCTATATGTAAAAAAAAAATGAAAAAAAATTGGTAGAGCAACACGGAACGCCGGAATGTATAATCGATTTTTAAATTAAGCTATAAATCGATACTTCTTGTTAAATTTGTAATTTTCTTCATTCGTTTTTGTCCTATAACATCTTCTTAATGAAATCTGTGAGCGATACCCCCAGATTTATGGTCCAAGCCTGTGTAAAGATACGTGAAACTTTTTGTATCCGCCCATTGATCGACGTTCACCTACTTTCCCGATCACTGATTAATTTCAAAGCATCATCGGCGATGCCTTTTTTTCTCATCTTTCTATGTTTATCGGCCTTTGATGACCTCGTGATTTGATTTTAATTGCTTTTTTTTCATATTTTATACTGAATGTCCGCTGTTTAATGCGGTAATAATATCAACATGATAGCATACATTTTACCGGGCTGGTTGGTGTTATGGTAACAACAACGGGTCGATCCCTACCGGGTCCAATATTTTTCGACTCAATTTATACTTTTCGGAAACATGTTGGACTTCGTCTGGAAATCTGGATGTTAAATGGGTGGCAGGAATATCGGAATTCCGTCCGGGTCACGAACCACCGTCCATAGATTTTATCGTCTATATATTGTGAAGTTTAATCACGTTGCCGTCACGTAGCCGTGGTCACGGGGAGACACGGGTTTCGGGCTTTGCTGCTGCAAAGCATCCGAAACGTCGGGCCGAAGTTAAAAATCATTTTCAAATAAGTTTAACTAATATATCGCGTTTTAAACCGTTAAAGTGTTTTATGTAAAAGATTAAACGTAATAATTTTAGTTATTTAACAATCTATCTACGTAAATTGTATAAGTTTCCGAGTTCTCATCATGTTTTTGGTGGTAGGAATATCTAAATTCCGTCCGTGTCACAAACCACCGTCCACAGATAGAAAGCCGTGAAGTTTAATAGCGTTTCAACTTCAGTCTGTGTATTTCCGAAGATGCAAAGCCATAATAAGCCGATAGCTCATCTTGTTTAGAAATAAGAGTAGATGACATCATTATTATATTTTTTCTCAACTAATCGAAGCGATCTATCTACAGGTCAAAGTTTTAGGCTTATACGCGACCAATTGGTTAGATCGAAGGGCACATTTCTACCTTACACGCTGTCTAGACACAACAAAATTTGCAAAATATATGGATAAATTTTTTGGGATTTGTACGGTAAAGGCTAGGCGTGTAACCTCAAGACTAAAAATAAAGCAGAAATACATAATCTCTTTATCTGTGATTTTTTGTTGTTAAAATAGGCATCAGATATAAATACAAAAAGGGAGGCAATATGAAACATCGCAAAATATGAAAATGGGCTATCGCACAAAATCTTTCGTGAGTGCGGTTTCATAACATAAGTAGTATTTGTAATTTACGTGAGTCAGTTTAGGTCATAGTGGGACAGTATCCTCCACCATGACCACGGTATAGTTTAAATTAATTGACAAGAAATTAAGTTATATAATTCGCATTTCAATAAATGATATTAAAAATTAAAATGATCTTTCGTAGGAGGAGAAAGACTTAGCTCAAAGCCGGCCTAAGATGTGTAGTTAACAAATTCTAAAACATTAGTTTCTGATCTATTAAATCACTCATAAGCAAAAAGGGTGCGCTAAGCTGTTAAATAAAAGTTAATTGAAACGTCAGTCGTGTGGCGAACTGGCTCAGAAATGAAAAATGGAAGATTGGAGCGAAATTGTTATTTTAATACGATCGTCTCTCGCTCATAAAAATTGTTAGGAAAAAATGTTACGCGTTAAGACGAACTTCGGAGTCTCAGATGACGCTCTGTGGCGACAAGTGTCGCGCTGTTTTATTGTTCGATAAGACAGTTTGATGTTTTAAAACGCAAACATATATACTAGCTGCGGCTACTTCGTCGACGTAGATTAGTTATTTTGCGCATACAAATTAGTTTTTTGTAAACGCCCTATTCAGCTCTATGAATTTAAGTTGTTAGTCACAGCGCGGTATTTTTTACCCTTCCTCGATAAATGCTCCACCTAACACAAACATAATTTTTCAATTCGAACCCGTAGTTCCTGAGATTAGCGCATTCAAACAAACAAATAAACTCGTCAGCTTTATATATTAGGATAGATTATGACTCAATACAAACTGGCGTAGGTGGAGAGCGCTATTAAATTATTAATACTCTTATGTGTAAACTACAGACAATAATAAAGCCTAATTTTATTGTTATATATTGTCTGTAGTTTACGCGATTAGTACACATTTAAATAAAACGGTTCTACCACTTGTAAATGTAATTATATTGTTTTACGTGTGTAAGAGTTACTTATATTTGTCTTTTATAGTTCTCAGAGAGGGTATTAAATAATCGTTCGTGATATTTTCTCAAATAAGATGGCACAATAAGCCAATATAGAGTACACTTAAGTGTTAACTTGTCTAGAACAAAGTTGAATGCGCGATATCGTTATTGCTATAAGCTTTTTGCTATTAAATTGCTAATATTAAGTGCTGTCTGAGAGAGCTTTATTTCTATTTCCAATATAGTACATAATTATGTTTTCTTCACAACGGCGTTTCCGATGTGAATGGTTATTATTTACTAAGTGGGCGGGACTCGTCTGTAAAGAGCGATATTATATTAACAAACATGTCATCAATTCATCGTCGTCCGCGTAGAATAGTTATTTTAAATATCAGTTTGTTATTGCAAAACCTCCTTGTATTTTTAAATTATAACTCTTATCCACGAAATCGTCCGCGTTCCGTTGTCGTATACTGTCGCGGACATTTTTTTAGGCCATTTAAAGAGGAATCATTCTTTCATATATATTTTTGGATGTCTTGAACCGTTTTCGCAGCGCACGCAACAGAAAACAACAAGGATTAATTATTTTCCACGTTGTTATAACATATTGCCCTGTTTCTTTGATCCTATTAGTCACGGCGCGATGTTTTATAGCCTTCCTCGATACATGTTCTAATTGACACAACTTTATATATTAGTATAGATTGTTAAAGTATTTGATGAAAATCGTTTTTAGGTAGCTGTATAATCTGTCATCTCTTGGTATGAAATTATCTAGATATCTCCGTTGTCTCCCGAAAAATCGTAGGTTAGCTAACTTTGATTGATCTCGTGTTGTGTTATTCAAAGATAAACAGATAAATCTTTAAGTATTGTCTGTTGTTTACGCGAGTACACATCTAAATATCACTTTTATCGGTTTAATATTGATTGCATAACGTTTTATTATTTGTCCTTAAGTTACAAGGGCTTCTTTTAAGTGCTGATTGATTCTAATACATATTATGTTTTATTTTGTGAATCACGTGGGCTTTTAAATTAAATACGTTGTAACGGTTTAAGACTCTAAATGTATTAGTTTATTTTAATTACAATTTATTTTCACTACGTGGGGGCTGAAGACGGAGGGTGTAACTATTATCGAAATAAAAACTGCTACACTAGCGCCAGACAAATCTTTGTAACTCCGAAAAGACTCGAACAATTATAATGACATTTGGTTTGGTGCTGTGACTACGACAAAATATCGCAGGCAGTAACGATGTACATGTATCAAAATGATAAACATATGTAAAACGTTAACTATTAATAATCCCGCGCAGATAAATTAAATAAAATATACTGCAGTTGAGCAGTTAAACGGTGTAACTTTGTTTTGACAAAATGTAAGCATTTGTTCCAAAGTTCGGATGAGCTAACTGAACCAATAAACGAACTCATAACTATAGTTATTATAACGATTCGCATGGGAGTTGGAAGTTGCTTTTTGTAATGTTTTTAAGCAAATATTGTTCGTTTAATCTTACAAAAATGCCGCTGCTCAGTACAGGTCTCCTATCGAGAGAAAGAGTTTTCAAAGAGTAGACGCTTCACCCATCCTTTTTTTTAATGGTGGAGGAGGACAAACAAATACCCCAGGCTATAGCATCTAAACAAGATGTGCTATCGACCTATTTTGGCTCTGAATATTCGGAAAACCACAGACTGAAACTGAAACGTAATTAAACTTCACGGCGTTTTCATCTGTGGACGGTGGTTCGTGACCCGGACATTTCGACATTCCCATCACCCATGGGAATCTTCGTCTGGAAACATGGATATTAAATTCATGTTTCCAGACGAAGTCCAAGATTTTCCACAAAATTAAATAAAATGATTGGAAAAATTCCTGACCCAGTGCGCATCGAATCCACGACCCGTTATTTATTGATAAATAGTATTCTGGGATATTTTACTACCATCAAGTAAACTGTATGCTTGTCTTCTATTAAAAAAGAGCCAGCGGTGCTTCTGTACTAACAATCTTACAGAAATCAAAACTATAGATTCCATACAATTTATATGGATGACGTTCAAACTGACCACAAAGCAAAAGTATTATTTCTAAACGAATGGAGTTCGCTCAAAAATAATTGCCGTAATACTGCGGTTGTGAAAACATTCGCGGCGACAACAGTAGCGTTAAAAGTATAATCCGTTGCAAAACCCGCGTTTGATCGTTTGAATTCGACGCTAACGAAAATCCACGGCGAATTGAACAATTTCAACTGGAGATAGAGGACGCGGTGTCACTCGGAACCGGATTCGAATAGATTTTAGTTATAATCCATATTTTCTCAAAATATTACATTTTTCTGCTGTCGCAAGTGCGTGGCTACTCAACGTTTACTTTTCGCGTGCACTACAAATTAAATTTCCTACGATTGAATGATATATAATAATTATTAAAAGACTTTTAACGGTTTGATACGCGAAATATATTCGTTAGTTTACTTATTTTTTTTACTACGGTTCTATTATATTCGTACGTTACGTTACGCTACGTTTATATTATTTAAGACAAATCTTTACGGAAATTGTAAAGGCGTTGCTCTGTAAATAAAGTTTTATTTCATAATTAATACAGACAATTTTAACATACAAATACAGTAATCACACTTACCTGTAAATAAAAAAAAACAAATTTAAAATATTTTTTTTTAATTATCTTTATACTATTTTTTTATGTTATAATCAAATGGTGAAACTCACAATGAATTGCATATAATTTACAAGTGACATTGCTTCTGTCAACTTCAAACTTAAGAATAAAAAAGTATTTCTTTACGTACACTTAAAAACTATAATTTGTCGCTGTGGCTTAATTATGAGATTGGTTTTAATCGTAAGTTCGAGTCTAAGAAAGAATCGAACTGTGTCGTAATTTGGAATTTATAATATTCTTCATAACTATAAAAATCTATTACTGTATTTTCGAAGAACGGTAACCGATTAATTCAGCCAAATTCCGAGGTTCGGTTCTGTCAAAATTCGGTTAAACTGTCAGTCCATCCCTAGTTTCAATAGAAGACGAGTCCGCACAAATATATCCGCATCGCTTTGACGTTTGAAATCCGCGCGACGAGAAATGCATTCCAAATGAAGCCTGGCGTGGCAGCACTGACACTATTTACTACCTGTCGCTACGTCTGCCGAGGGACGTGGCGAGGAATTATTTAATATGAACGGCGCTGGCGAATTTGAGAGCTATTGAGTTGGGAAGACGTTTTAAGCAAACAAAGAACGATCGTATCTTCGGCTATATATTTGAATATTTAATACTTGTTTATGTTTCATTAATGGAGTAAATATTTGATGGCAAATATCTCAATTTGTCTCTTTTGCCTAAATGTAATTTTATTGTTTTATTATAAACTTACTAATAAAGCAGTACACGTTTAAATTCAAAATTTTAACGGTTTAAAACGCGACGTTTGGATGGTTGCAGCAATTGTTACGGGGAGACAGTCTAGATCTAGAACATTGGGCCGTAGTGAAAATATTTTCCCAATAAGTTTAACAAATATACATCGCGTTTTAAACCGTTAGAGTGTTTTGTTTAAATAATAAAGCATTTATTTACACAATTACAAATTATTTAGCTGTAGAGTAAACATTTTAAATATTTGTTTTTTATATATTTCGAATATTGAACTTTGTTTGCAACATGCCGCACAAAGCATCTCCGATCCAGAATGATTCCGGTCATCCGGTCCGAATTTAGATCAACGTGTTAGGTTTTTTTTTTCGTCGGATCTCCGAAAGACCACCTGAATCTTAAACACTTATTTTTAAAGATGAGTTAACAAATACTATATCATCATAAAAAAATTACGACACGGGCGGGACTTGAACCGGCATCTACAGGTATCCGTGCTGCTACACTCTGCGCAAATCTGCGGCGCAATTTAATTTACAAGTAAAAACATCATGAACAGATAGGAATAAAAAGTAGGAATAAAACCAACTAGGCAAGTAAAGATATAGAAATGTGATATTTTCTAACTAAAAGACAAATAAAAACGGTGGCATAGCATTAATTTGTCATTATATAATATCGTTATAAGCAAAGTTTTAATGAGATCGTAATACAGTTTCATAAACAGCAGACGCAAATTATATAAGAGATTTTATTAAAATTGCTCTTTGTGGAACAATACCGAGATTAAAATGATAACAGCGTTTTAAAACATTTTAAAAGCATTATTCTTATGTCCCTGAGACGAACAATTATTCGATATTATCATTATTTTGTAGAACCATTTGCTAATGGAATACATGTTGGTGATATTTCTCTAATGAGAAAACAGTAAAATTAATATGTCTAAAGTATTACTATCTTTTTGAGTCACGTATTATTGACTTCTAAAGTAAAATTGTCCGTAGTTAACGCGAGAAGTACACATTTAAATAAAACACTTTTAACGGTTTAAAAGTCGACATATATTAGTGAACAGTGGTTTGAAAGCCGAAATGTCAGGTGGTTAAAATATGAATTGTTAGCGTTTTATTAAAATGTGTACTACTCGCGTAAACTAGAGACAAAACTATATCAAAACTCTATTTACCCAAGACCATAGCGCTCCGTGGTGTTGCTTTTAGCAATTAGTTGCTTTTACACTGTGGTCGTGGGTTTAAGTCCAGCACAAGACATTTATTTTTCAATAAATATTTTTTTATTAATCTCTAATTTTTCTGGTAAAACTATCTATCTTATTTTCCTTGATACTAGTCAGATTTATACATTTTGTAAACACGTTTAAAGTCTTTCAGTTGTTTTAAACAAATTCTGTAAACATTTACAAAGTTTCAGGATCTCTTTTTGTTACGTGACACAGGCAATAACTACTCCACGAATTTGGATAAACGTTAACATTCATAAAATTGAGAACATGAAAACGTTAGGATTTTCCGTTTGTTATATGACGATGTGCAAACACAAGAATAAAAGTTATGCTTTTACTAATAAATTTACAAAGAGCAATAATTGTGAAAGCTATTTAACTTGAATCAATTCATCAATTTTTTTACATCTCGCATGCAATGACATTAATGGTTTTACCTGTAATTAATTACAAATGATGACGTCACGTCTGAATAACATTCACAGATGTGTGTAGAAAATATATGTTTTGTATCCTAAGGTTGTCATGAGCTCAAGTAAGATGGAAAATGTATTCATAAGACAAGTTTCTTAAAGTTAAATAAAACACTTTAACGGTTAAAAACGCGATATAATAGTTAAACTTATTTTAAAATGATTTTTAACTTCGGCCCGACGTTTCGGATGCTTTGCAGAAGCCGTTGTCACAGGGAGACTTACCTTTTTCTTAAAGTTGCCAAATGTTATTTTTGAGTAACTAAACTAATACATACTTACTAAAAACAACAATTTTGAAAACAAATTATATATAGATTCTTCAAATATAACTGCACCCCTCAATAAGAACCGGCAACCGAGTCAGTCAAGATGACGTTTTTGAAAGATTCTGTATGATGTAGAAGATATAGGTCATTTATACCTAATAATATTCATTTATTACGTATGACAATTTCCGTTAGTTTGTAACCACCTTTCCCCCCGATGATAAGAAATATTAAGGATAAACCCCTCTCCTCCCCCCCCTAATAAATATTTATTACAATTTTAATTTAAAATACAATCTTTAGGTATGTTTATTGAACATAAAACGATAGTCAATAATTTTTTTTGGCAGTAATAAACTTTGGTCTTGATCATACATCTGAAAATATTTACCTGTACAAGATTTTCAGTTGTCCAGGCGCTGAAAACCCACTTAATATTAATAATTGTAACATTGCGCAATTGTAATCTTACGTAAGAACTATCAAGATTCTCTATAACTGAGGCAATGTCATTGCCTCTCCTCCTAAATCGTGTTACATACTTAGTGGAAGACATACATAAGTAGAGGATACTTATATTATTGACATAAAATTATAAAAAGCTTTTCGGTATAAAAAATAATTGTTATCGAATAAAAACGAATACCTTCAACGTGTGTAACAATCAATCGAGTCATTATAACGATCAAAAACATGAAAAGCAAGTGGCCGTCGCATAGCCATCGCGGAAGTTAGCAAAAAATAAATATTTTCAATTCGGCACGCAGGCTCCGTGCATTTTTTATGATTCGCAGGCAGGTGTATAAATATTAATGAGATTTTTACAGAATTGGAACTTTATGTAACGTTCTGCAAACTTTTATGACATAACTGGCGTTTTGCGTACCTCGATCGGAATTCACTTTGGTGCCTAATGGTTTTGCTGACTTTCGAAAAATTATTCGATTGAATTTGTTGTTTGTTTGGTCCTTTGAGATTTGCGTTCATTCGTTTTATTGCGTACAATCGCCTTTTTAGCCGATTACCCGCATTTTATAGCATGTGTTAAATGTCACAGGCCCTTGGTTCAAATCCTGGATAAACAATCATTTGGTTTGAAACATTTTGGGGCACACAATGACATTATATAAATTAAAAAGCAATTTTAGATTGAAAAAACAATTGTCGATACGGGCGGGATTTGAACCCGCATTTATAGCATATAGTCATCGTATCACATCTTCAAACTATTGATACATACACGTAAGGTACGTTTGTACATACATATAGTTTTGTATTTAAAAGCTATTTTGTTACAGTTTTAAATCTGGGAAAAACTGAAATGTTATTTCACTCCTAAGTACCCAATACAATTAATTAGTACATACACATAATGTTATCGATAAAATCAATCTCTCGTTCTAGTCTTATCATTATAATCGTATATAATATATATATACATTATAGTAAATTCTATGTAATGTTATGTTGCAATTCATGTTTACTATAATAGGTGAACTGCGCGGAACATATAATTAACATCGACAATATGCCATGTTAATTGTTATTCAAGTCATCAAAACTAAATGCAATATTAATTTAGAGCAACGAATTAATATTTTTTAAAATATTTATATAGATACTAGCTGTGTCAGCGACTTCGTCCGCGAAGCATAGTTATTTTGGGCATTCGAATTGGTTTTTGCTATCTCCTCTTATCTTTATAAATTTAGCTGTCACCCACAGGTCTTGTAAGTTAATCCTAAAGATAGACATATAATAACGATCATTCTTACATACCCATTTTTTGGTATCTTGAACCGTTTTCACACTGTATGCATCGGAAACTGCATTTGCCGCTATTTCTGCGCTCCTATTAGTCACAACGTGATGTTTTATAGCCTATAGCTTTCCTCGATAAATGTTTTAATCGACACAAAAAAGGCAATTCGAACCAGTAGTTCCGTTAGTAAGATAAGCGCGTTCAAACGAACAAACTCTTCACCTTTATATATATATATATATATATATATATATATATATATATATATATATATATATATATCTAATATATAAAGCTGAAAAGTTTGTGATATAGATTTGAAATTGATATTATCGTCACCTTGTGTTTAAATAATTAAATATAAAAATTAAATAAACCCCCCATTAGCGAGGTATGTGTTTCTACAATCAATTGCAATAAAGAGCAAGGACTCGATCCAATTTCTACGTTGCAGAACCGAATGAAATGTTAACCCAGGAATCGAATCCAAAACGCAACAGGCGTTCATGGAGGTTTATCGCTCAAGCAAATTGACAAGTATCAAAATCGGTTGCTCCTTAAAAAATAATTTTATAGTCGAGTGAAGCTGAACTGTAATTACCAATACAATAAACAAAACGGAGTCCGTGAAAACATGAAATAATTATTGCCGTGTGAATATGTTGTTTAAATTGTTGTGGTCTTTATATAATGGTAATTTATCTGTACCGGCTGAAAAGTTTAATTCGGCAATGCACGTATTAAAACTAGCATTGCCCAGCGGCGTTCGCCGGTGTTTTAGTGCCACAATGTAAAAGGGAATTAAATCTACAGAAAAAGATATCAATGCAATTTATTACGCGAGTAGTACACATTTAAATAAAACAATTTAACGGTTTAAAACGCGATATATATCAAAGCATCCGAAACGTCGGGCCGAAGTTAAAAATAAGTTTAACTAGTATATCGCGTTTTAAACCGTTTAAGTGTTTTATTTAAAAGTTTTTTATAAACGAATACATTTCTGTGAATTTATTGACCTAAGCAGCAATCGATATAACAGAATTGTATTAAATAAATACATAAGCTTGAGAATTCTGCTCCTGTAGTTCATAATGACTATTTGGAACAGTAACAATATTATTTCCCAATTAATAATTAGTTTGACCCATCCAACAAGCAACAAGCACCCACAGCCTATAATATCGAAATTAAAATTTCTAATCCTAACCCCAATGGCGATCCTAAACTAATAAAAGTTTACAAAAACAAAGTTTTGATGAAAGCTCAATGGACGACGTTACTTTTTATCACTCAAGTTGAAACTACATCTATTTAGTCCCCCCTCCAACAAGCACATTTTACGCTTCATTAAATAAAATATTTTTCGCACGCTTCACTAATACATACCTAGTGGATTTAAATAAATAAAAAACGTACTAAGATTAAAACGAAAAATTATAACGACACGGGTGGTTCTTGAACGAATAGGAGTGTGTTGTATTAGCTCAATTTGTTAGAGCAGTAGCTCGTAACGCTGTGGATGCCGGTTCAAGTCCCGCCCTATACGATAGACTACCGAATTACCACACGTTCGCCGAAGTGTAGTAAAGCCCATTGTCGACCAATGTTTGCCTAGTAATCAACTGGTCCTGGATTCGATCCCTAGTCGGGTCCAACATTTTTCTAATCAATTTTTAAATTTTCTGAATCATGTTGGAATTCGTTTGGAAATCTGGATATTAAGTGGTATTATCAAGATTCAGCTCGCGTCGCGAACCACCGTCCACTTATGAAAAAGCCGTCAAGTGGCTGAAGATCTAGCTGGGGTATTTTGCCTACCAGCTGGTGAACATTATGTTAGTCTGTCCTAATCTACTATAAAAAAACGCCTACCACTAATTCATTTAAATCTCATCATCTTTGACTATTTTTAGTAGTATTATTAATTATTATAACATTTGATTGTAGCCATACCCAAAACATTTGTTTTAAAGTGTAAAAAATATGTGCACTTTGGCTTGAATCACTGAATCGCTTAAGTTGCTTTTAAATCTTCTCAACTTATAGAGTTGGAACAATAAGCACATTTTCTTTGTTTTCTCTTGTGCTAATGTGTATTATTATTTTTGTTTCAGGTACATGCTTATACAATACATCTTTTAAAAAAGCGTTATTTGATATTCTCGGCTCTTCAAGAAGAATAAAGTATGTATTCTTATTTTAAATCCTAGATGACCCGGCAAACGTTCTTTTGCCATATCAATTATTAAATATTGTCTATAGTTTACGCGAGTAGTACACATTTAAATAAAACACTTTAACGGTTTAAAACGCGATATATTAGTTAAACTTATTTGAAAATGATCTATCCAGACATCCTCCATCTTTAGTCTCCCCGTGACCACATCAAAGCATCAAAGCATCCGAAACGTCGGGCCGAAGTTAAAAATCATTTTTAAACAAGTTTAACTAATATATCGCGTTTTAAACCGTTAAAGTGTTTTATTTAAATATCAATTATTTCTAAGGACTTTTTAGTGAGTAAGGATCTGGTATACAAGGTGTATGGAGCGCTATGACCAATGAAAAGTAATAGTAAATTAACATTAATTTATTGACATCGATTGACGCCTGGGGGAATAAAATTTGATTGATCAGTTATTAAGCGGAATGAAAAATTGTTTTTTACTAAAATAGATACTATAAAGAGGGGTGATAGAAGGGTTAGGATTTAAGGTTGTATGTATTAATGCCACGTAATAAAATATCAAATATCAAAGAAAATCCAAAAATGTTAATGGTAGATAACCCTAGAAATATTTTTGGGGTATGAAGAATAGAGAGAAGAGAGAGATCGAAATTTATTGACTTTAGTAGGCACACAAAAACATATATTACTAAAACATAAAAAACAAAATATAATTTAATCTTAACAGTATAACTTAATATTAACAGGATAAAATAGTGTTGTGTGCTGCTAGTAGAAGGATCTTACTCAGTTTATATCAGGCCCTTTGCTGACCTGAGACTGATTTTCAGTAAGTCCTTAGAGTGTGTTGTCACACTTAAGTAAAAATAAACAAAAAAAAATCGTTGTTGTACAAAACACAGTAAACTTTACAAAAACGTAAGACAAGTCAAGCTGCTTAAAGAAAAAAAAATGTGCCATGCCATCTACATAATATAATGGGTTAAATTTGGGTTTCCACTGACAGCGCTCCCACGCCAATAGAAAGTAACCAATTCTCAGTCCTACTGAATATGCATATAAAATTTCATGAAAATCGGTCGAGCAGTTTCGGACAGATATTGTAACTAACCCTGTGACACCAATATTCTATATATAAGATGAATACTAATTAATTTTATTTATTACTTATTATTTATTAACTATAAGAATTACAATTTTTTATATCGATCACATGGAAATGTGTTGTTTTAAGTAATAAGTAATAAAATATATACGATGGCTTAGAATAAATAAATGTTTTTTTTTCTTTGTGTATAGATGTTTTCTCTCAAAACTAATTATTTAAAATTTCGTAGGGACACTAAATAATTACTATACGATTTCTGTATATAAGAACTAAAGCAAAATATAAATTAAAAACGCAAAAGACTCCCTTATAATACGTATGTTAGACTTATATTTAATTGTCTTTTTGTCTTGGTTTGACTACATTCGTGATTTTGAATCTCACTTTTTTTACAATGGAAGCTTACTTTAATAGGCAGACAAAATATAGTTAGAAATTTTATTACCCGAGTAAAAAATTTAAAATTTAAAAAAAGCCATTTCTGAATAATCTAGCTGAAAATACATTGCCGCTACGTAGATAGATATTATTATCTTCTTTACATAAATTAGGCGCCAGTAAGCTTTGTAGCCAAAGAGGTTTTCATGTAAAAATTTGTCTCTTGTGAAAAAACGGCTTTTATAAAGCTTTTTGAGAGAACACCGAGTATGTTGCACCGCTGTCGGGTGCAGAACAAATTACACAAGTGGGATCTTGCTAAAATATAGGGTGCTTAATTAAAAATCGGGACAACTTAGTGTATGCACCACGATAAAGTCTTTAATACTACATTACCCAGAATGTACATTTATGTAACTAGCTGTTTCCGCTGCAACCTCCTGTTCAACTTTATATATATAATCTGTTACCTGCGACGTCGCCGTCAGTCGCGTTCCGACGTCCTTTATTTTTTGATAACTTAAAGAGGAATTATTCTTTGATACATTTTTTGGGTATCTTGAACCGTTTTCGTAGCGTGCGCAACAGAAACCCACAATTATGAATAATTTTCCTCGTATTTTTTTTATTTTTTAGTTTTTAATTGTTAGTTGCACGTTATTTATTTGCTGTTATCTTTCAGCGATCGACGTAAAAAAATGATGGAGGATAATCATTATTAGCCGAGTACTGTTCTGTTCTGTTACAGAATCAGTTATAATATTGAATAAATTATCACGAATTAAATAGTTCTGAGCAAGAGATATTTTTCAAGTGATTGTTTTTACCGAATACAATATGAAAATTTCTTCTTTCTTCGTTAATAAAATACTCGCTCTATTCGAAGAAACGATTTCATTAATCATCTACTCAAACGGAGTGGATTTTTGCGACTTTCGCCATTCAAAGGCTTCTGTGGAAATATTATATTTCCACGGTGGGAGCGAGTAAATTGTCAAAGTTGAGTCCCTCTCGACTGTGAGTCATAATAACATATTATTACGTCTTCCCCTAACAGCACACTGTCTACGCAAATCCCTCGAACAAACATACGACTTGAGGTTTCCGCTTTGAAGTTAAATAAATACACGACTGTTTGTTTTGCAATAACATTTATTGGTAATGTGTTTATCGAATTAAAGCACAATTCATTTGTTCGCGCTGATTATTTTAGCGCGTACAAACTACTGTCAATACGATTTGAAAATAGAATAACTTAATAAAATTTTATACTTCCTAATTTGTGCCTGTTTCAAATATTAAATACTAGCGGCCTGCCCCGGCTTCGCTTGGGTGCCATAACTTAAAACACTATGTATATAAGCAGTTCAAATATTTTTATGTCACATGGTCATTTAAATCTTTAAGAAAGAAATCATTCGATAGATGTCGCTAGCGCATCGCGATATAAATTTAGGTATTTATTGATTTTAACGAACAGAAATCATATCTTATTGTCCCTTGTATTTAATCTGAAAGCAGCTATATCGGAATTCCGATTGTACTTCGGAATGATCCATACCCCAGATTTGCGCACGTCGGAATGTATAAGTCTGCGGTCTCCTATAAACGCTGAATGCGTTGCGTTGCGTTATCGTATATTGTGATATTATAAAGCTGAAGAGTTGTTTGAAGAGCGAATATCTGGAACATTAATTGAGGAAGGCACACGGCTAAACGTACACGCTGCGATCAATTTGAGTGAAGAAATTGAGCAATGTAAAATGAAAAGATTGGGGAAAATTATTTATCTTTGAGGATTTCCTTTGCATGCACTGCGTAAACGGCTTAAATATCCGAAAATATGTTTAAAACAGTCTTCTTTATAGTAATTAAAAAAATGTCCGCGACAGTATATGTTTATCTTTTAAGATTAACACATAAGGCAGTGTTTATGGTATACTAAATTTAGAAATATGTAGTATAAGTATGTAGTGTAAATGCAGTACCAACGTGTGAAAGAGACAACAAAAGTACATTCTTAAATATTAAACTAGCTAATGCGTCATGCCGTACTCAGGCATTTATAGGAGACCGGAGCCTTAGTGGTCAAATCGACCCCTCGGCGTAGTTAGCTGGATTGTTACCGGCAGTTACGGGTTACAATAGCTGTTATTTATCGTGGTATCGCTTACGAATGTAGTATTAACAAAAGGTTAGGTTTGTGACTTGGTCTTTTTTGTAACGAGCAATTAAACTGGAGTTACGTAATAATTTCAATAGCTTTTTAAATAAATTAATAATTTTTAGCGTTGACCGGTTAACTTTGCGATACATTTGGTAGTAATACTACGCGTAGCTGTATATAAATAAATATATTTCAACAAACTGAACTTACTAAACAAAATGTTTCAAAAGTGGCAAAATGTAAGTATTAGTTACTTACTTTGTTTGTTACGTTAGATATTTTTTTTAAGAAGTACTCTTTTAAAAAAATATAATAAAAAGACTTAATTTTCAATTATCTTGAATAATATTATATATATACTAGCTCATTTATAATTTTATAAATATTTTTGTGTGGTCAATTTTTCTTTTAAACCAACAACCTTTCAACTAACATACAAGCTTGTATAACACAACAAACTTGGTATAGACACACTCTCATTCAATTGCTTTGTCTACAACACACTCGTGAGACACCTTCTAGATTATTCTCACGTTTTATCGCATTACAATTAATATGCTCCGTATTTACATAATACCATTACCCCGCGGTACTCAATTTGTATGAATAATGAATCTTTACGAAACGTACCTTGATACGGCTTAGGCAATATGTGTATTTCTGTGACCCTATTTTGTACGTTTAGGGACTTATTAGGGATAATAAAGCTTTTTCTAATGATAGACAAGAACAGACAAGTATGGGGTTCGCTAAGGTGTAACACCCCAGCAATATAACGTCTAATCAAGATGCGCTGTCGGCCTATTTTGGCTAGATATTCGAAATACCACAAAACGAAATCCGATTAAATTTGACATTTCATCTGTGGACGGTGTTTCTTGACCCCGGCGGTATTTTGAAGTTTCTACCAAAAATCCAATTAATACAATTTTTTTAATTCAATCCGTTTCTGAGATTAGTGAGTTCAAACAAACAAACTTTCTTTGTCTTTACACTGTTTCATGAGATTTTTTAAAATAACACTGTTAACGTTTTTATAATTATTATAACGTGAAATATATTTACAATTGAAATAAACAACGGTACGACGTTCCAGTTGGTCCGTGGTCACGAGGGGACTGAAGATGGACGGTGCCCCTAATGTCAAAGTCAAATCTGTTAAGCGTCCTGCTATTTTAGTACCGAAATGTCACTAGAGATACCTTCGTTAATGAACAACTCTTTGATTAAATTGGGGAAATTGCCGCATAATCTTAGAGCTCAAGTGTTCTACCTCCGTTCTACGCCCTGGTAGCCGCAACTGAGCACTTACAACTATAAATTGTATAGCTGAAAGTTACATTATTATATATATACTTGATTATGTAGCATAATAAGGTATTTAAATCAAAAGTTTAACGGTTTTAATCAAGAATATTTTAGTTAATTTCTCTTTAACCGTCAGGGTCTTTAAACGCCGTTTAAAGTCTTTGGATATCCGGATATCCACAGACTGACCCAAAGCACAATGAGACTTGACGGCCTTTTCATCTGTGGACGGTGGTCCGAGACCCGGAAGAAAATTCGATATTCCTATCCATTAATATCTAGATTTTTTTTTTAATATTTAGATTAAGGCGGGGCTCTTTTTGCCATCTAGACCTCCATTCGCATTGGAAATTTAACACTATTTAAATTATGTAATGTATAGTGAAAGCCCGTTTCCCCCTTGTGGGGCTTGGGGCGAACACATTTCTGTGTCCTTTTCACTGATTCGTTCTTTTAACGGGCAAGTAGTTGATCAGACTTCTGTGCCCTGCCTGACCGCAACGATTGTATGTTTCAATGGGATTCGAACCCAGGAACTTTCGCGCTTAACGCAATGCTAGGCAATACGTTTTACCATTTGGCTACAGAGGCGGTAACGTATGATGGCTACTAAATAATGTTTTTATTCTTTTAAAACTTATAAATTGATTAGAAGCACGTTGGATCCTTGGGGTCGTGGGTTTGTTACCCGTTGATTACATACATTGCTACCATTAGACCAACCAGCCAGATTCGAAATCGTTTATCGTAATAAAGTTTTGAACAAACGAACCTATGATACGCCCATAATTTCCTCTCCATTAAACCTCATAGATTTGTCAAAAAGCAGTTAATAATGGCGAATCTGTAACCGGACAACCGGAGTCCGGACGCGTGTCCAATTCTACTCGAACTTTCCTAATTTGTTCCCGATTGCTTTGAGGCCCTTCCAGCCAATTCCCAAAACTTACTTTTTGCGTAATTTGGCTTCCGATCGGGGTGTACCGCGGTTCTATTGATTTATTTCGATGGTAATATTATAATAATTTAGTTAAAAGAAAAGTTGGTTGTGGTACCGTATTCTATTCCTGGATTTCTTTAAAATATTTTGAGCCTTATACAATTTTTTTTGTATTCTTAAAGGCTCAACTAAACATAAATATAATTTACGCTTATGATGCTAGTTTGCGTGTGTATTTACTTATAAAAAAAGCACAGCATTATCTATTTACAAAACATGGAAAAAATATATATATCTATATACTGCTTTATAGCTGCGTCAGCTACTTCGTCTGCGTAGAAAAGTTATTTTCGGCATCAACATTTCTTCTTGCTAACCTTCTTTTTTATCTTTATAAATGTAAGCTGTTAAACACGACTTCGGTCGCGTCCCATTGTTCTTGGAAATAATCTTACAAGACAGACATATAGTGTTGCGAATGCTTTTTAATAATTCAAAGAGGAATCATTCTTTCATACATAGTTTTTTGGGTATCTTGAAACGTTTTCCCAGCGTGTACGCAACGAAAACACACAAAGAATAATATTTTCCCCCGTTTTTTTAAAAGTGAAACTAACATGATTTCTGTCACACAAAATAGATTGCTTTTTTAAAACTAATAATGCATTCAAAGGTACTTATAGTAGAAGAAATAACTTAGTTTAATTAGGGAGGTAAGGTATTCTCGGTTTCTTATAACAGCTGTCGAGTATCTATTTTTTAATGATAGTGGAGGACAAACATGGACAGGGTTTCCTTGGTGGTAGGTTATATAGCCCAGCTTATAGCGTCTAAACAAGATGCACAGTTGACCTACTCTGGTTCTGGATATTCGGAAATCCACAGACTCAAATCGAAACGCGATTAACTTTTACGGCTTTTTCTAAGTCGACGGTGGTTCGAGATCCGGAATTTCTATATTCCCATTTAATATCCAGATTTAAAGGCGAAGTCCAGCATGTTCAAAACGTGTTGAACCTGGTGGGAATCGAACCCGTGACCCGCCAATCATTAGACATACATTAGACCAACGAGCCTGCAAAATCGAATATAACCAAACAACAATATGCTAGTAAAACTTCCCGATTCATCTCTTAACTGGGAGATAAAACTCATTAATTTACTGCCGGCATGAAATCCAATGACTGATGCCATAAAATATTGATGGCATAACTTTTTATTATCTGTTCTTAAGTTATAAGGGCTTCACCTAAGTGCTGTATGACTGTAATATATATGTACTCTTTTATGTAACATGTGTACTATTAAAAAATACTTTTTTTAAGGTTTCAATCGCTAAATTTAATTGTAAGAAAGAATTGTTGATTTTTCTCACAATGGAGTAAAAAAAAGAATAAGCAATATTAATAAAAAAAAGTGAAACAGACAGACGCTTGACTGTTCTATGATACAAGAACAGTAGGTAAAATACGTCACTCGGCTGCGAAAATAGACGAGGTAGTTTGTCTCCAAACCGTAACGGACTCGAGTTAAATGCTTTAATTTACTCGTTGGCGAAACTTACTCACCGCAGCTCCTATCTGACTGCGCTTCAAACTAAACGCTTTACTTTGTATAATTTTAAATGCATTCCATTGGTTCAAGTTGTAAAATATTCAATTTTACAGGCAAATAGTGATTACTAAATTGTCAGCTATTGCCTTCGAGGCATAGACTGGACATACCTCACCGGAAACAGGCCAAAAATTGATATTGGATGATAAAACAACACGTAGAAACACTAAGTATTGTCTGTAGTATTTATTACCCGCGTGAGTAGCACACATTGAAATAAGTCACTTTGAACGGTTTAAAACGCTCAATATGTATTTTAAGCATGGTAGGTGATATATTGAGCCTAAAGTATCTAAATAAGATGCACTGTCGACTGTGTGTTTTAAACCGTTAAAAACTAGTTTTTATTTAGAAATATGCTCGGTTCGTGCAGCTTCAGTTCAAAATGATAAATTTATTTATTAATTAATGCAGTCATTAAATTACAACCCGAAACTTTTGTTTTTAATTTATTGCAATATTATTAATATGCACTTATTATTGAAGGTGTGTGTTTGTTTGATCGCGCTAATCTCAAGAACTACTGGTTTGAATTGAAAAATTATTTTTGTCTTAGATAGACAATTTATCAAGGAAGGCTTTAGGCTATAAAAACTCAGGCTGCGACCAATAAGAGCAAAAGCAGGGGGGGATTAACTAGCACAAACGACGGGCCGTAGACCATATAATTTTGGAAGCTGTGGAAGTTGTTTGCAAAAATAAATAATCTTATGATGCCCAAAATTATTTCCATGCGGACGAAGTCGCAGACTGAGCTAGTGTTTTAAAAGAAGTCATTGACTGTGAAAGTCTTAAAATAATTGAAAATATGAAGTAGTTGGAAAATGAAAAGGCCCATTATTTAATTTCCTTTCATAGTAGGAAAGTTGAAAAAGCCCTCTCTGTCTCCAATTTTACTAGAACAAACCTTTAATTTACTTAGAACTTTGTAATTAATTTTAATTAAGTCTGCACGTGACGGATTAAAGAGTCAAAGTATAATTGTGAAGTTTGGAAGAAAAATTATTAGCCCGACTTTCCCGTCAAACTGGTGATGTTATGAATAAAGTTGAAACATTTATTACAATGTTTTATATTTACTATTGAGATGACTATTTATTTAAGTCAAGTTAAGAACACTTCTGTGTCCATCGATAACTTTTACTTCTTCCACTTTTTATTTTTAAAAGCTTTATCTTAAATACTGACTATAGTTTACGCGAGTATATTAGTTAAACTTAACTAAGCAAAGCATCCGAAACGTCGGGCCGAAGTTAAAAATCAGTTTCAAATAAGTTTAACTAATATATCGCGTTTTAAACCGTTAAAGTGTTTTATTTAAAGTTTGTATGTTACTTTTTAAAATATAGACGGGCATTTATCGACCTACTCCAACCATATCTATCAAATGTCCAGTATATTTTTCTATTTTTACAAAAGAAATCCGAAGTTTAAGAATTATTATTTACAATTAGATGCTTATGTGCTTTAATGGGCTCGTTGATGTTTGGTTGGTGTAGCAATGTATGTCAATAATCAACTGGACGTGCGTCCGATCCTCACTGGTATCAACATTTTTCTAATCAACATGTTGGACTTCGTCAGGAATACTGAATATAAAAAATCGAAACTTCGCCCATGTTACGAACCACCGTTCACGTATTTATTTATTTAATCACGCATGGAAAACTTACACCTAAACAAAAGGATAGTTTGAAAACTTTTATATTTTTTACATGTTATTGCACATGAAAGCACTATAATTTAAAAATCGAAAATAAATTGAAAGAATAGGTGACAAATTATATATCAGAAAGCCAAATTTACGCTTTTAGCTTCAGAACTGAAAATATGAAAAAGCCATGAAGTTTATTCGCGTTTCGGTTTCAATCATTGGATTTCCAAATATCCAAAATCAAAATAGGTCGACGGCGAATCTTGTTAAAATGTTATATGCATGGAGTATTTCACCAATTATCGAGTGAACCATGGTAGTCTGTCCTCTTCCAACTTAAAAAAAACTATCGCAGTAGGTGTTTATAAACGTCAAAACGTAATTTAAGGTAGATAGGTATAGATATAGATAGCGTTCTATATAGATTATAATAGATAGATATAGATTATAAGCATAAGGATATATAATTGTAAATTAGCAAACCAGGTCCCTTCTGACCGAGGAGGGGGAGACCCCGTCGTCCTTAGCTGTGTAAGCACTATGGACAAAATTATATAAAAAAAAAAAGTCAGTATTATTTTTTCTTTAATATCATAATTAAAATATTATGAATAGTATTTGGAGAATTAAAGTTCCTATATTTTATGGAGTAAATAATCATTATGTCCTTTACTCATTCTCTGCTAAACACCATACTTAACTGTCGTTCCATTGAAGCCAAAAGAACTCGCGAGGTGAGACATTTATCAAACAAGAAATTGAATTATCCCGTTATATTAAAGTTCAGCAACAGTGGCTATTTTCTAGGAGATAATGTCGTAATTTTAAATTCTGTATAAGTTAGTAGGTAGTTTATTTTAAGCCATGAACCAAATGAGATCATAAATTATTCTATCTTGAAAATAACTCGATTCTCCGCGGAGACAACGCTGCAGTTTTTAAATTTACAAACTTGCGCTCCGCTTCCAGCGCCGCTTATAGCTATTGTGAGTGTAAAATGGTTGAACAGTTTTCTGTAACATATTTAATATTAATTAATTTAAGAACACATTATAACCTAAAGATAAGTTTTTGTTAAGTAAAGATTATGTAGATAATCTGTAGAGATAGATGTAGATTGTCTTTGTGTGGGTCTTCTTTAGCCTTATCTTCTCATATAATTTACAACGGTCCTTAAAATTAATTTATTAATAAATTTTATTAATTTATGGTTCTACGATAGTGATTGTACGCACGTGTGGCTATAAGTAATCACTTTTTATTCATATTAATATATTTACTTTGATGAATCGTTGGCCATCTAGGTAAAAAATAATAAACAAAAAAATATCTTTACCTTGAATACTTATTTTCGGTTTTATTACTTTAGATCAAAGGAATGATATTTAAATAAAAAAGGCACTCTTCAATTCAATTTTTCAAATCTTAACTGCGACAAAACAGGTGGCGCTAGGGTAGTAAATCTGAAATTGACATTAGGGATACCCTCCATCTTCAGTGCCTTCGTCACCTCAGCTACTACAAGGCATCTAAAATGTTGGGCAGTAGTGTAAATTATAAATAAGTAATTTTGTAATACTCCCGTAAGCCACAGACAATATATTTTCTTTTCAAATGTCGTAATCGTTTTATGCCTTTTAGCCATTAAAATTTTTGTGATTAAATAATGAACGTGTAATCGTATATAACGATGATATGAGAATAAAAAACAGAAATCACAACAAAATGATACTGAAAATTACTTTCAGGACTAGTTTACATATTATAATGAAATAATATTTACGTGAAAATCTTCGTAATGAAATATAACATGAGCTTGCACATCAGGAACTGAAATATAGTATTTATTTAAATAAAACACTTTAACGGTTTAAAACGCGATTAACTTATTTGAAAGTGATTTTTAACTTCGGCCCGAAGTTTCGGCTGCTGAAAACGAATATATCGTATTTTAAACCGTTAAAGTGTTTTATTTAAATGTGTAGGTACTACTCGCGTAAACTATAGACAGTATTTGAAATATAGTAATCAAGTGTTCCCGTACCTTGTAAAGGATCACATATTCACAGATCATCTAAGCTATTGATGTTGTGTTTGATATCTGTAATAACTGCAAACTGAGTCTCGCTTGAACAAACTTCGTCGTTAGTACGTTCTCAAGGGTTATAGCTGAATACTAACGCTTGCGCGTGCTTAGTCAGACGAGTGAAATTGATCTATTCTGCCTTTAGACACATTGAATTTCAAATTGGTTCTTCAAAACTCTAGAATCAAGAAATACGAAGAACATAGTATGTGTAAATTATTTTTTATCTACAAAGCGTTTTAAAACGCCTTTGTTAGGAGTTTCTGCAACTAAAGATATTCTGAGTTGAAGTGGAAGATAAGAGTCCAGTAGACATTACTGTAAAATTAAAACTATTTTTATTAGAGTATGAAAACATTTAAATAAAAAATGTTGTATGTATTCGTAAGTAAAGTTTGACATTGAATGATTAGAGGCGAAACATATTACATAGTTAACTTATTTATTTAATATTTTGTCAATTTTATTGCATTTGGTGGCAGTATATAAATTAAAAATCGTTTAAAATTTAAAAAATATACGTCATGGGCAGCACATAAACCGCATTCAACAGCGTTCCGTGTTGTTGCTTTCACCAATTGACATGACACAGTATGTCCTGACTTTAACTTATTTTTAATTTATTGTAACTTTGGCTCCTAGGTCGTCTCTCAAAGACCACAACTACTGCAAAGCAATAAAAAATTACTTAATATTTAATATATTTTACGCTTTAAACCGTTAAAAGTGTTTTATTTAAATGTGTACTCTCGCGTAAACTAATCGTAGCGTAGACATCCTGGGTGTTACAAAATGTTATAAAATACATACGAAGTTTGTAAATTGCGTGCTATATATACGATCTATGTATTTTAACATACGACTGTATATTTGCTGGGTTAAAGCCAAGTTTCTAACGGATGAAATATGATTTTGATACATTTATCGACAGTTGCATCATAAAGAGAAATTTAATCGAAATAAATCAACATACGACAGGCTCGCCGGTCTAGTTCAGGTAGCGGCCAAATTTTAACTGCCCGATATTTACGAAAACTTTTTCGACCCAAAAAGGGTGAATATATTTGAATTATTATGCGTAAAATACCGGTACATATCTTATTTTAATTTAATTAAAAGTTTGCAATCTAAGCTTATTATAACATTTTTGTAGCAGAGATATACTTTTAAAACTACCTCGCCGTCGCCGTAAAATTGTTACATCAGTTGGCATTGCGTTGATTTTAAGAGATTCGGGTTCGAATCCCGGGTCAACTAAATTTCGATCTGGCATAGTACAGAAATCTGCCTCAAGATAGTATGCCTAACGTAGATTAGTAGGTACTTTTAGATCATTTTGTTATGCTACTTGTTTTCTTAATTCTCTAAGCTAGCGTAATAATAAATCTGTATTTTTGACCCAGTGGTTTATGACTAGGTCAGTAGGTAAAGGGAAATTTCATTATACAGTCACTAGAATATTCTTGATCTGCTCCTTGGTTCCATAGTAGCGTGTGGATAATAATTAACAAGTCCTGGGTTTGACAATATCTTTCTAATTAATTTCTAAAACATCTTGGATTTCTTCGATTCTTCTTGTTCTATTCGAAATATGCATGGTAGCAATATCGAAATTTCGTCCGTGTTACGATCCAACGTCCATAGATAAACGCGGTGATGTTTAATCTGTAGATTTCCAAAGGTCAACAGCGCATCTTGTTGAGACATTATATAGCCGGGAGACCTTCAATGAAAGCGCTCTAATATCGTTTATTTAGTAGTCTAAAATAGACTGTAAACGTTTTTCTTAAATAAATTAGTAGTTTCAGTATAGTCGAAAAGTTGAAAGCCCTTGGTTATAGGGAACTTAAAAACCATTAAAACTTGGATCCATTTTAAGCGCGACGCTTTCCAACTTACTTCCGTATCATTAAAATTATCCGCTTTCTAATGAGAGATCCTTTACAGTTTTTGATGGTAAAAATATTTCTATGCAAGTTGATGATTTTTAACGAAACACTACGATGAAAGAAAATAAAGTGTAGAAAGAAACAAAATTATTTGTCCACCATAGAATATTTTGCACAAAGTCTACCTAACTCTAGAAATAGAGGTAGGCCGACCAAAGCATTACTTAAAATTCGGAATGTTTTATCGTCGTTACGAAAATATTTACTTTCGACCAAAAATAATCATAAAAATCTATTCATAAACGAATCGAGAACCTCATTTTTTAAGTCGGTTAAAACATCGATTTCTTGTTCACATTTGTAGCTATCTACTATCGTAGACACCTAGTCACCTACGGCGTAGCTTGCTTTGTAGCATAGCTACAAGTATTTTGATATTTCGTAGCCGCTACGGATGTAGCTACGGCGTAGCTTACAGTGAAGATTATTCAGCTATTGATGTTTGGGAGCTTTGCTATAGATACTTTATATATTAAGGAAATATAATTATAAGCTTTTGGGAGGCTCTATACAATAAAATAAAATAACATTGCTTTTGAACTTGCTAACCTTTGTCATATGAATAACCTCCTCTTAAGAGGGAGGTCTTAATCTATAATTAGATAAGTTATGCTCTGAAAATTTTGGGTTCTAAGCTTCGTAAGTTTACCCAAAATGTTTTTCTCTTGGCGTGTTGGAGTAAAGATACATAAATAAATATAAATATTATGGTACACGGCCTATTATCGAACTACCGTCTTAGACCAACATGGGTACACATTATTTGCTTAATTAATCTTAAATTTAATAAATAGTGGAGATTCTGTTTTTTTACTTTGTTATACAGTATCAGCTAGTAAAGTATTTGAATGCGTTCAGAGCCAACTCAAAGAACATTATCACGTTTGCACGGCCTATTTCATATTTTAAAATCCATTCAAATATCTATTCCAGAACCGATATTTAAATAACTGTCTATTGTTTACATTAGGTTAGGTTGTACACATTTATTACTACATAGAATAGATCAAACAGGCTACTTGTTAGTTAAACAATATATTTTGTTAATAACGATTTTACGGCATAGAAGTAAATTCGAACTGAACACCAGAAGAACATAAACCAAGATTTAGTAAGATGTAGATAAATAAAAATTTTATGTTAAAATTCGATTTTAGATTTAAAAAGATTTACGACACGGGCAGGACTTGAACCGCCATTCAAAGCGTTCTGTCTGTTCTAATCAATGGAACTACTTGGTTGGTGCAATCTCGAGTCGATTTTTATTTTATGTAGTGCCATCTTGTGCAAAATATTGAAGTTTTAACTTTATTCAATAATTTTACATTTAAATCATACATTGTCCACATTTTTTATTGTTAACTTAATGAAAGAAAGTTTATTCAATTTATGACTATTAAAAATACAATATTTGTGTAGAAAAGTTTAAATTGAATTTGACTATTAATTGTTTAAGGCAGTTGGCACAAACGTCTGTGTGCCCAGTTATCGTACGGAATTATTAAAGTTTATTCGTAATTTTAAGAAATTCTACGGAAACACTAACTCTTGCTGTTCAGTGATGTTATTTAAAGTACATCTAATTAAAGCGAGAGCCGCCGAGAGCTATTTTAAAGATATTTCATTAAGTTTATTGTCGGGGAAGTCGGCGCGTTCATTTGCCGGTGACTATAAGCTATGTTTATAGAAAAGTTTGCATTTTTAATGTAAATTATGCGAGTATATAATTAAATTCCTAGACCAGGGCGCTGAAATATATTTCGTTGAGTTAACATTTAAATATTATTCTGTATTAGGGCTAACATTATCTGATGTCTACGGATATGCTGCGACATACTTTCTATTCTAAAATAAAGTGTACACACACTACTGTTATGTCTTAGGTAATTCTTACTCAGGTAAATGATTTCCATTTTCTTTTTAATAAAAAGGTTTTTTAATGATATTGTAGGCTCCTCGTTGACTCAATAGTGACGCTTAACCGCCGTGATTACGACTGCATTCAAAATGTCGGACCGTCGTTAAAATTAATAAAAAGGCAACGAATATATTTCACGTTTTAAACTGTTAAACGTGTCTTATTTACAAGTTATTAAATAAATTTACGCTTAGAAGATCTTAGTTCAAATATTTTCGAATAAAATAAATAATGTAGTATATTTTATGAAATTGGTTGGGAAGGGCATAAATAGACATGACCAGTAAGGCAGCATAAGTCGCTTATAATTGTTAGGGCACGACGCACGTAGTGAAATCCGATTTACACATACTTTTACTAAAATATGTAATAAATGCCTATATACTGTCTATAGTTTACGCGAGTAGTACACATTTAAATAAAACACTTTAACAGTTTAAAACGCGATATATTAGTTAAACTTATTTGACCTTGGCTGCTGCAAAGCAGCCAAAACGTCGTGCCGAAGTTAAAAATCATTTTCAAATAAGTTTAACTAATATATCGCGTTTTAAACCATTAAAGTGTTTTATTTAAATTAATGCTTATGTTTGAATGCTCTATTTCCAAAAAAGGACAATATTTTTAGCAAAAATTAACTGCTTTACAAATACAGGTTTATTTTATGTCCAGCTATAAAACATTGTTTCACACAAACTGGTAAAGCAAGAGTGATAGATGTGTTTTTAACAATTTATTTTATTTGGCTAAAACTATTAATTATTCAGAAACAAATACCCAGCGTCCAACAAATTGGAAATAGTTAAGTATTTATCAAAGCGATACGAAATAAATTGTAACTGAAAAGAATAATTGTATTTTATTTGAAGCAATGCAAAAATTTTAATTAAATCTGTGATTTTTTTTTAATAGTGATAGTTTTATTTAGGACAAATTGGGGATTCGTTTTTGAGTTTGGATTCATCTTAGTGAAGTTTTATATTTGAATTAAGCTTATAATAGGTTGAAAGTCAAATATCCTACAGGGGATAAAAAATATTCCATTTAATAAAAAAATAATCATTATTATGACGTCGCATCGTCGAAGCGCCATCTAGATTGAAAAGAGTGAACTATTTTGACATCTACTGTCAAACTAGTGTAGATGATGATCGGTATAAGTGAAGACAATAATTTTCATAGTAATTCGATTATTTATCTAATTCTGTTAAACTTTACTTACTTCTTTGAACAATTTCGTTGTTGACAAATTCTAGTTCGTTCGTTTGTGTTTAATAAAATGGTCCTATATAATATAATTTATTAATGTTATAACTAAAAAAACTATTCTTTGATATAGATAAAAATAGACCATTTCGCTGGGCTAAGATTAGGTTATCGTTTTAGAAAAAATGTTCTACCATGTGGAAACGTAAGCCGGTTTCACGCCCCTTACAGCGATCAATTACAGGCAAGGCAAGGCTAGTTTAGTAGAAAAGTGAGTCAAAGCAATTTTATCAGTGTGGTTACACTGCAGCGTACAAGCAATAACCCGAAGCTGAATTTTAATCCTCCTTTACGCTAAATAACATAATGCCACACAAAGCGAGATTCACATACGTTGGATTGTTGCCAAAATAAAGCTTAAATTACTAATTTCACGAGCGTAACGCGCAAAGCCGCGGAAGTAGGCTGGCTCATAATAATGTCCACATTTCGCCAATTTTTATACATACTGCACTTTTGCCATTTATCGTTTATTTAAAGTGAAATCCCTTTATGGGACGTGGGGCAAACACAGTCTTAACAATGCGCGAGAGGTGCATCTATTACGAGGTTTAAAAATTCGACAATGACGTGTAAAACTCGGTAGCTCAATTGGTTACAGCAACAGCACGGAACGCTGTGGATGCCTGGATGGCGTTCATATCTTGTTAGAGTCATAAATGTTTTCAATGTATAATCGATATTTCATTTATATCCGTTTAAGTGATTAAAGTAGTTTAGATTTTTTTTATATTTTTCACAATTTAATCGATTTCACGACACAGGCAGGGATCGAAACGGTATCGACAGCGTGTACCATGCTGTAGTTCTAACTAACAGACACGCTGAAGATGCTTGTTCAAATCCCGTCCGTATTGTATTTTTAACAAGCGCGTTCTAGGCCGCGCAGCGCATAGAGCACTGGCATGTATTTTTTATTTTAATTTCATGATATCTTTTGAATGGAATGTCTGATTTCAATAATTAAAAAAAAGTAAACATCAGGTATTGAGACACTCTTAAATATTATTTATTTATAAAAGGTTTGGATAACACGGTCTGATTGTGTTCGGCATTTCTATGAAATTGTTAAATGTTAAAAAGTAGTTATAGTGACTAGACTAGTACTGAATATAGCCTATGTTACTCAGTGATAATGTAACTTTCTAATGAAAAAAGAATTATTAAAATCGGTCCAGTACTTATCCGTTACATACAAAAATACAAATCTTTCCTCTTTATAATGTTAGTATAGATTAATAGCTGTCAAATTTTATAATATCAATGTATATTGATTTAACATTGTTTTATTGGATTTTACATTTGCTCAAATGACAGTGTGCAAAGCGGATTGGAATTTAAAAAGGAGATAAACATTAAACAATTAAATTAATTGTTTAATGTTTATCACCTTTTAAATTAATTACAACTATAAAATAAATAACTATCCTGAGAAAAAATATATACATGTAGCTAAAATTAGACAATGACGAATTGTAAAATAAGATTGGCGGATTTACAGGAAGGAAGAGTTTATTTCAGATTAGATTGTATTTAATTATAACTGCCTCGTTGGTCTTGTGGTTTGTGTTATCGACTGCATAGGTTTCGAGTTCGAATCCTGCGTGAGATTAAAATTTACTTTAGTATCAGGAATCGAAATATTTGAAAACTTTAATATTTGTCACATGTTTTCTATTTATTATATTTTTTTTGAATCTGAATATTTCCGTGTCTTATCTTTGGGCTTAACCCACCTATGCTAGAGGAAATCCGTTCTCAGCAATGGGACAATAAACGGTTAAAAATAAATTGTAAAAGCGCAATGCTAGTTAAAAAATCTCCCTGCTCCCGGGTTCTCGGGCACAATGTATGCAATCGTGTACAAACAAAAATTACCAACAGTGTAAGTTACCAACTTTAATTAAAATCTGCAATTGAACATTGCCAATTTTCATTTTCGGCTGAAATGAAAACCTCATTTATTCGTTTCATATTTCTTTGGGAATACGCGCCTATTTTATCTCGTTTACAACTATGCAATTGAAGTTAGAGGTTAAACTACTTCAAAAAACCTTCAAAGTGTTGCCAAGTACTCTAATTTTTAAGTCCTCATATTACAGATAAAGTCCTGTGTCCCCTTGTTGGGCATGGGGCGAACAAATTCCTGTGCCTACCTCACTGATAGATTTTATTAAACGTCCTATTCATAAGACTTTTCTGCCCTGCCCATCCGAAAATATATATTGATTATCAACGTGTCGTGGGGTCGATGTTGGCTATAGAAATTTGAATATTAAATGTGTGGTGGGAATATCGAAATTCCTTCCAGTCCACCGTTTGCAGATGAAAAAGCTGTGAAGTTTAATCGCGTTTCGGTTTCAGTTCAAAATATGTCGACAACACATCTTGTTTGGATGATGTAAGCTGGGGTATTTCACTTACCATCAAGTGAACCCCATGCTCTTCTGTACTCCTCGATCGTAAAAAAACACTGCTGCCTTTACTCTAACCAAAGCAAACAGGATTCGATTTAAATTTGATATTCGAACGGCGTATAGTAAGGTAAATATTTCAAATTAGAACCTGCTCAGTGAAAACATAAATACGACAAATTATAAAATCGAATTTCCATTCGTTTTGATACCTTCTACGATAAAAAGAAACGAATTCTTTTAACGGATATTGACTCGCTCCGAGCATTTAATTAAATGCTCAAGTCTGTTCGGGTGAGGTAAATTGTCTTGAATCTTTTTATTCTCATTGGTGAAGTACAAAGCCCCGATTTCACATTATTGATGTCTTGCTGAATGAAATGAACTACTGGTTTTGTTTGTTCATACTTTTTGTAGTCAATTCATGTTTTTAATATTCAAAGTATTTTATTTTATTTTATTCAGCCGAAACTGTAAAGGTTTTCCAGCGTTTTGTTACCTTTAAAGCAATTGGATTTTATAAAGCAATATGTGTTAATTAGCTTACTTCTGGTATCTAAACGTGGCCTTTTGAGTTGGTAAACTTAAAACGTAAAATAAAAACAATTAAAGAATTAATGTAGAAATATAAAAGTGTTTTTTTTTATTAATCTATTAAGTTATACGTCAACGATCGGTTTTTGATAGACAAATATGTATTAATTGTATTTAAATATGCACCATTCGCGGAAACTGCAGACAGTACATGAAAATACATGCAAGATTCCATGTACACAAACTGAGATTTAATGCTAAGTAGATTTTCTTTTTAAACTTATCGCTTCGCAATCAGATCGATTTGCGAGATTTTCCTTAAATTAAGGTCCGTTTGAGGAACCTAGATCAAATTTAAATGTCCCTTTCATGATTATCTGGCGTTGGGATTGAGGCGTGGGCGATATTCAACTGAATACTAACGAAATGTATTGCTTAAATTCAGAAGGAATTTATGAAGAAAATTTTGTAAGTAATATTCAGCTAAACTATAACATTTTTGAAATATAAAACATATTATACAGAATACCATAATTAGGGCCTTTAAAATCATTTGGTGTTTTCTAAACAAACAATTCTCACAAAGTAAACAATCCGCTATCTTGTGTAGTCCACCATGGTGTATCTATGACGTCATAGCATTTTAAGTTATGTGAAAAATAAATATACATGCAGTTCTATTTAATATATATCTCTCTTTTTTACTTATAATACTTCTTTTATCTAACAATGTTGAAATACAATTAACACAGTAATGTTAGGGTTATATAGGGCTGCTGAAAAGCATTGAAAACGTCGTTCGTAGCTTAAAATGAATCAGCATTTAAAGCGGTTAAAAGTGATTTATTTAATGTAGAATATGTACGAGAGAGATTAAAGACGATTGATAAAAGACTCGTGATATTTTCCTGTCAAATTCTATTGGGCTGATACGTGAGTTGTAGTCTTCGGGCATACAGATGTTGTATTCTCTGTAGCTAATCTGTCTTATGTCAAAGACAGCCGTCTACTGTACTCATGCGGATTCAATAACGTACAGTCGTGAGGTTAAACCTAATCGAATGTCATATACAATCGTCAAACTGTATGCTTCAAAGAATTTGAGATTCGTAATCCTGTTAATATTGTAAATAATAGAGCGCGAGAATGTGTATGTTTGTACATGTGAAAAATATCAAAGTTTTCAGGATATATATTTTCTTTCCTCTTAAGACATCTAGTTAGTTATAGGTCTAAATAGTTGAAGGGTATGATTATTAAATAGAAATCTGGCAATTTAGTGATTTTTAGTCTTCTCTATTATACATGTAACAAGTTTCTTTGCAACGTGAAAATGTAAAATTGATTAGAGCACTCCGTCCCAGTAATCCACGTGAATTATTAAAGTTGCAAAGTTCCCTAATGGCACTTGGAGACAAAACATTGGGGTCCGTTGGAATTAGCCCAGTTTGAATATCACATGTGGTTAGCTACTTGAATACATTAGAACTAGTCTTCGGATTATGGGGATAATATAAATAAAAAAAATATTTTTTTCTCAAACATGCTTGGACATTTTAGAATTATTTTGACAACGTATACTTTATTACTTATATTTTGGTATTAGTATCTATATCTGTCGAGTTTAGCGCCTATCATACCGAAACGTCGGGCCGTAGTTTCAAGCAAGTTTAACTAATATATATCGCGTTTTAAACCGTAATTATTTAAATTAAAATCATACTTAAAAAATTAAACGATCTTGTACTCCGCTACATAACGAACAATGAGGTAACTTATAAAGGTTTAATTTAAATTTCGAACTGGCACATAGAAAGCGGTTTAGGAAAAAAACACTTTGGCGCCTAAAAACTACTAAATTACTTGTCTTTGTTTCTTACTTCGTCATTGGGTTTAAAGTACTAAATTGCATTATTTATTTTTATTTTCCGCACATTGAAAAAAAAGTACCATAAAGACGTGGCTACAACTAGGCATTGACGGACTTACATGCCTCGGCCTAAATTCGCACCTTCGTCTAACAATGCCTCTCTTGCCGGCCGCTAAACAAGTCTACTATAATGAGGTAAACCGTATCTTATTAAGTTATTTTAACTAACGACGGGAAATACCGAAAATCACGTAAACCTCGCTTAAATTGAATCTAGTTACCTTGAACCAATGAAAATATCTTTGATTCGATTATAATTCGAACCCAAGAACTTTTGTGGTTAAATCTTCACATTGAGCTACATAAGCAAAGCTACTGGTCACACTGAGTTGTTATTTTTAGTTTAAATTACATTAAAATTAAAATCTTATTAACAACAAAAATTTTACGAAACGGGCGGAACTTGAACCGCCATATAAAATGTTCCGTGCTGCAACTCTAAAGAATTGAGCTACCTTGTTGTACACGTCATCGTCGACTTTCTTTAGTCTATTGAAGTACGCACCTTCAACAAGTATTTAAATAAAACACTTTAACAGTTTAAAACGCGATAAATATTAGCTAAACTTATTTAGATTCGGATGCTTTCCAGCAGCCGTGTTCACGGGGAAACAAAATGTTCGGCCGTAGTTTAAATAAGATCCAAATAAGTTTAACAGATATATATCGCGTTTTAAACCGTTAAAGTGTTTTATTTTTATGTGTACTACTCGCGTAATTATTTTTCTATCGAAATGTATTCTCTTGAAATGTCAAAAAATTGATGAGCTGCGCTTCCGTATACATACGGAATTTATGTTATCGTCCACACTACAGTTGTTTACTAGAATAAATCACTATATTTAGGCATCCTTATAATTTTACTAATTACATCCGTTGTACTCATATCTGACTTATGTGGTTTTAGCCTTTTCCTGTTATTAAGATAACTATAATTTTAAAATGACAGATTAATAGAATTTTATTTACATACTGTTTTACTTATAAATTATTATGTATAATGTACAATATTCTCAAAATATAAAAAGAGCTGAAAATAACGAATCCCTGCTATTTGAACCCAAAATAAACGACACTGATTGGGCGTTATATTAAAAATATTCTGATTATTTTTACATTTATTTTAGCTTCTACTATATAAATAGTTATTTTTACGTTCATAAATATTTTACTGTTAATCTTCAAGAATAAAGAATATTTATTTACGTATATATGTAGATGTTATATAGCTGCATCATATACCTAGAATTAAAAATTAAGTCTACTAAGCCACTAGCCTAAAAAACACATCAGAAAGATAAAAAAAGTTTGTTTCTGTTTAAACAAAACTAAAAATACCTATAATTTAAAAATTAATTATTACACTTAATATTCACCAGGATTGAATATGCGACCTCTGTGCTTTTCATAACTGAACTAAGTTCGCCTGCAGCGAGCACCCCAAGTGCTAAAAATATGATCCTGTTATTTCCTTTTGGCTTATCAAAAACAAAGCGTGTATATAAGAAGCGTTTTAACTGGCAATAATTATTGAATATTCTGCCTCGCACTTGCAAGCTGTCTATTTC
Organism: Leptosia nina; assembly: GCA_963661955.1. Classification (NCBI taxonomy): domain Eukaryota; kingdom Metazoa; phylum Arthropoda; class Insecta; order Lepidoptera; family Pieridae; genus Leptosia; species Leptosia nina. The sequence goes on along the minus strand of CAVLEF010000002.1, from coordinate 11,964,764 downwards.
TCATTTGTTAAAACATAATGCAATAAGTACTGTGTGTATTGATTTGTTTCGGTGAGTATATTTTAAAAAGTATTTAGTAGTTGAACTTAGGTTAAAATTGTGAATCCCATAATTGTATTAGGAAACAATGGAAAGATTATGGCGTCAGACACACTTAATATGGTGTTTATTGCAATACACAATTATATAAATATAATAGCATGTCTAAACAGACAAAAGTTGTATAATATAATAAACATATACTTGATTTATAGCGTAAACAGTGCATTCACGAATGTGCTTTAAACTTGTTGTATATTAGATAAAATGCCGTATAGCTTTCTCTTCATAAGAGCCCTAATACAAAGATCCGACTCAACAGCGAATTTTTTTTAGGTTATGGGATCTACCAATAATTCGAGAAAGATTTTGGAAAATATCACCAATCTCCTTTCCAATTTCGAAAATACGCCAAAAGAGATAAACGGAATTCGCGATACAGCGTGGTTCCGTGTGGGGGAAGATATTTTCAAGGAATTTTTCCAGCTCGGTCAAAGCGTGAACTGGGAATTTTCAAAAATTAAAAACCAAGACACAGACAATTTTCTCTCTATCGTCGATCGAAACGCTAAGTGGCTAACGAGTTTTATATTCCTTTACCCAAATTTCCGACTGAATTGTGAATTTATTGGATCAGCTGATAATATCTGCCAAGTAAGATCTGGCATAGACGTTTTTAATAGAGCATTTAAGGAAATAAATTTAGGAAACAACATTATAATTAAATTCAACACAGAAGGTGAACTTGAAGAATTTGATAGGTGTCTAAAACTGTGGATAGACGGTGGATATCGGCCAGACTTTGTGAACGAGAGAAGTAATTTATTTGAGGAGCATTGGTGGTGGAATTAAAAATTATTAACAAATTAATTAATATTAAATACAGAAACTGTAACCTATATAATCATGGACGTCGACGAAGCTAATTGGGTACAAAAAGCTCACGAGAACATAGACAAATATCTCCATAGAGGCGGTGGCTCAAACGGAAATGAGCCTCAGCTGCTCGAAGGAACAAATCTGCAAAATACAATAGGTATAGCAATGGGGTTACCCCTTCTTAATCCAGCAGTATGGAGTCACGATGAAATCGAACAAGCTAGTAGAGGAGAGTTGGTTTTCTTTGACGGTAAATCATTAGAAGCTATTAATGTAATAGTCAATGGTATTCGAGAATGTTGTAATGGAGACGGTAAAATGTATGTTACTGTCATTCCAATTGAGCTTTATTACAAGAATAAGCTATACGAAGTTCCAGTATTTAAAGTTCAGCGATATCACCATTCAGAAATTTACTATGTGGATAATATAGGACGGTACTACAACAGTTTTGGTGATTGGAGAGATAACAATAAGTTGCCACCTTGTAAAATGGTTTTTCCCCAGAATCTTGAATTGAAGTCTGATGGACAAGGGGACGCCATTGTTACACCTCCGTATCATACACCTGCCGACGAAACAAGTACGAAGGTTTTGGCTGATGTTGATATTGCTGCTGGCGTCGTTGGTATTGGCTCAGCTATTGCATTGATGGTGGTATCTGGTCCATTCGCTCCCTTTATTGCAGCAGCGGGTATAGCCACTGCCATTTGGGGAACCGGTAGAGCTGTAAAAGAGTTAGTTGACAGGGGTGAACACGGACAGTCCATAGATCCATTCACAGATTCAACCGCAAGATTGCTATGGTTAGGTATCGCCGCGTCCGTGGCCGGTTTTGGTGCAATGGGTGCGACCATGAGACTTTCCGCTGTCGCTGCACGTGGTATACAAATCTCGACCGCCCTTAAAATATTGACTAATGTTGTTAATGCTACAAGTGTGGCGCTTAATTCAGCCGCTATTATAAATAACACAATATACTTAATTGGGCACTTGAAAAACATGTCTATAGGAGAAATTTTACTTAACGTTGCTTTAATCGCTTTTTGGACGAAAGGTACATTTGCATTTAAGAGGTCCAGTGTTATTATAAAGGAAGTACAAGACCAGGCCTTCACCCACATAAGCGAGGAATTGCCTCCAGGCTCCAGAAGTGATTTTGCCGAATTAAGAAGTAGAGTTCAGACTATGTTGAATATAGATGAAATAGAACTTCTTCAATTGTTTAATTCTGCTGCTAAGTCGGGTATATCGATACGTGAATGTGCAGAGTTCCTCATAAACGGGATGCGTTATTACGATGTCATTGAGACCCTAAGTCCAGAACAAATTGAAACTCTTTCAAGCTTACGTAACTTTGTAAAGGACGATATCAAAATTCTAACAGGCCTTGAAAGAGTTTCTTCAACAACGGGAGCTGACCGGGAAGAAACATTCAAACTAGTTTTATCTATGTGGGAGACATATTCTAAAAGTAATAGAGCCAACGTTGACGATGTTCATTTTATACCTGGACATCTAGTTATTGGACATGCTCCACCTATAGAAATAACAACAATACCGAAGTTGTCACCACCTCTAATGCGATTTGTTGGAGAACATTTGAGTAAAATAGATACGGATGCAATTCACGAATGGTCAATTACAGATTTAGTAAAACTTCAAGATCGAGGCTTATTTACGGAATGCCCGGTTACTGGAATAGGTAGAGGCTTCGCCACAGTCACATTAAACGATCAATTGAAGATCAGCGTAAGAAAATTACAGACATTGTCTGACGAAGATTGTTCGACTATGTTGAAGATGGTTTCTGAACTAAGAGCAGAGAATATAACTGCGAGCTCTAAAATTCCCAGTAACGTTATAAAGTTTTGTGTCACCAAAAACAGACTACGCTTTGAAATTCAGAGAAAAGAAAGCGTAGAATGGGCTGCGAAATCAGTAGCACGATATGAGAACCTGCTCAACATTGTTAAGTCCGATTTGCTTTCTCACGAACAAGATAGACTCTACACATTCAGAACAGAAGCGAGCATGAATAAAGCAGATGTGGTAATAAAAAAATCTAAATACCAACCAGCTTACATGGATAACATGATGGCTTTCGTTTCTGAAATGGAGCCGAGAAACGTGAGTGAAATGGTCGCTTACAGTGAATTTGTTATGAGTTACGTAGTGGAAACTGCTGCACAAATTGAAAAAGGAATTCAGGAGGGAACAATCACATACCCTACTGATGGAAAAAAGAGTGATTGGATACGTAAGTTCTTTTTGATATGTTTATTTATTAAACTCGAAATTATTTTTGATTAAAATGTAATTTGATGACACGGCACTTAAATCCCCGATTACTGCGATTCCGTATATAGGCCTTCGTGGAAAATAATGAAGATTTAAATTTTCATTATTTGGCGAGTAAGTGCAGTACATAAGTTATTTACAAATGAATTTTATATTTACAGGTTTTAAAGCTAAAGAAACAGTGTTCGAAAATACGGGGCCATTAAGAGAAAAATTGAATGAAATGTTCTCATTGGTCGATGACAACGACATGGTAGGATTAGTGAAGGTGGCCAAGGGTATGGATGATTTTAACTTGGCCTTTGTGATCCGTGCGAATAGATTAAGGTTTGGTGGAAGGGTTTCTGCTGCGTATCACATCTATAAACATGGTACAGATCCACCTTCAGCATATATAGACCAGGCTAATGCAACAATACGGTCCAACACATATACAGTATCTATGGGTCAAGAAGGTGATACGAGGATAATAATATTCAATGATGAAAATGGTGGGAACAGTGTGGTCTTAGAAAAGGACGGACGCGGTTTACTATGTTCTTTCAGGGCTGGGGGTAGAAAGTAACTTTATTATTTTTTCAAATACACTTAATTAAATATTTGACTATATAAAGAAGCAAAAAGAAATGTATTTTTTTTTGTATGTACGCGAGTGGAACAATTATAAGAACACAGTTTAAAACGCGAACTATAATAGCTTTTTTTTACTAAGGCCCTATCTCTCTGATGGTAATATGCATTAAGACCCATTTAAATAAAACACTTTTGACGGTTTACAACGCGAGACTTCTAAGGTCGTAATTTAGTAAAATATCAATGTTGACTACTCGCGTAAAAAATACATTTTTTTAATTATGAACCATGGCTTTCGTTTACGCTGTAAGTTATTTAATTAATATTTTATTATTTTTATAATTTTACTTATCTTATTTCTCGCTAATTACTTTTGGAAATAGAAATAATTGATGAATGAACTTGCAAAATTGGCTTTAAATTGAAGTACTTTGTTTTTATTTGCTGTTAATATTTTCTTTATATACTTACATTTAACAATAAATGATAGTGATATTGTCCTATTTCTTGTTACATACGTGTCAAAATATTAATATTTTTCTATTAATGAGAAAGACAATTGTGAATTTAACTTCATATAAGTTGAAAAATTATGCTTATAACATTTTTTAAGACCCGCTGATGATCCATTTTGGCTTTGAACCACCTGTGTACGGCAGCCCATGACTTGGACTGTCTATATTCCTACCACGCATAGAATGTCCAGGCTGATGCAATGCTGGGTCAAAATTGTTTCTCTTCAAGATTTCTTCTCCCGTTCTTTTCAAGATTATCTTGCGTTCGTATTTGGATGATGTTCAACTGAATACTGACGAAAACTATTTCTTAAATTTAGGGTTTTCTGAAGCACATTTTGCAACTAATCTACAGATAATCCATAACATGTTAACTTCTATTGGTATGTTTCACACACAAATCTTACAAAAGAATGCACTTCGCCACTCTACACATTCAGGGTAGAAGCGAGCATGAATAAAGCAGATGTGGTAATAAAAAAATCAAAGTTCCAACTTGCTTAAATGGATGACAACATGATGGCTTTCGTTTCTGAAATGGAGCCGAAAATAGTGAGTGAAATAGTCGTTTACAGTGAATTTGTGAAGTGATTATGGTTTGATTTATATTTAAATTAAAGCAGTTTTTTTATTTTATATATTTATCATAAAACTGTGTGTAATAAAATTGCTTTTGCTTTATATCAATAAATAATAATAAAAACGATATTGTCTTATTTCTTGCTAAATAAGGGTCGAAATATTAATATTATTCCATTAAAGAGAAAGATAATTTTGAAACATACTTTATATAAGTTGAAAATCTATTGTTATGATTAGTTGATTCATTTTGGCTTTGGACTGTCTGTGTTCGGTAGATCAGGACTGTCTATATTCCTCCCATTGAACGTACAGGCTTATCGGTACGGGGTCAAACATGCTGGACCCGTAATCGAACCCACGACCCAATAACTAATGATCTCGTCTATAGTTTACGCGAGTAGTACACATTTAAATAAAACACTTTAACGGTTTAAAACGCGATATATTAGTTAAAGTTATTTGAAAATGATTTTTAACTAATATATCGCGTTTTAAACCGTTAAAGTGTTTTATTTAAACTAATGATCTCTTCGAATTTCCATTGTCTTTGTTACACGACGTTTTATCGCGTTCGTTAAGAAGTTTTTCTATTATAGTCCCTGGTCTTAAGTTTGAGGGTTCCCTGTAATTCTTGTTACAAATTTTAGGTACAAGAATGTTACTTTAATGAGCTTTGTGGAGCCTGTCCGCGGCTTAATTAGTTGGGCTTTATCTCACAGTTTTGTCCTATGAGCCTAAAGGAGACTCAAATTCTAATCCCAGTGGGTTCTTAGTTTATAACGATAAAATAGGGTTACATTTGATTTACAAATAATAGCATTTATCTCTAATACCCGTTAAAATAAGAAATTATAATTAACTAGCTGAGCCACGCGACTTCGTACGCGTAGAATAATTTTGCAAACCCCCTGTTTAACTCTATTCTTTTAAGCTGTTAGCCACGACGTCGTCCGCGTCCCGTTGTTCTTGCGAGGGCGGATTTTTTTTTATGATCATTTAAAGAGGAATCATTTTTTCATGCATATCTTTTAGGTATCTTGAACCGTTTTTTAGTACGCAATGGAAACGCCCAGGCATAAATAATTTTCCCCGTTTTTTTTACATTTCCCTCTGTTTCTTCGCTCTTCGTTTTAAAGCCTATATATAGCCTACCTCGATAAACGCTCTAATACAATAATTTTTGAATTCAAACCAATAGCTCTTGAGATTAGTGCATTCAAATAAACAAACAAACTCTTCAGCTTTATATACTAGTATAGAAGTATAAATAACTTTCTATTTAACAGTTTAAAACGTGAAATTTATAATAAACTCATTTTTACTACGCTCCGCTTCGGATAGTTTGCACCAGCCGTGCTTATAGGGGAAACGCCTGGCAGCATTTGAATAAAAATAAGTTAACTAATATATTCCGCGTTTTAAACCGTTAAACGTGTATTATTTAAATTATTCAAAACAATAAAGAATCACTTTCTGTTTAACGGTCATGTCATGTGTTGTTCATAAATTGGTTGGAAGGGGGAAGGGGGGGGGTGTAGATTGGGCCCAACCAATCATCAATTTGCTTAGAAATAATACGCGATGATTACTTACTCAATGCGGTATAAAATAATGAACAAATAATAAAAATAATAGTATATATAATATTAATCTACGCATTCGGAATCTTATATTACTAACTACAATTTCAAAGTACTAAATTAAAAATCATCTTAAAAGCGATGACATTCGTGGGATTCGAACCAATGACCAAAGTTTTAGTACTATTTTACCCTGAGTTAAAGCTACATTTCAACCACCGTTCACAGATGAAAAAGCCATGAAGTTTAATCGCTTTCAGTCTGTGGATTTTCGAATATCAAAACCCAAAGTAGGCCAACAGCGCACCTGCTCAGGTATTATGGCTGAAGTACCTCCCTTGAAGTGAAGTCTATTCCTTCTCTGTCTCTATATTAAAAGAAAAATATAAATTTGTCACACCCACATTTTATCCATTAACTAAACAAAAACTGTCCCTTAACCGAGCGCGTAATAATTGAATTATAACATCTTCCCAACCTTTGTTTTTACAATAAACAGAATCGCTATAACCGTACTTCGGACCGTTAAATTACAACAACGAGGGCCTTTATTAAATCCACCACCCCATCCACACTAGACGGCTTAAGTACACCGAAGGTATAAGATAAAACATTCTAAATTTTGAGGCAAAACCGGGCTCGAGTGCGGTTGATATAAAAGCGAAATGTTGTCGCCGTCACGTCCCTACGAATAACACTGTTATTTGTCACTTAAACTGTTATTTGCTGGAACTTCTAACTAAAGCGTTATTTTGCGACACCGTAATTTAAGTGTCGCTGTTGTGCTGCAGAATTAATTAAAGGTGTGAGGTATATGAAGGTATTGAGAATATAGCTATATTGTAACCGGGGTCTTAAGTGCGGGGATAGGTTATTTTCAAACTAGCTGTGCCTCGTGGCTTCTTTGACGTTTCATCATCTAGTAGTCTTTTAAAACGAAGAAACGGGATTTTTGGGTAGTAAATTATTTTTAACTTCAATAACAAGTTCCCCTGTAAACATAGTTGCTATGGTTTTCGAAGGTCGACAGGTCTTAGCTTGGCTTCCTGGGTTGACATGGTTTTTCACGCTTAGCAAAGCACAACACTTTTAACGGTTTAAAACATAAAATTGAGTTAAAAGTGAAATATATTAGTTAAATTATTTGAATTTATTTACACTACGGCCTGACGTATTGCGTTATAGGTCGCGTTTGAAACCGTTACAATGTTTTATTAGCTAAACCTAGATGTTGTTGCTTCGCAATGTAAAAAATATTTTTTCATTGGATCTGTACCTAGAAAAATAACCACGTCTACGAAAAATCAAGTAGGCATTTTAAATTACCATATTAAAATATATATCTATATACTTTAAATTAGTATAAACACTCGCTACAAAATCAGTAGACCCGTTCAATTCGTTAATTCTCAGCGACTTAATATTCCCCCAACGAATTTCGTGAGAGGAATTTTTTTCTAAATAAACCCGGAAACACGAAATTCTGCCCTTTTGCACCATTGAGATCATAATCCGAGTAAAGTCCGTTGAAACGCGCAGAAATATTAAGAGAATTTTGTTTTCAACCGTCAATAGAAATTCAATATCAACTCATTATGGCTTCAAGTATAGACTAGTTTTCCGTTCATTTATTTGAGCCGTTGTTGGTATTTCTTTACCTGAATAAGGTAGCAAAAATTTACTTATTACTTTACTTATAATAATATCTTTATTACTTTATTAGTTATATATTTGACTCCTTGGTCGAATGGTAATGTATGGCTAAGTAAGTAAAGTCGTAAAGTTTATTTATATTTTATTAATTCTACGACGTTTCTACGATATTAATTAATTTCGATGGAAGTTTTAGTTCAGTGGTAGAGCAACAGCACTTAGAATTGCAGTTATTGATTAGAGACCCGTTTGTTGTTTAACTTAATACGTAAGCTTAAATTTGACTTAAGATTTTTTTTGTATTTTTAGAGACTCCTTTAAAAGGAAAATTGTCTAAAATATTCATCTCTGTAAAAGCTTTTACGTGTATTTAAAGTGGAGCATAACATAATTGACTGGTTCGTTGGTAAAAAAACTTTTATTAATTTTTACATGTTATTGCACATGAAGGCACTATATAATTTAAAAATTGGAGATAAATTGAAAAAATTTTCGACTCAGGCAGGACTTGAACCGGCTCTGACTCAGAGCAACAGCACGGAACGCTGACGATGCCGGTTCAAGTCCTGCCCGAGTCGAAAATTTTTTCAATTTATTTTCGATTTTTGTATTATATGGTTCGTTGATCTAAAAAAAAATAAGTACATCAAATTCCGTCCTGGTCACGTACCACTACGAACTACACTACACTACGAATCGCGTTTCGGTGTCATTCTGTGCATTTCCAAATATGTGTAATAAGTGTGCATTTTATTGAAATGTTATATAACTGTGGTATCTCTTAGCTATCCCCTATAATAAAAAAAATGAACAAGACAGGCAACAAACAAAATAACGAAAACATTTCAATTCCTCATCACGTTTTAATCCGTTGAAATCTATTTAGGTTGCGCGGTAATTTCAAGCACTACCTCTCCGTTAGTAATTTGAACGCGTAAGTTATTACAGACATTTCTATTACACTGGTTATGTCTGTAGGTAAAGTAGTTAGGAGCTCGCGTTACCTTATTAAGTCTGTACTTGCGATTAAATTTACCTCGCTCCACGTAAGATCCTATGTGGATTTAACGCTATTTGCCCTGTCTGATGAACCCGACACTATTCTATCCATTTAGAGTGATATTTCAATATTAAACACTACCATTCCTTGACGGGCACGTTGGTGTAATGGTAGCAATGGTAGAATCAACGGGTCGTGGATTCGATTCCCATCTGGTTCAAAATTTTTTGAAACAATTTTTCTGAAACATGTTTATTTTAGACTATCTATAGTTTACGCGAGTAGTCATGGGGTGACCACACCTCTGCAAAGCATCCGAAACGTCGGGCCGAAGTTAAAAATCATTTTCAAATAAGTGTAACTAATATATCGCGTTTTAAACCGTTAAAGTGTTTTATTTAAATGTTTATTTTATCTAGAAATCTGGATATTTAATGGGTGGTTAAATATTCCTTTAAAATCTATCCGGGTCACGAACCACTGTCTGTTTATGTTTCAGTCTGTTCATTTCCGAATATCCAAAGCCAAAGAGGTCGATAGCGCATCTTGTTTAGATTTTTGAATTAACTTTTTATGTGTCTTTTGAAAATTATAATTATTCAAGCGTTATGAAGTTGAGGGAACCATTATTCACTTTTATCGCACAATAAAATAGACCTAGATATATATAGCTAGGTATAAGAGTCGAGCCACAGTTAGTTTTAATACTGCGGCAGTAATAGCCTTTTTTTGCCAACTCCACAATCCCACTTAATACATACAGATTTATTATTCGGATTTCGAAAACAATGCTCTAGATTTTTATGCATCAATAGTGCGACTGCGCATTAATGAGAAACTGTTTAGTTATGAGAAATAATGCGCACTACTTAAATTTTGATTAAATTCTACTATTTGTTTTTTATAGTAGGTACAGTATTTTATAAAGTAAATACTGGACAATTAATCCAATTTTTTTATATAAGTATATAGAAAAACAGGTGGTGGTTTTACGGTAGCAAAGTATAGCTATTTATTAACGGGTCGTGGGTCCCCACATATTTTTTATTAATTTTGAAATCTGAAAAATGTTGGACTCCGTCTGAAAATCTGGATATGAAATGGGCGGTAGGAATATCGAAATTTCATCAGGATAACGAACCACCGTTATAGATAAGAAAGCAATGAATTTTACGGGTTTTGTATTAGTATGTATAATATTGCCAGTTGAGGATTCAAATTTATCGATAAATAAATTTAAAAAAGGTATAAAATTTAGATCGTCTCAAAAGGCGTATTATTGTCTGAACGATTTCTTTAATGACAGTAATAAGAATTGCTCCTAAGGTTAATAAATTCACAATGTATTATGTTAAAAAAGCCGGACTGAATTTCTTGGATGTTCTTCTCAATTATGTTGCTCTTTTGAACACTCTGTAGAAGCACGACGAACAGACAGACAAACGAAAAAATTTGACGAATCTAAATATTTTTTTTAATTTTAAGGAAAATATAGTATATTTTATTTTATTATTTTCCGAATATCCAAACCCATATGGGTCGACAGAGCATCTTGTTTAGATGTTAAGTGGCTGGCGTATTTCAGTAACCATCAAGTAAACTACGCGCTTGTCTGTACTCTATCATATAAAAAAGTAAAAGGTTTGTGGTGTTGTAAATAAAGTTTTGTCTAGTTGTTCATGTGAAAATTATGTTTTTGTACTCAAAAACTTTATAATACGTTAGATACAATTTAATAAAACATAAGCACCGTGTTAAATTTAGCATCGAGAAGGCTAAACAACAGATAGCTAAAAGTTTAATTTATTACAGTTTTATATAAACTCCCATTTGCCATATACATATTATTTTTTATCAAGACCACTCGCGTTATACACTATACTTCGAAATGTATTTAACCACTCACAAATGAATGACATACAGACATTTTAAAGGATAACACCAAAGTGTCTAACTGCCAGCCCAATATTTGAATAACTGCTTAGCAACACTGAATTATAATTTTCAGATCTGGATAAGGCACGGTCGCTTTAATTTTATTACGAAAGTAGCACAATCTCTCCTATCAACGTTTCTCCTATTAGAATAATACCTTTTGAAACATTCAATCTCCGAATACTTATTTTTTTAATTTGCTTTATATGGGAAATATAAGATTTTTTTTCTTAAATAACTCATTCAAGAAAAAATCGCATAGAAGGATATCATTAGTTCATAGAGTAGTAAGCATGCAACTATCCTTACAAATTGTATTGTTATTATTTGAACTCCTTTTAAAAAGTAACGTTAAATAAAAAACTTTAACAGTTTAAAACGCGATATATTAAATGAACTTATTTGAAAATGATTTTTAACTTCGGCCCGACGTTTCGGATGCTCTGCAGCAGCCGTGGCCACGCAGAGATATCTAATATATCGCATTTTAACCGTAACTGTTTTATTTAAATGTGTACTACTCGCATAGACTAGCGTAGACAGTATTAAACGTTAAATGATTTAAACTTGAATATTTAAGTAATCGATATTTTTAAAGAGCGTTCCCAACGTTTATAAATTATACGCTGATTTTAATCTTTCCTAATAAAAACTAAGAGCGGTGAAATAATAATTGCTATGCAAACGTAATTTCGCTTTCTTTAAGTGCATTTTAATTTTAAATCCATTTGAAGTTCTTAATTTTCATGCAGAAGCGCCCCCGTTTTGTGAATCGGGTTAAGTAGAGTGAAAAAACACTTAAAAGTTAAAAACACTAAGATGAAGCTGCTTAGCTAAATTTCCTACTAATAATTGTTTTGACTTTGGATCATCTTTTAATTCCAAGATTCTTGTCTCCTTGTCAAATTAAAGTCCATCTTAGATAGAAGTGTGACAACGAATAAATTTCGTAGTATCCATATAAGATGTGGAGGTGTAAAGACACATACAACACAATATGACTCTCCTTAGAAAAAAGAAAGAGATTTATTGATCAAATACAATTTTACATGGAAAACTATTAATGGAGAAAGACATGAAAGAAATTTTTTTTCATGCTTTATATTATACAAAGATCGAATATGTTGTCTTCAATGTCAATGTCAGTCTAATATTACTTATCACAGAGCTTACATCCATACATTTTTAGTTTTAGTTTTTTAGTTTTCACTAATATGCTTTTATCACTTAGAAAATGTTATACAAAAAATAGACAACAATGGGCCATGAAATAACATGAGATATCGATACGAAGGAACTCATTAAAAAAAAAAGGTTTTAATCTAAAAACAAGTAAAATACAATAAGATAAAGCTAGTTTTATTATAGAGAAGACTCGAAAATAAGTAAGTACGGCTCTCGTCAAAATATTTTTATGAAATTTGATTGAGAACGGAATTCTAGTTCCAATGAAGGTTACTGAAAAAATACGAGAGAGGAGGACGAAATACCTTTTGAAATCGTTTCAGTATATTCCTAGAAATTTTCAGTACTAAATAAAGTCTAAGTTTCCATGGCGAATAGATATAAGTGCGTCGTTGGGTGGGCGTACACTATCAATGGATCGCAAAGTTAGGCGTATGAGTTAGAATTTTATTGCCGTACAAAAAACGTAGTTTATCCCTACGTTTTTCGCATTTTAAACCGTTACAATTTGTACTACTCGCGTTAACTCTAGACAATTCTTTTGTCTATTTACCCCTTCTAGATTCTTTACTTTACCAGTCTCATAATGGAAATCTAGGGATTTACAATTGTATTTAAGTTTATAATTTCTTAACACCACTATAAACAGGGAATTATGGTAATATCGCTCGTTTATTATACAATTAGTGTCGGGGCATAAAGATAATTTGAATTTAATGGTACCCAGACGTCCCGTAAGGCGTAAAGGATGGATTAACAAGGGATCATATCCGATACTTACACTTCAGGAAAATAATGTTTAAGTATATTGCAGAGACTTTTTGAGAGGTTATTTTTCACCTGAAACCTTATAAGTGTTGTCCATACTCTACGCAGGTAGTACCTACATATTTAAATAAAACACTTTTAACAGTTTTAAACAGCCACCGTTTGTATAAAAATCTTGTCGCGTAGATTTTTACTTTACATAATATGTAGCATGTATAAAATCACATCACGGCTTGCGTTTTAAACGTAAAGAAAAAAAGGAGTTATTTATTTCACACTTAGGTACACAAAACAGAACTTACTGATACTATGCAATTTAAAACTGTGGAGTGTGCCTTATCGCTATAAGCGATCTCTTCCAGGCAACCCGAGTAGAAAGAAACTTAACGTTTAATAAAAAACTATACAGTGTGCAAGAAGTGCGAAACGTACTTATTACTTAAACTGAACAATAAAAACATCTTTATTGATTACTACTTACTCAAAACGCCTTTGTCAGGTTCTGAACAAAGATTGTTTGATTGGTTTCCTTAAATGGTGAAGCAAAAAATTGGTAGAGCAACGAAGCGCTACTCCGTTGTTTGTGTTAAACATTTTTCACAATAAATTAAAAACTAAAGTAGTCAATTACAACGACATAAAATATAATTTGGAAGTTAAGTAATACTATATTAATATTACGCGTTTTAAACCGTTAAAAGTGTTTTAATTTAACGTATACTACTCTCACAAACTACAAACAATACTTGTGCGAGACAATTTTTTCATAAATAAAATTATTCTTAATAAAGAACACATCTTAGGCTCTAATCACGATATAATTGTATTAAACTCCACCGTATATAGAAGTAAGCAAGCTAATGGACTTCAAATTGCTTCATACATTATTAATTGACATCGGTAACTTTATTACTTTGACAGATATGCATCATAAACACAGGTCTTAGAGTGCAGTATCATGAGAGACAACTTATTAAATTAGTATTATATGTAATATTTCAAATTTTAGATTCATGAATGCCAATTAAATTATCTTTCGAGGGTTGTTTAATAATTTCTCATGCACTATTTATCCTTACACAAATATTATAACTATGTTTTTTTTCTTGAATCGACTTATATAGCAAAATAACACTTGTCGCGCCAACTATAATACTTACATATTATATATCAGTCTGAAAGCACCTTTATTGCTTTCCATAATGCGTTGAGTGGTATCACGAAAAAACAGCGTCACACCCGCTATATTCCATTTCAACCTCCAACCTTTGAAATGAAATATGCTGTCGTCCATCATACCCCGGTATCAGGTACAGTATGGCTAACATTCGTTACGATGAAAGCGGAATACGCGATTTACTTCCACACCAATAAGGAATATATATAACTAGCTGCGTCAACGACTTCGTCCGTGTAGAAAAGGAAATTTTGGGCATACAAATTTGTTCAACCAACAAATAAACTTCTATAGACTTAAATTCTGAAAAATTATTGTTTAACTCTATAAGTGTAAGCTGTTACCCGCAACGTCGTCCGCGCCCCGTCGTTCTTGCAAATTGATCTTAATAGACAGACATATAGTGTTGCGGACATGTTTTGCGGAATTATTATTTCATATATATATTTTCGGTATCTTAAACCGTTTTCACAGCGTGCGCAACGGAAGCGCTTAAATAAAAATATTTTCTCTCCCATTGGTCACGATAACAATTCTAACCAACAAAACATATTTTTCAATTCGGACCAGTTGTTCCTGAGATTGGCGCGTTCAAACAAACAAACTCTTCAGTTTTATATATACTAATATATATAAAACTGAAGAGTACAATATAGTTACAAAGATACAATTGTAAGTTAGCGATGCATGACAGACATACAATGCATTAGTGTTTCGTCTTAATATTCGTGGACTATTTGACAGCTGTATGCTTATGCAGACGTATCTATATCTAGCATCAAAAGTGAAAGTTCTTTTTCCCCGTAGGACATAGGGAGGATACATATCTGAATCCGTATCGCTGGTCGAACGAAGAGACTTAAGTGGAATTTGACGTGATATTCAACTTGATCGTGGGTTCGATTTCCATCAGGTTTTTAATTTTTCAATTTTGTAAAATTTCTAAAATATGTTCTCCTCCTGCGTCTGGAACATCTGGATATTGAATGGGTGGTAGGAATACCGAAATTCCGTCCGGGTCACAAACTACCGTCCACCGATAAATAAGCTGTGAAATCGTGTGTTTATCGCGTACCTAATGTAGTCGCATTTCGGTTGCAGTCAGTGGATTTCCGAGTATCACAAGTCAAAATGGGTCAACTGCGCATCTTGTTTAGATGCTATAGGCTGGCGTATTTCACCTACCATCAAGTGAACAGCATGATTGTCTGTCCTCTTATGTTATAAAGAGAAAGAATTTAAATAAAACACTTTAACGGTTTAAAACGCGATATATTCTCCCCGTGCCCACGGCATCTGCAAAGCATCCGAAACGTCGGGCCGAAGTTAAAAATCATTTCCAAATAAGTTCAACTAATATATCGCGTTTTACACCGTTAAAGTGTTTTATTTATATGTGTACTACTCGCGTAAACTATAGACAGTATTTAAAAAGAATTTAGTTTTTTTTCGAACTAACTACAGAGGTGGTCGCACAGTCGACGCGTACCTAGTACACACTATTTTCTGTGGTCGCTTTTTTTGCTGATCTTTTCTTGTAAGGTGTAATACGGCTATCGGCTTAGGATATACTGACCACGTAGTACGTGTAATTGTGATAATTCCCAATCGCCATATAATTTCTTAACATTATAAATGAACATTGATTAGCCGCCGCTATCGCAGGCAAACATCAATCAAAATGTGACAAAGTAGAACATCTAACGGGCTCCGTATCAGACTTAATGACCTTTCTGTTCGGGGCCTAAATGACGACGTACGCTTTTATTGATTGCCTCATAGCAGTAACTTTTTATTGAGATAGATAATGTTAGACATTTTCAGGGTGGAAATTGTATTACATTAATATTTCATTTCATAAAAGAAATAGATATTTTTGGATAAGATACTCTTACGTGGTTTAAAGTAAGTTATGTAACATATTTTGCGTTTTAAACGGTCAAATATTTATTTAACTCGCATCAGCTACTTAGAAAACTTTTCTTCGTTATCTTTTTACATTTTTGTTAGGGTAGAGAAGTTTTGTTGGAATCCTGGTCAAACTTGAAATACTGTTACAGTCTAGAAGGAAGCAGAAGATGACTGTAAATTAATTTACCTACTATTTCTTTTTGTATGAGACAAGAACATGGACAAAATTGTATTAACCTTAAAATGACTTGTATATTAATATTAAAACTAAAATATAAATGCTTTAACCAACACAAATATTCTTTAATTAGAACTAGTAGTTCGATAGATTAACGCATTCAAACAAACTCATCAGTTTTATAATACTAAGTATAGATATTAAGAACATAGAATTGAAATTTACTAAAGTATTGTGCTTATAACTAAATATTCCATACAAATAAACAAACGAAAAATATTTAAATAAAACACTTTAACGGTTTAAAACGCGATATATTAGTTAAACTTATTTGAAAATGATTTTTAACTTCGGCCCGACGTTTCGGATGCTTTGCAGCAGCCGTGGTCACGGGGAGACTAAAGATGGAGGATGTCTCAGACGTCAAAGTAAAGAATTGCTACGCTAGCGCCATCTGTTCCGTCGAAGTTGGTATTTGGCGAAACTGGCCGGGTCCTTACAGAATTGACTAACGGTGTCTTCGCGTTTGCTGGTATGCTGTTTATTGGGATCCAGAGTTTTTAATATGGGATCCCAGGTGTTTGATAGTTTGAGGCCGTCCTCCCTATTGAAATTTCGGTGTTTTTTGATTTCAATTGCTTCGCGTACCAATCTTGGAAAAAATCGACTCTCCTTTGCGAGGATTTTTGGTTGGTCAAAGCGAATGTAGTGATTGGGCCCTTCTGATGAGTGTTGGCATACCGCAGATTTGGAGAGACGTTTATGTTTTATATCCGCGACGTGTTCTTTAATTCTGTTTGAGATGCTACGCTTTGTTTGGCCGATGTAGGATAGGCCACAATCACAATCCAGTCTGTAAACGCCTGCATCTTGTAAAGGGATAGTACACTTGCTTGGTTTCAGGAATTGCTGAATCTTCTTGTGCGGCTTGAAAATTGTGTCAATAGAAGCTCGATTTAGGACTCTGCTAATTCTATCTGTAACTCCCTTCACATATGGTAGGTAGGCGGGCTGACGTTTGACTGTGGGTGGCTTGTTCCTGTTCCTGGGATGCTGCGGAGGGACTCTCAGCTTGTTCTTGCATAGGACCTGCTTGACATGCTGTAACTCCTCATTTAAGTGGGCAGCATCACAGAGACGGCGGGCTCTCTGAAACAAAGATACTCCGACAGAACTAAGTTGGCTGGGGTGGTGATGTGAGTCACCGTTCAAATACCTATCTGTATGGGTTGTTTTTCTAAAGACGGTATGCCCAATATTACCGTGTTCATCACGAATTACTAAAATGTCTAAGAAAGGTAGTGTGTTATTGTCCTCCTGTTCCATTGTAAACTTAATGTTATTGTGAATTGAGTTAAGGTGTGTAAGAAATGCAGATACTTGTGCTTTGGGTAAGATGGTGAAGGTATCATCTACGTATCGCTTGTAAAGCTTAGGTTTAACCGGGGAAGAAGCAAGGGCTCTCTTTTCAAAGTCTTCCATAAAAATGTCAGCAACTAAGGGTGAAACTGGAGAACCCATGGCTACCCCATCTACCTGAACATAGAAATCCCCATTCCAAAGTAGGTACCCGGTTGTCAAGCAATGTTCTAAGATATCCGCATATTCTATAGGCATGTTGTGTTTAATAAGTTTGCTCTTAATAATTTTGATACAATCAGCTATAGGTAAGTTTGTAAAGAGTGATGTGATGTCAAAGCTTACCATAACCTCATTGTCCGCTACCTTTAGACCTTTAATAGTTTCTACAAACTGATACGAATCCCTGACGTGAGCATTTGTATTTCCCCTGAGGGGGGCAAGTGTTCTGGATAAGTGTTTTGCTAGTTTATAAGTGGGCGAATCTATTTGACTAACTATTGGACGTAAGGGATTGTTTAATTTATGAATTTTAGGTAACCCGTACATTTTAGGTGGCTTCGGGCAGGCTGTGATGAGATGTTTGGCGTCGAGGTTTAGAGTCGTTTTGTACTTGTTAATAAGTTCCGACGTCTTTTTCATTACTTTGGTTGTGGGGTCCTTTGCAACCTTGTTGTAAACCGCGTCGTCATCAAGTATTTCCGACATCTTTTGTTTATAGTCCGACGTATCCATCACGACCGTGGCGTTTCCCTTGTCAGCACGCAGTACTATAATATCTTCATTCGCTCTTAGTTGTTTGAGAGCAGTCGACTCCGCTAGGGAAAGATTGTGTTTAGGCGGCTTGCTGGAGCGTAGGATACAGGATATATCCTGCCGTATTGCTTCCGCATCTTCCTTAGGGATGACATTTTTGAAGATGCTTTCCTCGACGTAGCTGATTATCTCTTCGCAAGGTATTTTTCGCGGCGCCGGAGCAAAATTTATATTTATATTTATTTATATTTTAATTAAGTATTAAACAAAGGACTAAATTTTGCTCCGGCGCCGCGAAAAATACCTTGCGAAGAGATAATCAGCTACGTCGAGGAAAGCATCTTCAAAAATGTCATCCCTAAGGAAGATGCGGAAGCAATACGGCAGGATATATCCTGTATCCTACGCTCCAGCAAGCCGCCTAAACACAATCTTTCCCTAGCGGAGTCGACTGCTCTCAAACAACTAAGAGCGAATGAAGATATTATAGTACTGCGTGCTGACAAGGGAAACGCCACGGTCGTGATGGATACGTCGGACTATAAACAAAAGATGTCGGAAATACTTGATGACGACGCGGTTTACAACAAGGTTGCAAAGGACCCCACAACCAAAGTAATGAAAAAGACGTCGGAACTTATTAACAAGTACAAAACGACTCTAAACCTCGACGCCAAACATCTCATCACAGCCTGCCCGAAGCCACCTAAAATGTACGGGTTACCTAAAATTCATAAATTAAACAATCCCTTACGTCCAATAGTTAGTCAAATAGATTCGCCCACTTATAAACTAGCAAAACACTTATCCAGAACACTTGCCCCCCTCAGGGGAAATACAAATGCTCACGTCAGGGATTCGTATCAGTTTGTAGAAACTATTAAAGGTCTAAAGGTAGCGGACAATGAGGTTATGGTAAGCTTTGACATCACATCACTCTTTACAAACTTACCTATAGCTGATTGTATCAAAATTATTAAGAGCAAACTTATTAAACACAACATGCCTATAGAATATGCGGATATCTTAGAACATTGCTTGACAACCGGGTACCTACTTTGGAATGGGGATTTCTATGTTCAGGTAGATGGGGTAGCCATGGGTTCTCCAGTTTCACCCTTAGTTGCTGACATTTTTATGGAAGACTTTGAGGAGAGAGCCCTTGCTTCTTCCCCGGTTAAACCTAAGCTTTACAAGCGATACGTAGATGATACCTTCACCATCTTACCCAAAGCACAAGTATCTGCATTTCTTACACACCTTAACTCAATTCACAATAACATTAAGTTTACAATGGAACAGGAGGACAATAACACACTACCTTTCTTAGACATTTTAGTAATTCGTGATGAACACGGTAATATTGGGCATACCGTCTTTAGAAAAACAACCCATACAGATAGGTATTTGAACGGTGACTCACATCACCACCCCAGCCAACTTAGTTCTGTCGGAGTATCTTTGTTTCAGAGAGCCCGCCGTCTCTGTGATGCTGCCCACTTAAATGAGGAGTTACAGCATGTCAAGCAGGTCCTATGCAAGAACAAGCTGAGAGTCCCTCCGCAGCATCCCAGGAACAGGAACAAGCCACCCACAGTCAAACGTCAGCCCGCCTACCTACCATATGTGAAGGGAGTTACAGATAGAATTAGCAGAGTCCTAAATCGAGCTTCTATTGACACAATTTTCAAGCCGCACAAGAAGATTCAGCAATTCCTGAAACCAAGCAAGTGTACTATCCCTTTACAAGATGCAGGCGTTTACAGACTGGATTGTGATTGTGGCCTATCCTACATCGGCCAAACAAAGCGTAGCATCTCAAACAGAATTAAAGAACACGTCGCGGATATAAAACATAAACGTCTCTCCAAATCTGCGGTATGCCAACACTCATCAGAAGGGCCCAATCACTACATTCGCTTTGACCAACCAAAAATCCTCGCAAAGGAGAGTCGATTTTTTCCAAGATTGGTACGCGAAGCAATTGAAATCAAAAAACACCGAAATTTCAATAGGGAGGACGGCCTCAAACTATCAAACACCTGGGATCCCATATTAAAAACTCTGGATCCCAATAAACAGCATACCAGCAAACGCGAAGACACCGTTAGTCAATTCTGTAAGGACCCGGCCAGTTTCGCCAAATACCAACTTCGACGGAACAGATGGCGCTAGCGTAGCAATTCTTTACTTTGACGTCTGAGACATCCTCCATCTTTAGTCTCCCCGTGACCACGGCTGCTGCAAAGCATCCGAAACGTCGGGCCGAAGTTAAAAATCATTTTCAAATAAGTTTAACTAATATATCGCGTTTTAAACCGTTAAAGTGTTTTATTTAAATGTGTACTACTCGCGTAAACTATAGACAGTATTTAAACGAAAAATACTTTAGTGTCACTACATTGTTACAAAAATAAAACTGAAAAAAAAATCCGAAATGTAGCGTGTTACATTTATAACAAAGAAATATTCCATCCATTTCCTTTTCTAAAAATAACGCGTACACTTCCGGTAGCGATGGTGGTACCTATTTTAAGAACACTTAGACAAGCCTTTGATATCGCTAAAAGTTTTGACGCCCTCGTTAGTTCAATGGCTAAAAATCAACGAGTCGTGGGTTCGATTCCCACAGTTGGGACGTGGGACAGTGGGACGTTTCTGACAAAATCAATACCGTAAAAACGTAAAACCGAAATTTTGTTCAGGTAACTAACCAACGTCTACAGATGAAAGAGCTGTGAAATAAACACCCATGTCTCTATGTGTTAAGCCAATACATGTTAAACGGATGTATCGCCGTTGATCAACTGAACGTCATGCTGTCTTCGTAAAAGCTAATTGTACTTGAATAAGTAAGTATAATTAAGAGCAACTTAGAGCTTAGGATCTTTAGAAATTCCGTTTTTAAATTTGAAAAATTTCGCCGTAATTAGCACACTGCAATTTCACAATCTTAATAAGTAAACATACGTAATTTTAGGAGTGGAAAGATTATTAATATAATATTAATATTCGTGATTAAAAGCTTTTATGGTAAGCGCTAAGAAAATTATGAATTTAATATTTCATCGCCTTCATGTTTCAATTTAAACTGAATATAGATAATGTGTCTTAGACTAATAACAAAAGATCTTACTTATATTTTAATTTCAGTTAAAAAGTCAGAGCAGACAGTCACAAAATAATAAATTTAGCGACTGTGTATATTGTATCACAAGTAAAATATTTTAATTCTTTAAAACGCAGTTAACTGTTTTAATTTATTTTACGATGTCCCACCCCATAGCCCGCGACCACGGCTGCTGCGTCTGAAACATCGGGTCGTAATTTAAAAAAAATCAAAATAGGTTATCTAAAATATATTTTGCGTTTTCGTTAAAACACTTTTATTCAAATGTACTACCTGCTACAGATGATATGGAAATGTTAATTTTAAATTGAAAAAAAATTTCGACATGGGCAGGTCTTGAACTGGCTTCTACAGCGCATCGTGTTGTTGTTCTAACCAATTTATCTACCGTGTCCAATACGTCACCGGCGTCTATTGATACGTGCAACTCTCGCGCAATGTAATTTCTTAACACTCGTGTATTCAGCTTCAATGTCGTATGCTAGCTTAAGAAGTTCATTGAAAATAAAATAATAGTTTAACCTATGAAAACTTTAATATTTTTCACATGTTATTGCGCATTACAAACAATATATTAATTAAAAAGGAATTTTATATATTGAATTGACCCGATTTTGAAGTTGTATAAAAACTAACAACTATCTTTCACCCTGCATCTGTTTAAAAATAAATGGAGAAGATTTAAGATGATTTGATTTGAGATTCTCACATAGTCGTTTTTATTCATAAGACCTTGAATTGTTCTCTACTAGAAATAAACTTATTATTTTGTTATAATGTTAGCGTGAAATAAGAAATTAAGGAAGACAATGCTCACATTTCCCGGGGGCATTTAGATATCTTTCTCCTTATTGAAACCGAAATAACATATCAAAGAATATATATTGTTAGATTCCAAACGAAATACGGAGATGTAATTTATATTCTAAAAATTATATTATCGATATGACGTTATGAATATTTGCTTATTCCTTTAATGGACGTTTTGCAGCAGGTTTATGTTTCGCGTTTCAAACCGTTAAATGTGAACTGTTTTATTTAAATGTAAACTATGGCAAAACCTACAGACAATACTTATATGCTATATGCCCAGTTAAAAAGCGATCTTATTTGTTCCCGAAGCGGCAAAAACCTCTCTCTGCAACAACTGTTCAAACTTTCATTTCTAGATAGGAAAGAACGGTTTGTGTACTAACAAGCATATAAGTTCGACTTGGAAGTTGCCAGATTAAATTTTACTCAAAGCTTCGTGGTGGAGAATGAAAATTCCTTTGTGGATGTTATAACATTACATAATAGTGTTCAGTAAAGTACATTATGAGGGTAACATTAATTTAGAGATGACGCTAAGTTTCGACGGTTTTAATTCAAAATATTATGTATATATTATTATTATAACTTTGATAAACAACATTTTTATGTCCTCGAATTCGGCTACTTATTTCCATGTATATATATATTTTCAAACGAATTTTAATTCCAATCAAATCATTTATTTTGCTTACAAAAAAAAACAAAAAAAAAATACAATAAAATGAATAATATCAGAAATATGTGTACACCACGCTTTTGTTGTACCTGAAAGTTCAGTGATGTCCAACGTCATAGATCATACGATGTCATACTGTCATTTGAATTTGAACAGCACATACAAACCGACACATAACACAAAATGTTAAAAAAAATGTATGAGCAAATACATTTAATAAAATATTTAAAAAGAATAACCACAAAATACATCTTTTTTAAGGTTTACGTATACGCTACTTAAGCGACTTCTGTAATTCCCCTGATATCATTTTTTGTATCTTAATTTAAAGGCATTAGTAAAGGATATTTTAATCAAGGGGAGAAGCACATTTTATTGAGATGATTCTTCGTGAACCGTGACGATTGCTGCAAAGCATTCAAAACATCGGACTGTAATTAAAATAAGTTGTTGATAAGGTTTCTACTATATGTAGCGTTTAAAACTGTTAAAAGTATTTTAATTAAATGTATTCGCGTTCGCTACAGACTATACTATAATACTTCAGATGTTCTTTTCAAATTTGTTTAAAATGTTTAGTATTTTTAGATCATTAGTCAAAATGTGATCGAATACCTACTGTACGTACTTAACTGGACTGTTTGTGGAAAAAAAACAATTTTAATTTATCCATCATGTGCACGTAAATAATATTAAAGTTTTCAAACTTTGCAATTCCATCTTCAATGATTTCCTTAAACTACGTGTATCAATAGTTTGAAGAAATGGTAACGTCTGGGACACGTGCGATTGGTTAGTGCTAGAGCTCGCAACGCTGTGGATGCCCGTTGATGCCCGTGTCGTAAATGTTTTCAAATTATAAACAATTTTTAATTTTGGAGACACAATAAACTAAATAAAAATAAAATCAGTCTCAGTTCGGGCAGAGGAAAAAATATTTCTCTAACCTGTCACTCTAATTATACTTTGAGTGTTCGCAAAAGTTACAGCGAAATATTGACTTACGATTCTTTTCGAATATTTCCCGAGGTTACGACGGAGTTGTTGCGAACTTTCGCGAAGGGCGATCTCGGTTACTTTTTTCATATTTTCCCACGGACGAGGATTAATGTTTGTGAAACGGTTCATTTATAATTCAAATTGTTTTATTTTAAATCTTGTTTCGAGACGTTTCGATAAGGTAATTTAAAAGTTACGAAACTCTCCCAATGATATTATTCTTCAACAAGGAACGGGAATTATTATAATTTTGTACAATGCGATTCTTACATTATAAACGCACCAATAGACGTAATTGTGCGTTTGTTACACTTTGACGTCTAAGCTAATAACTTGGACTTAACTTTTTAAAATTGATTTATTATAGCGATTTGTCTCAAAACTAGAAAGTTTTCACCAAACAAAACTTTTATTAAGAAGACAGAGTTCTTCTCCCAAGAGTATTATTCATGGAAAGTTTTTGAAAATCACGTATTCCCTTTTAATATACTATGCAACGAGAATTTATGAGTAGGTAACTATCGGTCACGATAATGGATTTAGTTAAACTTTTTTGAAAGTTATTTTTAACTACGACCCGACGTTTCGGATGCTATGCAGCAGTCGTGGTCACATAAATTGTTTTATTTCAATGTGTACTTACTCGCGTAAACTACAGACAGTATTTAGGAGATATAAATACTTATAGGTATATATTGTTTTAATTTAGAAAGAGCTTTTACATCTGTCAACTCTAACGGTTAGTATTTCCTCTGTACTGGGAAGGTATGTATAATTTTTATCAAGTTAAATCAAAACGGTCTAGGAATTTGGCAGTAAGCAGTAACAAACATCCTTTTGCTAGTAAACGTTCACATCTCATTGTTTAGTTTTAATAAAGTAGTTATATAAGTTACTTATTTGGTTGTGAACCACAGACGAGTAAAGTAAATCATATTTCCTCGTTCCAACGATTCAAACCCTGTTTTATGACATTTATTTTATTAAGATTATCCTGCTTACAGTTCTTGTGTTCCTTCGTTTTTATTGAATAAACTGTTACTTTATTTGATACTGAATTGATCTGATTAATTACATTATGAAATAAATGAATGAAAAAATATTTAAACATATATTAAAGAATCTTAGCATGTACGCATACATTAAATCATTAAACGTTTTCGTTTATAAATCTACATATTATATAACTTGACTAGCTGTGTCAGCAACTTCGTCCGCAAGAATCGTTGTTTTGAGTTATCCACATTCGTTTTTGCAAACCTTTAAAACTAAATCTGTTACCCACCACGTCGGTCGTGTCCCTTCCAGTCGTTCTTACAAGTTAATATTAAAAGATTGACATATAGTCTCGCGGACTTGTTTGTTTTTATAGCCTAAAGCGTTCCTCGATAAATGTTCTAACACAAAAATAATTAAATACTGTCTATAGTTTACGCGAGTAGTACACATTTAAATAAACACTTTAACGGTTTAAAACGCGATATATTAGTTAATTATTGTCTCCCCGTGACCACGGCTGCTGCAAAGCATCCGAAACGTCGGGCCGAAGTTAAAAGTAATTTTCAAATAGGTTTAACTAATATATCGCGTTTTAAACCGTTAAAGTGTTTTATTTTAACAAACATAATTTTTCCATTCAAAGCAGTAGCTTCTGAGATTAGCGCGTTCAAACATACAAACAAAGAAACTATTATATTATATATTACAAATATTGTTACGTTGTTGACCTCTTTTGAAATAGCATTGGTTATCTGTCTCAGCTAAAAAAAAGCTTAGATAGAATTCTTTTAGACTTTTAAAACAACTGTGAAAATTGTGAACTGCCTTATCGACTTTTAATTACCTCCGATATCGCTTATGAGTCAAACTTCCGACAGGAATGTATAAGCTCTATTGGAAAATTAGAAAAGTTCAGACGGAACTCATTTCAGGTGTCTGCGAGAGGGAGGTATGACCAACTTTGCGGATGAGACGAATCTCAACATATAAAAGTTTAATCAGAAAAATGTAGTTAGATTCGACGCTTCGAATGACTATCAAACGATTCGATTTTTTTGAAAGAGGAGCACATAGTGCTTAAGCATAAGGGTCACTTGATGGAAGGTGAAATAAATAATCTATACTAATATTATAAATGCGAAAGTAACTCTGTCTGTCTGTCCCGCAACTACTGAACTGATTAAAATGAAATTTGATACACAGATATTTTAGAGCCTGAGAAAGGACCATAGGCTTTTTAATTCCAAAAAAGGGTTGATAGGGGTTGAAAAAGCGGGATGGCAGTTTGTATGGAAATTCGTGGTTTTCAATCTAGAATAATGAAACTTTGTAGTGTTGGAATGAGAGTGAGAGTAGGAGTGATGTGTTGTATTAAATGCGCCCTTACATAAATTAATAACCAGCCAAAATAATTAAAAATTCTACTCCAAGTCACTATTCCACACGGACGAAGTTGCGGGCAAAGCTAGTTTTCAATAAGTTTAACTAATATATATTGCGTTTTAAACCGTTAAAGTGTTTTATTTAAAATAGAGTTAACTATAAAATAACAATATTAAATCACCTAGCAGGCTTATGGAAATTCAAAATTAAATATTATGCATTTTTATTGCTATCTTATTAAATTAATATTAATTCATTTAAATTAAAATCGACGATCGAAGATCTAAATGAACGGTTCCGTTTTAATGAATGGTGATTTAAAGCCGCAGTTGTCAAAGTTATATAATTAATTGGACTTGCGGTCGGTCGTTCATTCGCGGTGGATCCATTGATCAATGGACGAACACCGCGTTCATTGTTTGTTTCGTGGTGGAATAAAATTTGGTTTGTTGACCTTCACGATAAAACATGCCCACAATCGCCCAAATTAATTTATAAACGAACTGTAACTTTAAAAAAAAAGCAACGTGAAAACACATGATAGCATTATATAAATAAAAAATATCGCATCCACCGCATTCCGTACTGCTGCTGTGACCAATTGAGCTACGCGTCCCGAGTTCAAGACCCGCCCGTGTCGTTTTTTTTCAATCTACATAGATTCTTATTTTATATGTAAGATCTAATTTCAATTTCCATAAATAAATAATAATAATTATTCATTAAGTTATTTATTATGAATTGACACGGGAGTTCAATTGGTTAGAGAATGCGGTGGATACCGGTTCAAGTCCTGCCCGTGTCGTAATTTTTTTAAATTTTTAATTCATTGTGAAAGTAACTTCTAACTAACTAATCTATGTTGAATCCACTTGACACGTTTATGTTATAACCCAGAACCAATGAAGATAAAACTGTCGAATAAACGGTTGGTATTGGTTGTCTTAATTGCCGTTTTTGTTTTTATACATAATTAAAATAAATCATGTATTTAAAAGTTGTACACAAAAAACAAACAATGAACTTAATAAATATATTTAGACAAATCATATTAAAACAGGAGCCACTGAGCAAACGTTACGAACACGCTTTTGCAACGCTGATTTTCAGTGCCCCACCGCTTCTAGAGTAACAACTAACAAATAAGCTTTTTAAAACTAGTACAGTTTAAACTTAATTAACAACGTATGTTGAATGATTATGAAGAAGAAATCTATAACAAACACACACATATATACATCTAGCTTGATTTTATAGCTAATTTTATTTACATCAAAAGTAAGGGAAAACGTTATTATTAATGCGCGGGCGCACTTATGAATTTATTGTCATGGGACATATGTTGAGCTCGTTTCACTATTTACTGTACAAGTAGACAAAACTTCTGTAACATAGGGAGGTAATTGACGTCTTTCTTCGAGGTTGAACAACGTTAGAAGCGATAAACATTTACCCGTTCTTTCCAGCTAAGTTGCAATATTCGTTATCGTATTCGTTATTTCCTGTAAAATTAGAAAATATTTTAAGTGTGAAACACTGTAGATTCTTTGTCCCAACTGCGAGTTAAATCCACTTCATCCTTGGCTTCATTTGAAATAGAGCTGTAGTTTACACTCGTTCAACTTTTGGAAAAGCTAAACGTGGAATTCTTTGGGAAATTGGATTTTTACAATGGTAGGTGTAGATAGTCGACATAATAATTCGTATTAATATTATATAAAATCAACCTTTAAGACGTGTTTTTTAACAAGGTTTTCATAGATTTTTTTTCAAGTTCATTCAATTTAAGTTAGAACAATTTGACATCTTGATTGAAATACACAATATTTATTATGAAAATGGATTTAATATGAAAAATATTATTGTAGATAATAAAAAATGGTGAAGATTTTTATGAAATCACGAGACGAGGTGCTTGAAAGAAGAATTCGAAAAATTCAATAAGCCAAGACGGGCGCTGACTCAAATCGCGCTTGACTAAGATTTGAATTTTTAAAAGTTAGCACGTCCCTGATTTACGTATCTACTTTAAAAATCAATAATATAACTATTTAACTGTTTAAAACGTGCTATCAAACGTGGGATTAGTAAAAAGAAGCCGACAAATATATTTTTGTATGATTGTTTTAAACAGTTTCAATTCGTTTAAATGAAATATCGATTAAGGAAATTTGAACGCCACGGGCGGCAACTAGCATCCACAACTATCCGCGTTGTGTATCTAACATGTATCTCTCACGCAATGTAGTGTCTGTATTATTCTATTCATGTCTTATTTTTCACTTCAAGCTCATTGGTATGATAGAGATAATGTATGGGTAATAAATCAACGGGTCGTGGGTTCAATAACCGCAGGGTAACATTTAAAAAATACATTTTCAATTTTTCTGAAACATGTCGGACGTCGACTGCAAATGTGGATATGAAATGGCTAGTAGGAATATCGAAAATTTCTCCCGGGTTACGAACCACCGTCCACAATTTAAAAAGCTGTAAAGTTTAAGCGAACTTTAGCTTCTGTCTGTAGAGTCTAATATTATGGGTAGGGTATACCTTCCATCAAGTGAGTTTCATGCTTGTTCTCTCCTAGCATGAAAATTCAGTTTTCACAGCAAATACAGAAAAGCTAACGAAACGAGATAAAAAGTAATCAATCAACTGAGTTACATATTATCTCTATCCTTATCACTCGTACTCCACTGCAGTCAATGCAATGTTTTCGAATTTTTTTTTTCCTATATTCAAAGTCAAAATAGCCTTCCATCTTGTGTACACTATGCTTACTGCCCCCCCCCCCCCCCGTCCTGTCATATATAACCTTCTCCACGGTTTTTCGTTACCATTTTGTCTACAACCAATACAAGAAGTTCATACGTTTTCAGTATCATACGTGAAGTGAAAAAACGAGATTAATATTTTCGAGGAAACCAACTTACCCTAATGCTGTGTACGCTTCACAATAAACAACGAACCGCGACGTGCTGACGAGATAAAATATGCACGTTGAAACATTATGTAATATTTCACGTTCTACAACATATTGTGTTTGTGAGCAATTTGCATAAGTCTGGTATTAGAACGACCAGCGTTCCTTGAATTTGCTAATCGTAAGGTTTTCGTGATTATTTGAAGAATATTTATGGAAACGTAAGGTCTTTATGTATACTACTAAATATAGGAAACACATTATACATTGAAAAATATCTCTGCTGTTACTCTTACTAATAAAGAAACAAATTTAACGGTTTAAAATCCGGAATATATTACTTATTTTTAATTTACTTTAACGACAGTTCGATGTTCGGTTTGCAGGAACCGTGGTCACGGGGGAGTTAAATTAACTTAAACATACTTAAATATATTTCGCGTTTACACCGTTAAAAGTGATTTATTTAAATAGGTGTAACCTACTGTATGAGTAACTACATAGACAAATAATTAAGCGGGAGAAATGTAGAATTTTCATAAATTACCTTTCCAATAGGCTGGTTGTAAAAACTGTGAAAATTCGCGTGCAAGTATATTTAACTTCTATTCGTCGGAAAATAGCGTAAAAGGAAACTCAAGAAACGAACTATAGCGAACTTGTAAGTCAAATGCGAAATGTCAAAATTAAATTAGCTATAAAACTCTTTGCGCAAATTTTATGCATTCCATTCCTCGCACATTGTAAGGAAGGCAACATAAAATTTTCACAATTTCCACTGAAACTCCGTATACCTTTTCTTCGTAGGCGATGGGTTCGTACAAGTCTCTCTTACTTAGCACTAACATAAAGCTGTTATGTTTCTTTGTAACTCTAAGACTTCTCACAGAGACAATCTTTCCGACAGACTAGCTTGTATAAATAAGTTTATTAAATTACTACGATCTTAAATACGGTCTGTAGTTTACGTGAATCGTACACATTTTAACTAATATAATTCGCGTTTTAAACCTTTAAAGTGATTTTTATTATACTACTATATACCGTTATACTGATTGGTTTTATTTAAAAGCAAGTAGTTGATTAATTTAAAAATCGAAAATAAATTTAAAAACTTTTCGACGCCGGTAGGACTTGAACCGGCATCGCCAGCGTTCAGTGCTGTTGCTTTACCAATTGAGCTACCGAGTCATTTTTTCTTAATTTATTTTCGATTTAATTATATAGTGCCTTCATGTGCAATAACATGTTAAAAATAATAAAGTTTTCAAAAGACATTTTCATGTTGAACTCATTGCTTAGAATTGCGTTAAGCCCAAGAGGTCCTAAATTCGAATACTAAAAAAAACATAGTATCAGTAGGACAGAGAATAGGGGTCGGAAGAATCTTTCTGAAAAATCAGGATTTTACCCAGATAATTTAATATTTTAATATTATAATATTTACTCCGCCAAATGTGTGACCATTTACATTTAAGTGTTTGATTTCTGGAAAACGAAAAATTTAATTATTTTGATTTATGGACTTATTTATAATTTTCTTTTTGCAGATAATTA
Organism: Leptosia nina; assembly: GCA_963661955.1. NCBI lineage: Eukaryota > Metazoa > Arthropoda > Insecta > Lepidoptera > Pieridae > Leptosia > Leptosia nina. Next base: position 11,933,890 of record CAVLEF010000002.1, on the reverse strand, counting down.
TTCCACTTGAACGGCTTCGCTTCGAAGACAGTAAGTAACTAGAATTGTAACCCTCCACTAGACTAGATTAGTGTAAGAAGTGCCGAAGAGTTTGAAGATAGGATACGAAATAAAATATGCAATCCTCCTAACAGTTAGCAAATACTTAATTAAATCAAATTTGTTTTACATATTTTATTAAATTATTTCTCACTACAAGTCTCAATAAAACCACACACCAACATAAGTCTTATATAGAAAGACATGTAGTGGACGGCCTTATTGCTAATAAAAAAATCTCTTCCGGGCAAAATAAATAACACTGGCTAAAATCCATGTTAATCTATACATATATTAAAAATGTAACCGATCACTGGCTGTACATAAGCGTTATATGATAAAAAGATTCTCAAATTATTTTGTTTGTCTCATTATTTATTACATATCCCGCTGTTTTTTCGCTCTTATTAGTCAAAGCCTAATTTTTCATAGCCTATAAGCTACCGCGATAAATGCAAACAATTTTTCATTTCGAAACGACTGGTCCTAAGAACTCTTTACTACTCCCGGCGAACCGGTGAATCCCCGAAAAACAATCTGTGATTCAATAGAACTCCCGCCAAAGCGTCCCATCTGATCAATATGTTAATACCGGCGATAGAGATCGCAAAGCACTCGCCCGACGCCAACTAAAGTATTCCGATAGAGAATTCTAGTCAACTTGGCACACTTTAAAATCCTCGCCGTAGCTAAAAAATGTTGTTCATAACTTGGCGGGCGTCTGAGAGTTTCTCACTTTTATTGTCATTAACATATCTATATTTCAAATGTTTATGTGACTTTAATTTTTAGTTTATTCTAGGGAATCGCTTTAAGTGTAACAGTTTTAATATTTTTAGCGATTCGCAAATGTTTTAGAAGTGTTGATTCACCAGAGTATATTAGAAACAAAGGTTTTTGGCTTTGATGCTACTACTTAACTACTAGTAAATGTTAAAGTAATACAAAACTTTTGAAAACATAAATATTTTTCACATGTTATTGCACATGAAGGCACTATATAATTTAAAAATCGATAATAATCAAGTGTAAGCGCAATGAACCAAAAGCAACCCTATAACTTGCTTATTAAGATTTCATGTCTAATGATGGAATTCGAAATACAGTCGTTAATTACTCATAATTAAATTTAACTACGAAACGTCGGACCGTAGATAAATGGCAACTAATATATTGCGCGATTTAAACCGTATAAACTGTTTTATTTAAATCTTAAGTTCAATTTATGCGTTTAGTGTGATTTTGACCTAAAACAATATTTTGTAACGTTACAGCATATATGTATATACAATTTATATGAGTAACACATATCTGGATTTAGCCCGATCTAGCAAAGGCATACGGCTCAAACATGATATTGTGATACAAACTTAGGCTGGGTATTTTACCTACCATCAAGTAAGCCCCATGCTTGTCTGTCCTCCTATATAAAAAACGTACCCTTGCACTAAGCACGAGAAGTTCTATATAATAATTTCGTTCTTTCCAAATGTTCGGCTTCGGTTTTAACCGAATCCTGTCGTCGTCGTCTGTCGTAAATTGTGGCGCGTCATAGAGAAAATTAAATAACTCCCAGTATTCTATTTACATGTTTAAAGCGGACGCAGTAAACAAGTTCTGACGCTATTTTAATTACGAAATTAAAATCACTTTGAGCTGCCTTTATACTAGTACGGTACTTAGCACCGGCCATACAAATCATTGGCTCTTCAACTTTTTCATTACGAGAAAGTATTTTTCACGGGCTTGTCGGTGTAGTGGATATATCTGTTGCTGGATTGATGGGTCCAGTATCTACTGCAACCAATTTGATAATTATTATTATAGGTTCAGATGAAATGGATACAACAGTACATGAAGCATAGTTCTTGATGTAAAAAAGTAGTTTTAACAAAACAAATACAGTCTACATTAATATTATAAAGCTGAATATATGTATGTATGTTTGTTTGTTTGAATTGAACAATTATTTTCGTGTTAGATAGATCAATTATCGAGAAAATATTTAGGATGTAAAATGCCTTGATCAATTGAATTTTGACGCCCAAAATAACTATTCTATGTTGACGAAGAGGCTGTCATAGCTAGTCCTATATAGACTTAAAAAAATTATATTGAAAAAATAAATGGCACCGATTGGACACAATCTTAGCTTCCTACTATTGTTTTACGAACTGATTTACAGTATATAAATATATTAGTTAACTTATTTTTAATTTATTTAACTACAAACCGACGGTTTGGATACCTTGTAGTCACTGTGGCTTTCAGTGAGTTAATTAATATATTTCGCGTTTTATACCGTTGATTTAAAGGCCAGCATTATTCAAACAAATCTCACCTTAACTTTGTGTTTTGTGACCTCGGGAATAGGAGCGAAAATTATGATTGTGTATTATTTCGTTTCAATAAACAGTGTTAAGGTTGGATCGACCCCAACGACCGCGACGAAAACAGGTCACTCATTTAATATGAATTATAAACGTTTAAGGTCACTTTTGCAATGGAAAATTAATTTGACGAATGATTAATTATAAAAAATAAATAATTCGTTTAAATGTTTATAATTGATTTAGCAAGTCGAACCAGTATCGAGCACTGTAGTCATCTTTGGTCTTCATCACCGCTTCTTCGTGGAAACACAGTAGCATTTCGCGTTTCTTCTTCTCTTAGATATAACTGTGAAGAATTGGAACTCTCCACCTTCCTTTATATTCCCTGATCATTTCTCTATAGCAACTTTTAAGAATATATTTTTTAAATAAAGAATAGCGTTTATCTAGCAAGCATGACTTTTACCGTCTTTGACTCCATCGCCACATTATATCTTAAATTAAAAATCGATTATAAATTGAATAAAAATACGACTCGGGAGGACATCAAGTCAGTTTTGTAAGTAACAAGTTTCTCCTAATTTTAATTACGAGGAAACAGATGGCGCTAGCGTAGCAGATTTGACTTTGACATTGGGGACATCCTCCATTTCCAGTCTATGCTGCTTAAGCTAAGCTAAAGCTTCCGAAAAATCGGGCCGTAGTTAAAATACAATGTAAATAAGTTAACCAATATATTTCAAGTTTAAACAGTTAAAAGTGATTTATTTAAACTTATTTATTTATGCCTTTGGGATTAAGATAGGGCATTTAGCTATGTATACAAGATTTGTTCAGGTATTAATCTTGGCTTATCGCATGTAAAACGTATCAGGTTGACGTAATCTCTCAATCTATCAAGTTTGCTCTCCACAATCTGTTGCGGCTGTGTGCTTGTTTTACGAATTAACCTGGCACGAGATAACAATGAGACAGCCTTTTAACGGTTTCAAACGCGGAATATAATATGTTACTAGCTGACCTGGCAAATGGTCTTTAATTATATGAAGTATCACCAAATTTCATTACAATAAAAACAGTTCCCGTTTGTAAATCTTAAAATATATACATATAGTCACAGACGTTTATCTCAGTTTCCAAAGAATCAATATTTCGAACATATTTCTTGGTATAATTAACCGATTATGCAGTGCGCGCAACAGAAGCCCCAAAACATAAATAATTTTTCCTGTTTATTTCACATTACTTTTAGTCAAGTATTCTCAATAGCTTGCTTAAGTGGTACGCATTGAACAAAACAATTTTAACGGCTTACATTGCAAATATATGACATTAAACATTTATTTAAAAGTTTTAAAAAATACGACACGGGCGGGACTTGAGCCGGCATCTACAGCGTTGCTCTAACTAATAGAACTGCCATATCGCGTAATACAATTTGAAAGTACATCAGAACTTACAATATTATTAAATGATTTTTTTCTTAAATGTAAAAGGTTTTGTTCTTAAATGCGTAATCCTCAATTTAATAGTTTTATTTTAGTTTAGGTTAGTTTTTAATAGTTTAGTTTACTTTACGAAAAAATATTAACGTTTGCATCAAATAAGCTATAAATATTTAAAATTGTTTGTAGCCAATAGTCCTGTTCCGACCTTGCTCAAAAATAGTTGTGTATGTTCCCTTTTAAGTAAGATTTAGTGCTGTCATGTCCTCCCAAGCCATGATTAGTAAATGAGGTAATTTCACCTTCGTAATGCCATTAATAATGCACAAGTAGGGCCCTTATGTTTGTTAGATAATAATATTAATGAGAAATTCGTGCGCCGTCTAGGATATTGCTTTTATAAGTTCTTTTGTAATATATTGTTTTAAGAGTAACTAACATGTGTCAGTTCTTCGAGGGCAGCTAGTGCGAAGTCCAATGACTAGCTGTGTCAGCGACTTCGTCCGCGTAGAATAGTCATCTTGGGCATCTCAATTTGTTTTTGCAAATCTCCCATTTTCTATGGTTTACGCGAGTAGTACAAATTTAAATAAAACACTTAAACACTTGAACGGTTTAAAACGCGATATTTTAGTTAAACATATTCGAAAATGATTTTAACTTCGGCCCGAAACGCGGGGATGCTTTGCAGCAGCCGTGGTCACGGGAAGACTGAGAGTTTTAAACCGTTAAAGTGTTTTATTTAGACCTCTTTATCTTTAAACATTTAAACAGTTACCCACGACGTCGGTCCCGTCCCGACGTTCTTGCGTGTTAATATTAAAAGACGTATCGCAGACATTTTTTTTAGATTATTTAAAGAAAAAAAATCACACATATTTTTTTGGTATCTTGAACCGTTTTCGCAGCGTACGTAATAGAAACCTGCAAAGATGAATAATTTCCCCCGTGTCTTCTATTTATAGCAACTTAATATTTATAGCTTAAAGTCTTCCTCGATAAATGCTCTAACCACCACAAAGATGTTCAATTCGAACAGTAGTTCCTGAGATTACCGGGATCAAACAAACTCTTCAGCTTTATTATATTAGTATAGATAAACCAATATTATAGCTAACTAAAGAGCTCAGAGCAAACAGTGATTTTAACCGTGAATAAGCGTGAAAAAGTAATTTTTTATTATCTGTTGTTTTGTTGTTTTAATTGGTGCAACTGCGGTTATAACTGGCAATCACGATTGATGAGTAGATCGAGCAGCGATCGAGATTCTTTCTAGTGACATTTTTTATCGGCTGTAAGTGCATACTTTTAACATATAAAGGACTTTTACGTAACACAACGACATATGTCGTTGTTCTAATTATATTCAACGAACGTATATATATTTTATGCATTTTTTATGTACGTATTCCTTTAGTTAAGAGTCTCATGCTCTACCGCTCACTTTTTTAGTCCTTTAGTTAGATTAAACCTAGCTTTAAATATTTATATATTTTATAGATTTTCTTATGTACAGTTTATTCCTTTAGTTAGATACCTAGAAATACTACCTAGAGATACTTTTGGAATAATATATCAAGGGAGCTTATGAAACCTAAGTATAACATATACATTATGATTACGATTACCTGTAGGTAGTTAAAGAAAAAGGAGAAATTTGAGGTGAAACCGAGATTATTAATAGTTTCAAATTTAATAAAATTGAATAAGTATTTTAAAATAAATGTTAAGGTAATAGAGTGTATATACAATATCGGTCTAATTAAGTGTCAGCAGTATAAAATCTATTAGTAACAGTCACAAAGAAATCGCCCATGGTTACCGAAAGTCGTTGAACGGTTTAAAACGCAAAATATATTAGTCAACTTATGTTTAATTTAACTTACCTATGGCTTAGCGCTTCGATTTCTGTGCAACGGCCTTTGTCACGGGGGACTGACGATGACGATGGCCCTAATGTCAAAGGTAAATCTGCTACGCTAGCGCCATCTGTACGTAAAAGTTCAAAGTGTTTTATTTAACCGAACATATAATTTCACCATAGTTCAGGAGACCACAAATCCCGGTACCATGAGAGATGGAACTTTGTTAATTTGGACAAAAGTTTTGCACTCAGAGGGGTTATTAGTCGGGCGTGAGTTCGCGACACACGAATTACGCCAGATTTTAATCAATCATAAATAACAAGTTGGGAGGGATACATACTTGGGGAGATTAATGCCTACGTTGCGAGTTAGGAGTGGAGTGGAATCCAGTTTCTCTAGGGGCATGGGGCCATGCCCACGTGTCGATGTACAGGAAAATAGTCTCCTTCTGGGCCCTTCTTGGTCTAACAACCTATCGTTTCTCCGGGATTCTCGCATAGACCAAACCGCTGAGTATAGTAAGCGCGTGAAGAACTCTTATGTTGACATAGGGTATTTGACAGAAAGGATTTTGTCAGCGCTAAAAAATAATCATGGTGTGAACACATTTGTTCAATTTGTAGAGCTACAGGGCATGTATCCAGTTTTACAAAAATAACCAAATTAATTTTTCTACTATCATATTTGACATTAAACAATTATAGTTCACAAATTTAAGTTATTTTAACGATCTGTTGTTGTTTTTTTTAATAAATGTTTGATAAAAAAACTATTGAATTATAGAATACACGTGTTGTTCGAGCAAACGCGTAGAAAACGCGTTTATTAAAATAATGCTGTTTTATTCCGTTTAAATGCGAAGTACATACAAACAAAACGTTGAAGGCATATTGCTGCACAGGATTTGGCATTTCAAAACGCTCAATTGGATCCCTGCCAGATAAATTTCCTTCGCTCTAGCAGAAAGGAAAGTCACTAAAACTTTAAGTAAACACTCAAATTTTGCGAAATAAACTACGGTTACTAAAACGTTTGTTAATTCTCTTTGTGTGTCGGTTAAAAGAACTAATAAACTAGAGAAATTATAAGTATAAATTTAATTACTATATCATATTAACATTTTAATACATTACATATTTTAGTTTACTTAGTTATTTTAACTACAGTCTTACGATTCGGACGCTTTGCAGCAGCCGTGGTGAAGGTGGTTACCCTAAAGTCAGAATCCGCTACGCTAGCGCCATCTGGTTCGTCGTGTTTGGTTAAGGCGTACGTTTTCGTTACAATATCAATACTAAAAAATACATCTGCTAGACATGATGTAACTATAACGGAAAAGCTTATTAATTTTCGGTATTCATAAACCAAATTAAAAATAAATCACTATTACTGTTTAAAACGCGAAATATATTACTTGAATTTATTTGGAGATTGTTTTAACTATCGTTGCTGCGACGTCTTTAAATGTGTACTACTCGCGTAAACTACAGACAGTATTTAGTCCTAACTAAAATACCTCCTGTGTTGAATTTTCAATGTTTATTCAAGTAACAATATTCAATAATCTTCTTAGTAATAACACAAGCATCTACCCGCATACAGGTAACACAATAGTAAATATTTGTATCAATTATCAAGGGCGGGCGGGCCTTTGCACGTCACGTAGGAAACCCATTTGTGATCCGACCTCGTGTACAATGTGCCTACTCCAAAGATTGTTCCTCACTAATGACTTTCTTCTACAAAGGAATTGAAACACGCAGTGGTTATTTTGGACCTAATCTGATTTCGGCAGATATATAAACATAACTTTGTTTGTCTACTACCAATATATAATTTTTCTGAAACATGTTGAATTTGATATAATGAACTTCGTCTGGGCATCAGTGTGGGTGGCAGAAATATCGAAATGTCGGGTGTCGAACCACCGTCAACAGATGAAAAAGTCGTGAAGTTAAATGGCGTTTCGGTTTTTGTCTGGTCTCTAGTAATAAAAAAATCTACATCACGCAGATGATGAGGTTTCAAATCAAGACGGTCACGGCCGAAGAGTCAGTTTAGTATTTGAAGAATATTCGTTACATAGTTAGTGGCCCATCAATTCCCGTTAATAAACGTTCAGTGCCCAGCAGTGGAACTGTTAAAATGTGAGGTAATTAAAAATCTTTCCTCAAACCCTTAAGTGACACGAAATGATATTAAGCTTTCGCTGACCCACATCACTTGTCACTCAAAATCAGACCAAATGCTAATATTAAATGATTTCCTGAGACCCAACAAATCTTTTAAGTTGAGTGGCTTATTAATCTCAATTTTGATTAAATGACAAACCTTTTAAGAATATTTAAAATTAATATTAACAGGAACCGTCTTTGTAACATGATAGTTGGATTTCTTACATTCTCTATAACTACACGTCTACTTACATTAATATTTTTATTATATTGTAGTAAATACAAATAGTACGCATAATAGTATACTATATTGAGATAGCTAGTTTATATATATATAAACTAGATATCCTAAATATAGGCTCTAAGTATATTTTTATTTTGTTGAGAACCTGAGAACTATTGGGAACTAGTGTAAGTTATTCTGGGCATCCAAATTTGTTTTCACGTACCTCGCGTTTTTTTAACACATTTTCCGCCGTTTCTTCGCCCCTATTAGTCACAGTGCAATGTTTTATAACCTTCCTCGATAAATGCTCTAACTAACACGAAAATAATTTTTCAATTCGAACGTGTTTATAACGCGCAAGGTACTAGTCAACTTATATGTATATGCTGTGTGACAGCCCTAACCAAAGCATTCGACATATTGGGTGGTTGATAAAATAAGTCTTGTTATAGCGCATCTTGTTTAGATGCCATAGGCTGGTATTTCACCTATTATTAAGTAAACCCTATATTTGTCTGTCCTTCTTTATCGTAAAAAAAAGCTTACGAAAATATTTCGCGTTTTAAAGGACTTGAACTGGCATCGTCAACGTTCCGTGCTGTTGCTCTACCAATTGACTTACAACTTGGTTCGGTAGTTCAATTGGTAGAGCAACAGCGCGGAACGCTGACGATGCCGGCTCAAGTCCTGCCCGAGTCGGAAATTTTTTTCAATTTATTTTCGATCTTTAAATTATATAGTGCCTTCATGTGCAATAACATGTCAAAAAATATTAATAATTTCAAACATTATATTCATTTCATAAAACTTCAAGAAAAATACCTAAGTCCCTGTAGTAATACCTAACAAATGATATGAAGAATATCATTTCCTTCTTAAGACACATATAAGAATGGACATTATTGTGTACAAAATGTTCTCTCTATATTAAGATTTATGTCAATAAAACACTGCTAAGAAAATCTAATCCTATTTCCTTTTGCTTCGAAGAATCAAAGGGAAAAATATAGCACAATATTCAACGATAAGTTAAACGGTCGAGTTTCCATTCACTTATAACATATACTTCGAAAATGATCCTTAAAAAAATGTGACTAAGGTGGGAATAGAACCATGGACAACAGCGTAATTCGCTACCAAATAAAATTCTTTTAACAGCTTATTTGGGTCAAATTAAACTATTTTTGGATAGAGAATCAAATTGATTTATGTCTTACTTGGACAGTATTTTTGATCACCCAAATCACAGGATTATAAAATCAAAAATATAATTTGAACAGTTTAAAACTTGAAACATATGAGTTTTGGATGTTTCAAATTTTCCTTGATTGAATCTTGATTCTTTTCCTGTGATTCAAATCGCACATTTATTTATTATAGACATTATAGACTATTTACTATTCATTAGGACTTAATTAGTTATTAGTATTAGTACACAATAACATTTAAGAGATATTTTCACTAAGTTACAAAAATATGGTTAGTGTCTAATGTACAACACTTCCCGCTATTTCGTTACATATAAATATTTTTAATCTATTCAAATGTTAACTTAACTAAATAAATAAAAAAGAAATAATCAAAAGTGTTTTATTTTAAGTATTTATCATAAGTAAGTAACTTTGACAAGTTACTTATGATAAGACTTTGCATTATAATCGTATAAAAAATATATATGCAAAAAAAATAGTTTTCAATCAAAACGAAATTATTGCATCTACTGTCATTTCTTTTTGGGACACCCTGTGAGAAATATTTTTAGCCTTCAGATTTGTAATCAAATTTATTCAAGGACCGTTCTGAAAATTGGTTATTCGAGAACTTGTGTGATTGACAAGTGTTATAATGGGATAGCGTTTAGAGATTTCTTTTATTATTTTTCACAATAATGGTATAATAAAATGAATTCGTTGAAAAAGGTTTTAAGACTATTATTGTTATTTGGACTTTGAAGGGAATTATTCTTCTTCATTATATTCATATTAAATTCGTTTTATCGTTATCATATTAGAAATATTATTTTTGCAAGGACAAAAAAGATATAAAAATTATAATTAAGCCTTAATAAACCTTCATTTTGTCTGAGTTTGAAGTTGCCTAGACTTGGTCTAATGGTAACAGTGTATGCAAAATACTCAAGGGGTCGATTGTCACCGCTTCCGACATGTGTCTAATAAATTTATAATTTTTCTGAAACATGTTGGACTCCATCTGGGAATCTGGATAAAGTAAAAATATCAAAATTGCGCCTGAGTCACGAACCACCACGGATACAAAAAATCGTCAAAGTTAATCGCGTCTCAGTTTCACTGTGTAGATTTCCGAATATCCAAAGCCAACATAGGTCGCATCTTATTTAGCAGTTATATAACTGGGGTATTTAAATTTTTATCGAATAAAGTTAGTAAACTTCATGCTCGTCTGTCCTCCTCGATCTCAAAGAAACTCAGGACTGTGGATCGAGATCGTTATATCTTCAAGGTTATGAATACGGTTTTGTAACGAACTACTATAAATATACACTAGCTGTGCAGCGAGTTCGTCCGCGAGAATCATTATTTTGACCAACCAATTTCATTTTTGCAAACCCCTTCATCTTTATAAACTTACTGTTACCCACGACGTCGATCGCGTTCCTTCCCGTTGTTTTTGCGAGTTAATCTTAAAAGATAGTCATATAGCGTCGCGATTTTAAATCATTTAACGAGGAATAATACTTTCCAACATATTTTTGGATAACTTGAACACACAATGATGAAATTTTACATTCTTTTTTCACATTTCTCGCTGAATTTTCGCTTTTATTAGTCGCAGGGCGATGTTTTGATAAATGCTCTAACCAACACAAAAATATTTTTTCATTTCGAACCCGTAGTGAGATTAGATCGTTCCAACAAACGAACTCTTCCGCTTTATATATTAGTATAGATTCCATTCACGATCTTACACTATCGATAGTCTGCGAGATACATTAATCAAAGAGTTCCTGAGTGTCGCACACTCGCATCTATCCTGCAACATGTTTTGAAGTTGAAAACTCGAACTTTACAAAATGTTCGCACAAGATTGTTAGAAGTGCTAGTGCTAATTAACGATCGAATTCTAGGGTTGCCACTCGCTAATTTAACGCTATTCTTCTTTTATGTTTTCATTGATATTATTGTTTTCTTTAGACTGGCTTCGGCGAGGCTCGAACCCATAAACTCATCGTTCCGTGCTCCTCTACAAATTATCTTATTCGCCTAGTCGCAGCGATATTTTGTAGCCTTCTTGGATAAAGGTTCTAACCAACACAAATTCAGTTCCTGAGATGAGCGCATTCAAACAAACGAACTCTTCAGTTTTATATATTACTATAGATGTGTACTAACATGACTATTATTTAAATAAAACACTTCAACGGTTTAAAACGCGATATATTACTTAAACTTATTTGAAAATGATTTTTAACTTCGGCGGAGGGGAGGTCGGGGAGGTCTCCCCGTGACCACGGCTGCTGCAAAGTATCCGAAACGTCGGGCCGAAGTTAAAAATAATTTTCAAATAAGTTTAACTAATATGTCGCGTTTTAAACCGGTAAAGTGTTTTATTTAAATGCGTACTACTCGCGTAAACTATAGACAGTATTTAATTACTATTATTTACCTTAGTTGTTTATTATTGATGTTTAACAAGTGTTTAGGCATAAATACCAGTTTTCACTTAGAATAAAACCTTCTATAAGGCTTCAACTCTTTTATCACAATCATATATCTCAGAACCATACATACCCCTATCAACAAGATCTTCACTCGAATTTCCGATGCATTAATTAATGAAGTTCATTTATCAACTACTTAAACAACTCGCTGCTGTCAAACTTGTTTGTGGTCTAACGAACTGAGTTCACAATTTCCTTGCATAATTTTTATTCTCAACTTTTTTAGCGCAATAAATTTTAATGGAGGTCTTATTTGTTTCTCATTTAGTATAAATTCGCACGTTGGAGCGCTTGTAAAGAATTTTTAATTGCTATTTATTGCGAAAAATTTCTTCAACGCTGTTTAGTTTCGTATTACTAATTAGTATCAAAGGTAATTGAGTATTTTCAATTTACAATCTTCAAGTAAACAGTTAATTAAAAATTCTAATAAAATGGAATATTAATTTCCCTATTCCGTTCTAACTAAAATTTTCTGGATTTTGTAAGCGGCTCTGCTTTTTGGATAATAGTTTAATTATACAATTACTATCAATGGGAATCAACTCAAAAGGATTTACAAATGTCCTTATCTGAGATATAGAAAAAAATAACATATAACGACACAAACACAAGTCGTATGTTAGAGCAGGTAGTTTTTTATAACTTAAGTTTTAACTTACGACTAATATTAATATCACATATTTCTTGTTCTATATTCAAACTGGATGTTCTTTTTTCAAAAGATTGAATACGGGCATGCATTAAATGTACTAGTAACTAAATACTGTCTATAGTTTACGCGAGTAGTACACATTTAAATAAAACACTTTAACGGTTTAAAACGCGATATATTAGTTAAACTTATTTGAGAATGATTTTTAACTTCGGCCCGACGTTTCGGATGCTTTGCAGCAGTCTCCCCGTGACCACGGCTGCTGCAAAGCATCCGAAACGTCGGGCCGAAGTTAAAAATCATTCTCAAATAAGTTTAACTAATATATCGCGTTTTAAACCGTTAAAGTGTTTTATTTAAAAATACTAGTAACTAGTTACAGTATTTTGTGTTTGATTCCCGCTTGTAACTTTTTTTCAAGTTGAAATATTTTAGCACTTTAAGTATAGCCTTTCTTAAGAGCAATTTAAATTTTATCAAGTTTTTCTATGATAGTGATAGACAAGCATAGGGTTTAGTTGATGGTAGGGGAAAGCTCAGCCTTATAACTTCTAAGCAAGATGCACTGTCGATCTATTTTGGCTTTTGTTAGGTCTAATAATTTTATTTAAAGCCTAGCTGACTTTGCAAATGCCATTTTCCCAGACGTGGACATTTTTTTAGCTTATTTAAAAGAAAATAACTCTTTCGTACACATTGTTTCGGTATCTTGAACCCAGTAAAAAATTGCATGTTTTTTCCACAATTGCCACATCCTCCACTCCTATTGCTTCGCAACCTGATGTTTTGACCAACAAAATTCGAACCACTGCTTCCTGAGCGCGTCCAAACAAATAAACAAACTCTTCAGTTTTACAATATTAAAGACCTACAGCCTACACGTGTCAATTAACTGTATGGAAATTTCAAATCACTTTAATGGGACGTGTAAATGCCCCGGATAATGCCATTGTGGTTATTTGGCCAAAACTTGGCGATACGCTGAACATTAAATTGATTAAGTGGGATATAGATAATGGGCGTCTTTGATCCCAGCATAACGTTACATAGCATTTATTATATGCTTTGATAAGTTGGTCTTGAAAGCGTCTCACTTAAATGTGAGGCATTTTGAGTTTTTCTTGCACTTGAAGTTCAGTAAGATAAACAAGTATGTACTTGTTGTTTTACGCTAAACCTAATAGCAGATAAATGTTGTCTGTAGTTTCGCGACTCTTTGAAGAAAACACTTTAACGGTTGAAAACGGGAAATATATAAGATAAACTTGTTTACAAATAATTTTTAACTACGGCCCGACGTTTCGGATGCTTTAGAGTAGCTGCTGCGACCAAGGCTAAAAATATTTTTTAAACATTTTTCGTATTTTAAAACGTTATATTATTTTATCTGAATCATTATAACAGTGTATGCAATGCCTTAGGAAATCTTTGGTGTTTAAGTATAAACATAGACTACAAAATATCGATCGTCGTAGATCGTCGTTTTTAGGTTAAAAATAAAGCAATTTAACAGTTTAGAACACGAAATATATGAGAATGTTTTCGTTCTATTTTAAAGTTAAAGTGTTTTATTTAAATATGGAGTACTATGACATAAGTTATGTAAATGTTGCCACTTACTAAATAAAATACTTATCTAGTAAAATAACGTTAAGGTAATAATTCACAAAGAGAACATTTAAATCTAAAAATTTATTAATTTTCAAAAATTTTCGGAATACCAAGTAATTCTTCTACAAGACTTATTCTATGTGGCAAGCGACCTTCATAATTTTTATTTTACAATTGTTTATAAGTACCTTGAGCAGCGTCTCGAATAGATACAGAACTTGAATCCAAAAAAAACTTATCTTTAAATTTTCAGCCTAATAAACACGAGTAGATGATTGTCAACCAATAAAAGTAATTGTAAAGCCCAATAACATTAGGTAGTCAAGCAATTCAAAAGTAGTTAATATTAAATTATATTTGTGGTTACGGAACTTACGAAACCGAATTACTTATTGTTTGTAAAGTTATTAAACGTTGAGGACAACTTTTGGGTAAGTTATGGTAAGTATTTAAAGTAAATAACTATAAGATCAAATTGACCTAATTGCGTATAACTTTAATTACGATATACTTTGAAAACTTCGTTATTCTTTATATTTAAATAAAACACTTTAACGGTTTAAAACGCGATATATTAGTTTAACTTATTCGAAAATTATTTTTAACTTCGGCCCGACGTTTCGGATGCTTTGCAGCAGCCGTGGTCACGGGGAGACAAGAGAGATTTTATTTTTTACATGTTATTACACATGAAGGCACTATATAATTTAAAAATCGAAAATAAATTGAAAACTTTTTCGAGCTCTTGAGCTCGTGAACAACAGCACGGAACGCTGACGATGCCGGTTCAAGTCCTGTCAGAGTCGAAAATTTTTTCAATTCATTTTCGATTTTTATATTACGAAATACTTTGCTATAGCTTGTTGGTATAGCAAAAGCTAGCAATAGATATGGCTCATCAATGAGTAGCAGGTTCGATTTCGGCTAGGTCCAACAAGTTTCTACAAATCTATATCTATACTAATATATAAAGCAGAAGAGTTTGCTTGTTTGTTTGAACGCGCTCTTCTCAGAAAATACTTGCTCGATTTGAAAAAATCTTTCTGTGTTGGTTAGAGCACTTATCGAAGGCTATTACGATGCGACTAACAGAAGCGAACAAATAGCGGGAAATGAGGAGAAAACGAGGAAAATTATCTTTGTGAGCTTCCGTTGCGTTCGTTGCAAAAGCGGTTCAGGATACCCAAAAATGTGTATGTGTATCGAAGAATGATTCCATTTATATTTTTTTGAAACATGCTAGTTTATGTCTGCTCCCTACTTTCGCTTAGATTGGATTTTAAAACATTGAGGTATTTTTTTCATCCACCAAGTCTTGCCAAACGCTTAACTGTCCTTCCATGTATAAAAAAAATAATGTCCTAGAAATTACCAGCGCATATATAAACTTAACGTTTTAACTAAGCACTTTTACCCATTCAATTTATAGTAGTAAAAAAGCAGTGTAACAAAGAATTTAAACTGCCAGACTGGAACCGTTGGGGTCTTAAGGTCTTAGTCCGTCCTTCGTAAAAATACTACAGATTTATTTAAAGATGTTTATGGTTCAGCGGTTTGCGATTTAAGTACTGGTTCGGAGTCATTGCTTGGCGACCTGAAAAGATTGGTTATCTTTTATTACAAATATTCTGTAATGGGTTCTGTCTACACACTCACACTGACATCTCTAGTTTTAATATTTTCTTTTGAAAGTTAAATACGTATCACAAAAGCTTTGATGCCGCGATGGTACAATGCTTGTCCCAGTTCTGAGGCAACATAATAATAATATATACTAATATATAAAGCTGAAGAGTTTGTTTGTATGAACGCGCTATTCTAAGGATCTACTGGTTAGAGATGAAGAGTTATTTTTGTGTTGGTTAGAGCATTTATTTAGGCTGTGACTAATAGGAGAAAGAAGAAAAAGCTGGAAATGTGGAAAAAACGGGAATTAATTAATCTTTGTGAGTTTCCGATGCCTACGCTTTGAAACAGTTCTAGAACGTTCTAGGTTAAAAAAATGAATGAAGAATTTGTCTTTAAGATTTTGATTGTTTTATGATCATGATTTAGAAGAAAGATTAACTTGCAAGAACAACGGTACGTGACCGACGTCGTGGGTAACAGGTTAAATTTATAAAGATCAAGGAGATGTTTGCAAATCAAATTTGGTTGCCCAAAATAACTAGTTTACTCGGAAGTCGCTGACACAGCTAGCTCTTTATATAGTTGATCCATAGATAAAGTTCTAGTACTAAAGACCTAGTTGGAGTAGGAGTCATTTCACAGCTTATAACTGAATAACATCGTAGTGTTGTACAAATTTCCCCGTCACTAGCTGATTGATTGATGAGGTTAGTTTGTGGCCTGCCCCTTTGTGACCCAAAAGTTTTTGTTGACAGGACACTGTGGGTTCCATTTTGTTTGTGTCTAAACTTCTGGGGAATTCGAATCTAGATTTACGTTTATCTTCCTAAAGGGCCGCACTGTGAGTTTGACAGTTGATAAAAACACTCGTAACTTCGCAATATCTGATCAAGACTTTGTAAGGTCTACATAAATTTCAGTCTCCCCGTGACCACTGCAGCTGCAAAGCATCCGAAACGTCGGGGCGTAGTTAAAAATAATTTTCAAACAAGTTTAACTAAAAAATATCGCGTTTTAAACCGTTAAAGTGTTCTATTTAAACATAAATTCTTTAGGAAATCTTAACAAATATAGTGGCGTGTTCGTTAATGAGATCCTACAAAATTTTTATGTTAGTTGCATTTAATTCAATCTTTTAGATCTAAGACATTGTAATTTCCATTCAGTGAACTACAGGCTTCACTCATCTATCATTCAAAAATTAAATAGATTTTGAATATTAGAATGAATAAAATATTATGAGTGATATGAGTATATAGCTTTAATGTACCGGTAAACGCAAGGTGCCAGCCTGTTTCGCCAAATGTCAACGTCGACGGAACAGATGGCGCTAGCGTAGCAGTTTTTCCTTTGACATTAGGGACATCCTCCATCTTAAGTCTCCCCTTGACCATGGCTGCTACAAAGCATCCGTCTGGCCGAAGTTAAAACAACGTACAAATAAGTTTAACTATTACGTTTCACGTTTCAAGCCGTTAATAGTTTTATATTAATAGCCGATCTCCTATTTCATCCTTTATAAGAACGACATTGATAAACAATAATCCCCGCACGATGAATATAGATAGTTTGAAAACTTTTTTATTTTTTACATGTGCACATGAAGGCACTATATACTTTAAAAATCGAAAATAAATTGAAAAATTTTCAAATCGGGCAGGATCTAACCGGCATCGTCAGCGTTTCGTGCTGTTGCTTTACCAACTCACTCGGACTCGGTAGCTCAATTGGTAGAGCAACAGCACGGAGTCCTGCCCGAGTCGAAATTTTTTTTCAATTTATTTTTGATTTTTAAAATAATATAGATAATATTATCAAAAAAACTGTGAACGTTGGATGTGAAAACCTTCCTCTTGAATCACTCTATCTATTCAAAACCGCACCAAAATGCGTTGCGTAGTTTTAAAGAATTAACGTACATAGAGACAGAAAAAGCGATGTTTTTATACTATGTAGTGATTTCCAAGAAACTTCTCTAGATCACTATAATGAAAAGCAATTAACCCCGTAATGAAATATCAAAGAGATAAAATTGTCTTGGTAACTGGCAATCTCAATATCAAAATAACTTGGTATCGGATATCTTATAATTTTATTAGTGGCACGCCAGGCGGCCTTCCCTTGAGATATTATTCTGGGGTTATTTATTTGAACGTCTTATGTTACCTTCATGAGGACTAATGTTCATGAATTATGGAAGAAAGGTATTCCAAGCTTCTAACGTCTGGAGCAGGAATTTCCGGGTGCATTCTCGATAAGTGTACGGCGGACTTTATACGTTGCAGAGATACTTTTAGTTTTTTTATTTTAAACGATCCATCTCTATTTATAGCATAACTGACTATGGCAGCTACTTCTTCCACGTGGAATATTTATTTGGGGCATCAATATGTTTTTCCAAACTTCCTCATCTTTATGTTACCATGCTGTTACCCACGACATCGAACGCGTCCAGTCGTTCTTGCAAGTTAAACTTTAAAGATAGACGTATACGTTTTCGCAGTGCACTCGGCGGAAACCAACAAAAATAAATATTTTCCAGATTTTTTACATTTCCCACTGTTTCTTCGCTTCAATAGTCGCATTGCGATGTTGCATAGCCTAACCTTCCTCGGTAAATGTGCAAAAGAAGTGCTTCTCAATTCGAACCAGTATTTGCTAAGATTGATATAACTCAAAATACAACGAAATCATATTCTAATATATTTCGCGTTTTAAACTGTTAATTATTTTATTATTTAAATGTGTTCTAATATAGTAAACATATTAAAACACATTTAAATAATAAGCATTTTAACCGCTTATAAGAAGTTACTACTTATAAAAAAATAGGTTGAAACACGAAGTATGTTATTTACATAGGGGAGTCACGGGGAGACTACGGCTGCTGCAAAGCATCCGAAACGTCGGGCCGAAATTAAAAATCATTTCCAAATAAGTTTAGTTTAATATATCGCGTTTTAAACCGTTAAAGTGTTTTATTTAAATGTGTACTACTCGCGTAAACTATAGACAGTATTTAGGGCAAAACTGTTTTACCGTTTTTTATATTTAAAATATCTTTTAATAAATTGTGTAAGGCTGTCAAGGCTTTAACATCTCCTGATGATGCCGCCCGCACGTTATGGCGAAACGTCGGGAACCTCTTCTCGCTCACGTCGGCGGAACAGCTCGAAAAACAATGATAAAATATTTTTTGTCACTAAAATAAACCTAAAAACTCCAGTTTTTCTAGTTGCTAATAAGCTTCCCGCTATGTCTAGCTAACAGCAGCACGGAGAAAACTTACCAGATATTGTACTCGTACAGCCGAAAATGGCATTAGTTTCTCTAAAACAATGTTATTAAAACTTTACCATTTACGAGTAACATGTACCTAACATCTCATTTAGGAATAACGTGAGGACGAAGTTGTTTTAGCAGTTTCAGGAAAATGAAATGCAATTTCACACAGACAATAATATTTGCTAGATGGTGTCATATGGATTCGTTTGTCTTGAGCCTCTCTGCTTCGTTTTGACTAGGATGGCTTTAATGATCCTAACCTAACCTTTGAATATGTCCTGGATATTAATATTTTAGTAAATATATTATTATTAATTTAAAACCCGTTCAATAAGTTTCGAAGGGATAACCCTTACAAATATATCGACGTATTTGCTGTAAGCCTCAAAAATATCGAAATTACGTTTTTTGCATCATTTTTATCAGAAAAAATAATTTTTCTCATATTTCTGCGATGAAAAAAAACACTTATGCCGTCAGGTTTTTGAAAAATATTAGTGTTTTAGTCGAAAGTCTACCAAAAACTAGTATTTTGTATGTATTTGTTGCTTACGCCATTTTTGCAGTCAGCAAAATTTTCAAACAGAGGCTTACGCCAGTTCAGCGGGATGATATTTTTTCATTGCCTACTTTTACGTTTTTTGTGTCTGATTTGATTTTATTTGTATTTGATTTTGATGACTATGTTATTAGTTATTATAATAATAAGGTTTAATAAAAGAAGCAATGTTTAAGTTTTAAAGTCTTTCATTCGTAAAACAGTTGCCTACTCTATTCAGTTAAATCAATAATATCAATGCAAGACAATTCTTCATCACGGCTTACGCCTTTTTATCTATACTTAAAAAACAGGTATGTCTTTTACAATATATTATACATCTAAACGTAATATAAATATCTAGTTGCCATAGAAAATTCCCTAAGGTTACAGCGTTATGTAGATCAGTAAAAAATAATTTGTTTGTTGTAAGCCACAAAAACATAGAAAACAGTTGAGTGTGTAGGATATCTTTATAGATAACATATAAAACTGTGATGTGTAGTTTTTAATTAAGATTTGTTTTTTACTTTCAAATAAGTTTTTTGGCTCTGGTGAACATTTCTTACGCGGCTTACAGCAAATACGTTTTACTACGTCGATATATAAATATATATATAACAATTAACAAATTTCTCAAAACGTCCTGCGTCTGAGTAGTCCTGCGTTCAAAACTTGGGGAAGCGGTAGTTTCGGTCGGGCAGGACACAAAAGTCGGATCAACTACTAGCAGTAAATAAAGCCGATCAGTATAACGGATACAGAAATGATATGGAACGATGATGGATGCGGAAATTCACTTTTATTTTATGTATAACTAGCTGTGCTCGCGACTTCGTCCGCGCGGTGGCTACTTTGGTGATCATAATATTATTTATTGTTGTCTCCTTAGCTTTTTAAATTATAGCAGTTACCCACGACGTCGACCGTGTCTCATTCTTGCAAGTCAGTCTTAAAAGATAGACGTGCTGTCGCGGACGTAATCCTTACTATATTAATATTATAAATGCGAAAGTAACTGTCTGTCTGTCTGTCTGTTACTCTTTCACGCCAAAACTACTGAACGGATTTGAATGAAATTTGGTATACAGATGGTCTAGACCCTGAAAAAGAATATAGGCTATATATATTGCGAAAAAGGGGTTGTAAGGGGTTTAAAAAAAAGGGGGGGGGGGGGTGTTTGTATGGAAATTCGTAGTTTTTGAAGCTAGAACAATGAAACTTTCTTCTTTGAATTTTTGGGAGTGGTCGTGGGAGTGGGAGTGAGAGTTAGAGTAGGAGTGATGTGAGGTGAGAGTGTTGCGGCAAAGTAGCACTTACAACATAGATTGGCTGCGATAAATGCGCAATTACATAAATTAATAAACAGCCTAAATAATTAAAAATTCTACCACAAGTCACTATTCCACGCGAACAAAGTCGCGGGCACAGCTAGTATTATATAATTTAAAGGGGGATCATTCTTTTATAAATTTTTTGGTTATCGTTAACCGTTGTCGCAGAGCACTCATCGGTAACCCACAAAGTAGAACAACTTTCCCTGTTTTTTCCACATTTTTCACTATTTTCTTCGCTCCTATTAGTCGCGATGTTTTTAGCCTTCCCCGATAAATCTTTTTAATACAATTCGAAACAATAGTTCCTGATATTAGCGCGTTCAAACAAACAAACTTTTCAGAAGCTCAAAGCTTTATAATATGAGTGTATATATAGTTCAATGTTCACATAGTTA
Source organism: Leptosia nina (assembly GCA_963661955.1). NCBI lineage: Eukaryota > Metazoa > Arthropoda > Insecta > Lepidoptera > Pieridae > Leptosia > Leptosia nina. The sequence goes on along the minus strand of CAVLEF010000002.1, from coordinate 11,912,658 downwards.
AACTTTATTATATCTCGTGTAACCACAATTAGCGCTAACCATCTGTAACGGTATTATTATTGGCTATAATATGTTTGTTCGTAATTTACAAAGTTGGCAAAGCGCGAACTGGAAACTAATTTCGAACTAAATTAAGTAGTTTTGTCGTCAACCTCCTATATAGTACTTAGCTATATTATTGCTCTTAACAGCCATGAGGATCTATTTTTGGGCTATCGTTTCGAACAATTGAATGAAGTAAAAACATATTTGTTCTTTTATATCATTAAAATAGTTACGCGACTAGTACACATTTAAATAAAAGACTCTAACGGTTTAAAACCCGAAATGTATCAGTTAAACTTGTTTATAAATTATTTTTAACTACGCTCCGACGTTTCGAACGGTTTCGCGGCTGCAAAGCATTCAAAACTTCTTAACGTTTAATTACATAGACTGAAAAAAATTAACAAACAGGCGGGACTTGAATGCTGTGGATGCCAGTACAAAACCCGCCCGTGTCGTCATTTTTTTCAATCTAATTAGATTTTTTAATTAAGTTGTTGACTTCTGCCCTACCCGACCGAAAGAATTTATCGCCACCCCGGAATTAATGCTGGACGCAACACGATTAACTTTGGCGTAGCTATATTGGCGGATAACATTACCACAGCAGAGATTAGACCGATGCTCTGCAAACACTTGTTAAAGCTGCCAATCAAAATTTATTATTATAGATAAGGATCTATATCTATACTAATATATATATTTATATATATATATATATATATATATATATAAAGCTGAAGGATTTGTTTGTATGTTTGAACGCGCTAATCTCAGGTTCTACTGCTAGGAATTGTTTTTTTTTTGTGTTGGTTAGAACATTTGTCGAGGAATTCGTAGGCTATGAACTATCAGGCTGCGACCAATTTTAGCGGAGAAACAGAGGAAAATGTTGATAAAACGGCGGAGAGTATTCATCTTTGAGGAAATGCGTCGCGTGCGCTTCGAAAAGGATTTAAGTTACCCTAAAACTATGCATGGAAGAATAATTCCTTTTTAAATGATTTAAAAAATGGTCGCGGTAGAATAGATATATTATATAATTAGCTTATAATTAATACTTATAACTATCTTTTAAGATAAACTTGCAAAAGAAACGGACAACAGATAGAACGCGGGCGACATCGTGGGTAAGAGATATAATTTATTAAGTTGAAGAGGTTGATTGCAAAAACAAGTAATACGGTCTACATGATCAAGTCCTGACCGAGTCGAAAATGATTTCAATTTATTTTCGATGTTTAATTTATATAACGCCATCATACAATAGTCTTTCGGGCCGAACACCCCGAAAGACAATGATAACCCAAAATAACTATTCCACGCGGACGAAGCCGCGGGCACAGCTAGTTCCTCGCTTGATAAAACATCACGCTCAACTATTCTAAGAATATGTTGCATAATTAATTTTTATTTTCCAACGTTTTCCAATTAATCGGAAATCCAATTACGGTTTATCGGCTCTCACCTCGGTACTGTCAAATTCGCGCCGGGGTTTTTAATGAATTTACGTGTTAACGTGTAATGCTCTTATTAATTTCGAAGCGCAATGTAAGTTAAGCCGCTGCAGATGAAGAGCCATAAAACATGACACTGCGATACGTTAATTTCACATTTTTAATTTATTTACTTTGCGAGTGCTCGGCCGTACTGTAATGCCGTTGGATCGGCGGATATTAATCAAATAGAATATGTACAGTCGAGTGCGGAAAACTTTCTTTCTTTTTTTATAACTCAGCTTAAATCGGCAGTTCTGAATGTCCTAAATGCTTGGTTTATCAGTAACTTAGTTAGGGTAATCGTAAACCCTGATAGCTCTCGCTTGTAAGAAAAAAAATAGTTTCTCTAGCCGTGGATAATTAAGACGTTAAAATGATGATTTATTAACAGAGATGTTTAAGTTCGAACAATATTTAATTTGAAAGCTTCAACAAAACACTTTAATGGTTTTAAATGCGAAATATATTAGTTAACTTATCAACAATTTATTTTAACTACAGCCGATATTTCAGTAGGTTTGCAGCAGCCGTAGTCACGAGAGAACTGGAGATGGAAGCTATAAATGTGTTACGCTACGCTAGCGCCATGACATTTCAAACCGTTAAAAGTGTTTTATTTAAATATGTACTACTCGCATAAACTACAGGCAATACTTAATTAGGAAGTTCCATGGTAGCTGGTTAGCGTAATGCTGAGTTTGCAATCGTAACATATTCCAATAGATTGAACCAAAGATCTCGAACTAACGATTTACTCTGGTTTAGCATGAATTAATTACAGCTGGAGCAGTCGAATTCTCAGCTGGTCTGAACCGCTGCATAACGTGAATATCTTACATTGTAATACGCCCTAAGTATTTAATAATGCAACTTTGCAGCTCGCGTTAACGTTTAACAACTCGCTACCGTTATTATAAACTTGTTGTTGCAATTTCGACAGCTAACTGGATTAGTATTAAAATTTGATCACGTACTCGTCCATCCTGGGGTATGAATTTGCTGAGAAATTGATGATCTCACGAGAAAAAATCTACGTCACTATGATTATTTTCAAATGTGACAAAATTTTCAAGATGTTAAGCTGTTGTGTACTTGCAAATCATGACGGCCTCGCTGGTGTAACAGTAGCAATGTATGGCTGTGTCCAGCATTTTTCTACTTAATTTATAACTTTTTCTGTAACATGTTAGTCTTCGTCTGGAAGTCTGGATATTAAGTGGATGGTAGGAATATCAAATTCTGTCCGGATCACGAACCGCCATTCACAGATAAAAAACGCTGTAAAGTTTGATCGCGTTCTATAGATTTTTAAGTATCCAAAGTCAAAATAGATCGACAGCACATTTTGTTTAGATGTCATATGGCTGGCTTATTTCACCTACCATCATATGAACTGCATTCTTGTCTGTCCTCCTCAGCTATTTGGTATTATTGCTGCGTTATCTATAGTTCGTTAACTATGACTAAGTTATGTCAAGCGTCTACAAGATAGTTTTATCATTACTTATACTCATTCAAACCATAAATTCACTTGATAGACGAAGGTCCAAAAATCAAATAAAATTAATTATTTACTTGTTCTGGAACTTTCTGTTGGGTCGCTAGTCGTATGAAATATGAATACAATTTTTTTCGGATTGGAAGCCGGCTTTATGACCTGAAAAACTTTAACCAGGGTAATATAAGGCTAAGGTCGATGATAGATGAGCGACTGGGGTTTGCAAGTAACAACCGCACCTTGATTTATGCCGACCAACGGAGAGTGATTATCCGCCTGACTTCTTGCTGATTTATTAGCGCCCCATCGGCGATTCCAGATTTGTAAGATTTCATATTAGTTTCTTATATATTTATATCTTAGTACTTAAATATGTTTTCAAGTTGTAATTATCTAATTAAATCTAATATTATACATTGTACTAGGGTATCGTAGCCATTTTGTAACTACTTGGGTTGAACTGTTCGACCGTCGTGATTAAGAAGGAACATAATATGTTTTTCTACGTTAACCATCACGAGTGGATCATCATCAAGTAAATACTGTCTAAAGTTTACGCGAGTAGTACACATTTAAATAAAACATTTTAACGGTTTAAAACGCGATATATTAGTTAAACTTATTTGAAAATGATTTTTAACTTCGGCCCGACGTTTCCCCGTGACCACGGCTGCTGCAAAGCATCCGAAACGTCGGGCCGAAGTTAAAAATTATTTTCAAATAAGTTTAACTAATATATCGCGTTTTAAACCGTTAAAGTGCTTTATTTAAACATCATCAAGTAGCTCAATTTATTATATCTCTATTTTTCTTTTGACTTTATTTAATAATTTATAACAATTCTTTCAGTGATTTCTAGAAGTAACTATTACTTAAAAAAAAATAACTCCCTGATGCATTCATAACGTTGGGCTGCTGTTAAAATGAACTATTTAATATATTGGTTTTTACCGTTAGAAATGCTTTATTCAAATGTGTACTATTCGCTTATAGATAAAACTTAACTATTTCATGCTTCCATATCACGCAATATTAGTTGAAATCTATTATTGTATAGTATACATAGAAAATCTTACCTGTAGGTACAAATATTTTGAATTTATTTAAAATATTTACAGTAATCACTACTTCTACAATAAATGGCTATAGAATTGATTCAGTTCATTAGTGAATCGAATTTCGGACTATTTTAAAAACTGATAAATATTTTCGCACCAGACTGTACATCGAATAACAACAGAATCCCTCTCGCCTTTCCAACGAAAGACACCTGCAATCTGCAGAGACCTGAAATAACGTGCACTCTACAATCCCAATATAATCCTCTGAAATGTGAAAGCTGCCAAATGTTTTCCTGTTTCCAAAACTCGGCACAATCGAAAGATAGAGCGCGTGCGATTTTTCTTAGCGAATTCAATACCGAACGCTGCTAAGTTTGATGGGAAAAGATTCGATTACGCGCTCGATGGCTTATGTTTACAAATGCTTTGTTACTCGCGGACGTATTTGTAACGTCTTTCGTTTTATTGAAATAAAGGAATAAAAGTCATTACCCTACTATGTAATAAATAGAACGCGCAGACTATGTAGTTTTGAACGGGTTCGTTGGTTATGGAAAAAATTTATGGCTAATAATCAACGGTTTGCGAGTTCGTACCCACCAGGTCCAACTTGTTTTATGTTAATAATGATTTTCTGAAATATTTGGAAATGGGTGGTAAAAATATCGTCATAGATGAATAGTCAAAGTAGATCGACAGCGCATCGCGTTGAGATTTTTTATGGCTGTTATCCTCTGAATAAAATAAAGCAATAATTAACCAACTTCAAACTATAAAAATTTAAACTATAAAACTAATTTAAATAAAACACTTTAACGGTTTAAAACGCGATATATTAGTTTAAAATCATTTTCAAATAAGTTTAACTAATATATCGCGTTTTAAACCGTTAAAGTATTTTATTTAAATGTGTACTACTCGCGTAAACTATAGACAGTATTCTATAAAACTAAAGCAAATTTACGTTTTTTTTTATTTTTGTTAGTTAGATAGTAATGAATAATCACACATTTTTTCTGTTTATCATTGTATTCTAGGTTTATTGATAAGTTATTTTCATTTACTAGTCGTTTGTAAGTTACCATAAATTAAAGACAAACAAACAGTAACATCATCATGTGTTTCACCTATTAAAATAAATTTAAAAAATACAATAAACTACTCTTAATACACAAAACTTTGTAATTATCTTTTATAGATAAGTGCCAAAGTAAATATATAAAATTAACCCAAACCTATGACAACATTACTCTATAACTGTGTCAGCGACTTTGTGTAGAGTTAGTTAGGTATTTTGTGCATTAAAAATATATTATTTGCAAACCTTTATATATATAACTGTTACCCACGACGCCAGTAGCGTTTTTACAAGTTAATCTTAAAAGACATATAGTATCACGGTTATTTTTTTAGATCAACTAAAGACGAATCATTCATTTTCACCTTTTTTCGGATTGGTTTGGATATTTTGAACTTTTTTCGACGCGTACGCAACCTACACAGATGAATTTCTTTACCCGATTTGTTTTACATTTCTCGCTGTTTTAGTCTTTGTTTGTATTAGTCGCAACGCTATGTTTTATAGCCAAAAGCCTTCCTCAAAAAAAGTTCTAACCGTAATAGTAGTTAATGAGATTATCGCGTTCAAACAAACAAATTCATCAGCTTTGTATATTAGCTTAAATATAGATCTTCGACTTATAATATTTATAAACATAGAACAAGCTAATATCGCTCAAAGCGGAGTTTAGCGAAAAATGTATAAGTCCATTTCATAGAGCGAGAGCACAGCATCCAAAGTCATTAATATACAACCTCTTTCAAGCCTAACCTAGTTTCAACTCATATAAAAATCATACAATTGGAATGGAGCTAAAATTTTAACGGATTAATTCTGCGCCTCGCATTATCCGGTGACTACTTTTGAGTGATTATTATTTTAAACACTAGAGTTAGAATAATAATTATTCCATTCCATTACCTGCCCCGATGGCCGAGTGATTAGTTCACTCGACTAAAGGATACGAGGTCCCGGTTCGAGCCAAATGGTAATTCGGTATTTGGTACGTTTCTAACAGACATGTAGTACAAGTATGAAGTTTTTTTTGAGATAGAGGCAGACACAAGACACATGGGATATCCCAGCAATATAACATGTCAACGAGATGCGATGCCGATCTATTGAATATCCACATTTCTAGACGAACTTCATGTCAAATTATAAATTGATTAGAAAAATGTTGGACCGGTGGAAATCGAACCAACGACCCGTTGATTATGAGCCATACATAGCTATCATTACACAAACGCCGTCAAGTTTGGAATTAGAGAGATGTTATCACCTCCGTATTTCAGAGCTATCACCACCTACATTGTTAATCGTTAAAGCTCGAATACCCGCACTTAAACGGTATGGCTAAGCTGTTTACAAGAAATAAAATAAAATAATGTAAAACGAATCCAGGGCAAATCTGAGAAGAAATTGTATGCGAAGAAGGCTTACAATAACGACCACAATGATAATCTCTTTTGTTATATAGAAGTTTCCTCGAATTAATTATTGCTTTCTCTATTTTAGGCGACAGTAGGATGGCGAAGCTCTAGCCAGCCGAATATTAATCGTAAATAAAGAGCGGACACAGAAATGTGCCTCGTCATGCCCTCGATAGAGTAGTTCCCAATTTTCTTTTTATAAGACGCTTCATTGAATTTTACAGATAAATCCCGATTTTGTAAACCACTCCTCTCTTGTTGAGAAACAAATTCTCGAAAACAAAGTCGCGTGGGAGTTTTAGGTACGTGCTGTTTGCTGTTTAATTTATGTTCAAAAATTTTTTTTACGCCAAAATGTGTTTTTATTATGTGGTATACATATGGCCCGCTGCTTCACCCGGTCTGATTTGTTTCAAAATAGTTTTGCCTATGTGAAGATATCTTTAGCTCTCACTCAGAATTACGTCAAAATCGGTTTAGCCATTACCGAAATGAGACTAAAGAATAAAAGAGTAATTTTAGTTTTCTGGTTATTCTACAGCGTAGCGTATCTGTGAAGCTATTAGGATTGTCTTATGTTTTTACTATGTATTATTTGTCGTTATTGTGATAATCCTTTTTTTCTGTAATAAACAAATTAATTACAAGCTTCCATGGTCCATTGACTATTGAAGGTTGGTCGAACTTCACATTGCGTTAAGCGCAAGGAGTCTAGAGTTTGAATCCAGAAAATCTCTACACCAGGTAGATTAACAATCTTGTAATTAAAATATACTTGTCATTCAAAAATAATGATAACATAGAAATGTGTCTGTATGAGACACATACAAGGGTACATAGACACATACACTTCTTATCAAAAGAAACGCTGATTTTCTTTAAGAACGACAGCCTCGACTGTGGTATTCTCTACACTAATTACAATTTCATTTATTAACTTTGAATATATAAACGGAAATAATTATTATCAAATACTAAAATGCTCATTATTTTATGTTATTATAATATTCGTTCTAATTATTAATTATTTAGGATGTTCTGTCATATTCAGTGCATACTGCGCTTGAAGTAAAACAACTACATGCTAAATTATATTTTATTGTGTCGGTCAAAATCGTTTTATAAAAGTATTAATTTGTTGCTATGTCAGAAACTACTCAAAAAAAAATATTTGATACGTTGAATAACGCCTTGCGAAAGCTGTGTTACAAAACCCAAAAGATCTGTCAAAATTCGTTGGAGACCAATCACATTCACTAGCAGTGGGCGCGACTTCGTCCGCGTGGAATAGTCATTTATGGTATCAAATTGTATTTTCTCAAAATTCTTGTAAAGTTACAGGTAACAACGACGTTCTTACGAGTTAATCATAAAAATTTGACATATAATGTCGAGTACTTTTTTATCATATAAAGAGGAATTATTCTTTCATAGATTTCATAGATATTTGTTGGGTATCTTGAACCGTTTTTGCAGCGTATTAATTTCTCCGTTTTTTTTTTCACATTTTCTTCATTGTTTTTTTCCGTCTATTGGTCGCAGTGTGATGTTTTGTAGCCTACCTCGACAAATGCTCTCAACAACACAAAAATAATTTTTCAATTCGAAATTTTAGTATCGATTAGAAACATCTTGGACCTGGTGGGGATCGAATCCTAAAACCCGTTTATTTACAAACATTGCTATTATTGAACCAATGCGCCCGTCAAACCAATGTGTAAAGAACTAATTTTAAAAAAGTGTGTATATAGAAACAATAAAAAACAATCATAAATTTTCCTTAATTTTCCGAACATGTTGTTAACATAAACGAGATCGATTTGTTACCTCAATCTAGGCAATTTTTAACAAAATCCGCGTAACGGCCGAACAATCAATGTTACAATATGTTAAATTGTATTATGTTTTATTCAATGAAATATTCATGTATTTGATTTAGAGATAAAATGGACGTGTATCTCCATGCCCGTTGGTCTATTTTGCATACTAGGTATTTAGGTGCGCTGAAAAAACACGAAGCGCTCTTGTTATTTTTATTAATTGAGAGTTTTTAACTGTTCCAGAAAGCCAACGGTACGTTTGTATCGTGTAGGTAAGTTCTCTATATCTAGTGGTTACTACGTTGGATAGTATCCGAAGGGCCAGTGTGCAAATTGTGTTGTAACGCATCGACGCGCCGCAAGGCACCCAAAACCTTAATTAAATAAATTGTCAATATTTAAATGAAACACTTTATCCATCACGTTTTAAACCGTTAAATTGTTTTATTTTAATGTGTACTCTCTCACTGTCTCTTTTTATTTTTTATTTAAAAGGTCTACAAAACTAATCTTCAATATACAGATATGGTATAAAAAAATAATCTTAAAAATTAAGCTTATGCAGACACGACATGCAATATTTGTGAGGCAATAAACAATTTTTCTATCTTTCATTTCTTATTGTGTCTCGTGTAAGTTACAGGCAATTCAAATGCTAAACGACTTCTGTGTCCGACTGTACACACCTGAAAAGAGGTAAATAATAATAGGAACATTATACAAAATACCTTTAAAGGAACCCTTTTCAAATCTCATAAACCCCGCAAGCATTTCGATGATTAATGTAAGAACATCGAGTCTTCGTTAAATTTTTTATACAGGGATCCATTTTGCGGTCAAGGGATTCCGGGATCTGGCTTAATGCTTCTTTGAATGTATGTTGGATAAGATAAAATGTTTTTTCCACTGCGGTTTGCATATGCGCAGTTTTAACGTTTGCTGACGGCGTTTTGTATTTATTTATTACAGCTTTATTATTTATAATATATACCACATAAATTACAAAAGATAAAAAACTTCTTAACTTATAAATAAAAGGCGGGCTTATCGCTAAGCGGCGATCTCTTCCAGGCAACCTGAAGTACAGGAGAAAAGTAATAAAAAAGGCGTATTAAGCGGGTAGGTGCTTACACAAAAAACCTTTTTAAGTACTGTGTATAGTTAACGCATTTAAATAAAACACTAAAACGGCTTAAAACGCGTTTTAAAAAGTTTAACTAATGTATCGCGTTTTAAACCGTTTAAAACTTTTTCTTTCTGTTTATTATTCTTTTTTTAATTAATTAGGGGAAAAGCCGGTAGTTATAAATATTAGTTAATCATATCCAGCAAGGTCCTATTTCTGTTCAGCTTTTCCCTATATCGTTTGATAGATTTGAGGCCTGCGTGATTTTTAAATGTCTTAAGTCACAAATAGTTTTTGTTTAGAATTAATCGTATGAAATATCATGGTTATAGGTATTGCATATTTAATTAGCTGGTAAACGTTCTTTTGCCATGTCAATTATTTCGACGTAATTTGATTACTACTGTACGTAATTTGATGCTCTTATAACATACTATACATATACTGTCCTAGATTTTTTTAAATAGTTAAAAACATAATTTTTGGGTTTCCATTTTTGAAAGGCAAAGATGAATATTATTTCCCCGGTTTTATCCACATTTCCCTCTGATTCTTTGCTCCTACTGGTTGCAACATCAAAGAAAAGCGCTCTCACACCATAAAAAAAAAATCAAACTTTAAAGAACTAGTAGATCCGGAGAATAGCGCGTTAAAAAAACTTTTCAGTTATCTAATATAAGTATAGATGTATTTAAATAAAACACTTTAACGGTTTAAAACGTGATATTTAAGTTAAACTTATTTTTAACTCCGGCCCGACGTTTCGGATGCTTTGCCGCAGCCGATCAGAAAAATAATTTTCAAATAAGTTTAACTAATATATCGCGTCTTAAACCGTTAAAGTGTTTTATGCAAATGTGTACTACTCGCGTAAATTATAGACAGTATATATATTTATTGTTTAAAAGTAAACACCGCATTTTAATTAGACGTGATTAGATATCCATTCAGGCCGCTAATAAGACAGCATCTTTTATCTTTCAATTCACAAGAATGAAGTATCTATTTTCGAGACGATGATTTGATGTGAAGATCAAAGAAACCCAATTACAGGCCGTCAAGAGATCAATGGGTAACTTAATCCGCGTCAACTTAGTAAAATTAATTTGATTGGTAATAAAGTCTTGAGCCTATCCGGCACAGAGTAAGAGAAACAGTAGGACTATGTAATTTACTGGATAGTGTCGGCGCAGAAACGGATGTAGTTAGTCTGTGTCTTGAAACGCGAAATGTAGCAGTTAACTTATTTACCATTTCTTTTAATACCGGCTTCACATTTCGATTTGGCTATCGATCACTGATATACTTCGCCTTTTAAATCGTTTTTTGTAAATACCTACGATAAATATGTAATACTCCTTCAACCAAAGTTTATAATGCTTTTTTCATTTATATTTCTTTAGCAAGAGGCTATTCTAAGCCAATTTTTTTTAACTCCAATGGAACATTGTTTGTAGAAGTATTTACTTTACTATAAGCATAAATACTTCAATAAACAACAGACAACTTTTAACTAGAGGCCACAGAACATCAATGAAAAAAATCAATTGGAGCATAAGTCCCGACGTAGCTGAGTGGACTATAATTTTCTTTATTTCAATTTACCTTGGGCGTCCAGATTTAGCAGCGACTAGAAGAGGCTAGGGACCACAAGGGGCTGAACAGCCATTGATATAGTATTATTTTTTTTTTGAATTCTTATATTATGTTTATTAAATTTTCGGACGATCATTTTAGGAAGAAGACTCACCAATACGACGAACTTCTGCTAATATCGCTTAGAAACTATTCTTAGATAACTGCGACCCTCTTGTTCTAGGCATATTGCTATGAAGGATGATTATTTTAAATCAGAGAAATTAAGAATAAGCTAATAATATATAATATAAAATAATAATACAAAAGAAAATATTCAAGTTTAAGCGATAGTTCTGAAAAGAACTTTGACAAACATTATGCAAAGTGTGATTCCTAATACTAAAACTAAGTAGCTTTGAAAAGAACTTTTTAAGTGAAGCATCAAAATGTTAAAAAAAAAAATCGGAATATTCAATATCGTTCGCGTCCACTGCGTAAGGAGCCCACTGCCCCTCTATCGTCGAATTAGTTACTCGATGCGCGGCGTGGGGCCGCCGCCAGCATATATTTTTATTTTAATTTCATGATATCTTTTGAATAGCATGTCCGATTTCAATAATTTAAAAAGTAATCATCAGGTATTCAGACAGTCTTGAATATTAAATTATTTATTTATATAAAATTTATGAATGGTATTGATAACATGGTCTGATTTTGATCGCCATTTTTATCAATCTGTTAAATTTAAAAAAAGTAGTTATAGCGACGTAACAACAATAGTTAGACATATGCTCTGGCGATGTTTTTTTGTAGATATTGATATATTCTATAATATTGTCGTACATTTTTTTGTCCTATCATTAATACTTTTCGCAGCGTATCCGATGAAAGATATTTTATGGCTAATTTTTTTACGCCTTCCGTTGATTTTAATAAGAATTTCTATAGATGTCTATAGTAATGAAGTATTAAATATAACCTATGTTTTTTAGTGATAATGTAGCTATCTAATGAAAAAATAATTATTAAAATCAGTCCAGTACTTTTTGAGTTTATCCGTTACATACAAAAATACAAATCATTCCTCTTTATAATATTACTATAGATAACAAACCAGGCGTTTAAACCTGTAATTCGGAAGATTAATTATAAATCCTTTGTTAAAATAATAGCAGAAGTGCAACCCAAACTTGTCACGCGAGCGCTTAAAATTTAACATGCTTATTTATGTGACGCAAATAAAATAATTTACAGGGGCAATGCGGCCGCGATAATAAATTATCTCTCATTTCGACACGGAGAAACACTGGCTTCGCTTGTGAAATCGTTAACTTAAACACGGTGTTGATCGATGTTCGACTTTATGACGGAGCAGTAAAGTCCCTTTTCGCAGAGCAGACGATCTAATTAATTTTCACATTTTAAACGACACGTGAAGGTAAACTTTGCCTTCCAAAGTCTAAGTTTCGTTACTGCTCTTTGTAACTAACAAATTCAGTTTTAGGATGTCTGATAACTTGTGTCCTCTCACGTTTGTCAACTTAATGAGTATTCGAAGACATTATAAAACAAAAGACATGTGTTTTAACTTAGACAAAAGCCTTTTGCTATAGAAATATCAATAAAGAAAGCGTTAAGTGTGGTTGCAGAAGAAAATGTTATACATATTTTATACAAACAATATTTATGTATTGTAAGAAGGAATGAAACACTTATAAGTATACATTCTCACATCGATTTAAGTATATTTCCAGATGTATTTACTTTTTAAAACGATATAACGCGATTATATGAAAGGACAGGGAAGATTTCAAAAAAGCATTTTTACTTAGGTTTATTTGTTTTGTAATTTGGATTCGTAAGATATTATGTCAAACAGTTCACAAGTAAATGTAAATGTGTATACATTTCATAAGTAAATAACTTTATTCAAATTAAATCATTAATTATTATAATTTAGTTTAAAATAAATATATTTTAATATTTAATACATTAAAATATATTTATTTTAAACTAAATTCTAATACTAAAACTTAACAGTACCTTTATGATCATGATCACGTCAGTATTGATCAGGTTCTGTATTGACCCGACGATAATAGGGCTAATGAAAAATAAATTGACGAATATAATCGGCATTTTAAATCCTTAGGAGTGATTAGTTCAAAAAAATATCACATTAAATTCCCTCCATTTTTTATTTAAAAAAAGAATAACATAAAAATTTTGTATAAAAATTTCGTTGCCGACTGTACCAACCCTTTTTATCTCGTGCAGACTACGCCAGCTGAATTTTCTTGTTATTAAATCGTTTATATCGTCTCAAATTCACGTTGAACTTGAAGGCTTCAGTGTTTTATTACTAAGAATTTTCCATAAATGCTTTGAATCATTTATAATATTTTATCAGCTTTACCCGGCCTTTGTACATAATGTTCTAGAGAAAAGTTTGCTTATTTTTTATGACATCCACTGACAAATAAGCGTGAGATATTTGAAGATGGATGGACGAAGGAAGTCCACACGCTTTGAGTTGATCTTAGAACATGCTATAGACTTTTTTGTTTTATCATTCTATGAACGGTGGTAAGTGAATTTGAATATTAGGAACGAGATACGGTTAAAAATAGTAAGAAACGGTTGTTGCTTCTAACATCCTTATAGCCTTATAACATCCTAGTATATAACATTAATATTTTTTCACACGATGGCACTATATAGATTAATCGGTACCCAGTACTCGGTAGCTAAATTTATTAGAGCAACAAGTTCGAGTCCTGCCCGTATCGTAAATTGTTTTCAATCTAAAATCGATTCATTTAGTTTCGTTTATGACAAGGTAGTTTATGACAGGTTCATTAATCTGTCAAGCTTTTTTCTCATTTCTAAAAATCAATTACTGTGTATTGTCTTCTGTCAGAGAAACCAAAGCACTGTAAACATTATAACCCATGACTTTTCATTTTACAAAACCAATGAACAATAGAATTAAAGTCAAAAGTAATGTAATCCTAATTGAATTCAAGGGAAGCCGTCCGTTTTAATTACATCTAGGGTACACTTTTAACCCAAAGGGCCTATACAAGACAAGCCCCGTATCAAATTTGATTAAAGAGGTAAGCCCACCTCGTTACTTGAGGCTCTAATTTCGTTAACAGTTACACTCGGGTTTATGCGATTCCTCAATCTATTTACTGAGTGCGGGCTGCGTTTCAATGAAGTCACAGATTGGCTTAAGAGATCTGTCCACTATCCCCCTTGTGTGTCTTTTATGAAGACATGGTTTCATAAAAGAAACACAAGTCAAAAGACATACGACAATGGATGGTTCAATTGGAAATGGTAGAATAGCGACAGTTAGAGAGGACTATTAAGAAATATTGTAGGTACAAGTATTATCTGTAGTTTACGCGAGTACATATTTTAATAAAACACTTTTAACGGTTTAAAATGCGACATACTAACTTGTCATATACCAAAAAATTTCGCAACTTAATTCGTTTCGCGTCTTATAACATTACGAGTGTTTTATTTAATTCGTTGCTATACGTTTGTTTTTCCTCTGTAGCCAGATGGTAAAAAATTTTGCCTAGCACTGCTTTAGAGGCAAAAGGTTTGTAGAAAGATGCTGAGTTGTGGTCAGTCAGATCTCAATTATGTTTTTTCAGGTCTCTCGGACTTTGTTTGCGCAGGTAAACAGCTATACCCATTATACCTAGACTCACAAACATCTCTCATAATATCCGGCAGTAATCATGAATAATATATCGGTAATTTCAGTCGGATAAAGCCATTCAAGGGATTAACAATAACAATGAACAAAAATTAGCGTTCCAAGAAACCTTAGTTTGTAACGATACGAAATGTTCATTCAAGCGTATTCAATTCTGCTTGAAAGCATTTTGATTAAGCCGCGGTTATTCCCCGTTTATTTGAAAACCCCAGCTTTACGCGCGAGTGAGCTGAAAATCTATATTTTTTATACCCCGTTAACGAAGACTGACCAGTATTGCCATATTTCAAGATTAAATAAAAAAATATGGTTAAATAATCAATTTTATAAAAAACTTTAACAGTTTTAAACGCGATATATATTAGTTTAATTTATTTTAAAGTTTACATTCAATACAAACTCTCGTGTAAATGACAGATAGCATCAATATTAGTTGATTAATTTAAAAAAAAACTTATCCATATTTTGGTGAGACGTAAAACAAACTTTTTAAAACTCTTATGATGTAACCAATGCAAGTGTTATTAAAAGCTAAGCTAAACTGTGCTCTAGGAAAATCACGTCTTTTAAAAATTAAAATGAAGCATAAAAATTAATATTCTTATCGCCAACCTATTTTGTTCTGTAAACACGTATTGTACCTTACCCCATGCTAGTGGTACAAGTCATAAACGACGGCAAATCTCCTACAATAAAATACAATCACATAAATTATATGTAGGTACAATAGTTTTCATGGAAAAAGGAGAGTTATTTTTTATTTCACTATAATTTTTATTTAAGAATAATATTTCAATTCGAACCAGTAGTTCCTGAGATTAGCACGTTCAAACAAAAAAACTCTTCAGTTTGATAATATTAGTACAGATACAGACCTGTAACAATGTAAAAAAAAAAAAAAAAAACAAAAGGAAAAATTAAAAAAATACAGTATGTATCCGTAGAACGATTTATGTTATATCATGTAAGTAATATACATTAAACATGTTTAACGCGAACATTAGGGAATTGTAACATGTGCGTTAATTGACGTATGGAAATATTGTTTGATTAAAAGTGACAGATTTGTTTCTACGCGCTTTTGTCATTATTATTTTGATAATAGCTTGTAGTTAGCGTATTTACCTATAAGTACATTGAACTATAATGTAACTATCATTCAAAAACTGTCTCTGCGTTACCGCTTCATGCGGGCGCAGGCTAATCCTGTTCGACGCTATTGCGCCTTCTGGTGGTGGCGGGTATCTTGTGCTCGTTGCTACGTAAGACTGTCGTAAAGTTTGTCTGCACATGGCAGCTCTTGCCGGTGGTGACGTTGGTGGCTTCATACTAAGCGCGTACCGACGACCTGGATGCTGCACGCTACGGGTGAGTTGGGGATGTTATGTATTTTTGTACTTTCTTTCTACACCCCGACGATCCTGTCAACGGCAGCATTGGCGTCCAGGACACGGGCAGACGACATTCGCGCACACCGTGTCCTAAGGTGCTTCTTCTTCTTCAATGGCATATTTGCGTCGGGTAGAGCAGGCATGGCACGGCGGTCCCAGCAGGCTATTAATCGGAGGCAAGGGACGGGTGCGACTTAGTTGGCAACAGGGACGGGCCCTGGACGAGGGGGCCGTCATACCGGCGCACACCTGCCACCGTGTGCTTTTAGCAACCCGCGCGAGGGCTACACAGCCGCGCGGCAGCGCATGCGGCTTCCTTAGGGCCAGGGAGGGTGATCGGCCGAAATCGCAACTCCCGGCATATGGAGACACGAGAAGCGGTGGCCGCCACCTGTGGGTCTTCTTCGGGTGTTGTTGTCGCTTGAAGGGGTTGCGGCCTAGGGCGCGAGCGGCGAGGTCCCCGACAACGTCAATCGGGAACGAGCACGCTCGCGTAGCACGAACCGCAGACTCGCCTTCGCTGCGACGCGTCGTGAAGGGATCCTCTCCTCCGCGTCCTCCTTCGGGAATGGGCGTCACAACTGGGTACAGGGCGACGTATCTCGATGAAACAATGAAGCTTGAGGCTGGAAGCTCGAAGCTGGCAGACGATCTTCGTGTCCGTGTGGGGGCGCGGGCGGCGCGCGACATATATGCGGCTCGTTGCACATGTGTCCCGCCGGAAACAGTTAAACCATCACCGTAGTTAAGCTTAATTTAAATAAGTGTACCCTTTATTGGGATTGGCCCGAGGAAACGTAGCCAGCGGATGGTCGCCGCGAAGACGCGCCCGTAGGGTTAGCCGCGCCCCGGCGTCGTGTCCGGTGATGGGAAAGGTTATATCGCGGCCGCAGCCTCAGACCGCGGCCCGCCGATATACCCGCGCAGCATGGTGTGCGCTCGTTTGTCCTGGCGTCGATAATGTGGTGAAGAAACGGTGCTTCGGATTGCGCGGCACGCGCTCAGCCGAAGTACGGTGGGCCTACAGGCACTGCCCTAAGCCGTCGAACTCGTTCCGGACCCCTAGCCAGCCCGCAAGCGACCCAGCTCGAGGCGATCGGTTCGAGGACGACGGCGGTAGCTACTGGATGTAGCTTTCCATACTTCGGCCAAGCGGATCTTTTATCCAAAAAAGACGGCTTAGCACGACGGTGGGCACGTGTGCTCGCGGCTGCAGGTAGCCGTCCATGTAACTATCATTCAAAAACGGTTCGGGTTATTGTAATGAGGACAAAATCTAAAACTTTGACGCTAGCGCCCTCTGTTTGTATCAAACTTCTTTTTAGTGTTAGTACGTAAGACTATTGTAAAATTTGTCTAAACTATAGAACTAATGTTAATAGTATTGTTACTACTATACTATAGGCGAGTAGGACAACTAGATTACGGTATAGGAGATTTGGTGTTGTTATGTATTTTTGTAATTTGTTTTTACGAATTTCGGAAGATTCACGTAAAGTTAATATTGACGTCCAACGTTGCAGACGACATTCGACTTCTACTACTAAGGTGCAACTTATGTATGTCCCACAAACTTATTAATAGAAAGACAAGAAACCTTCGACTTTAATTGCATTATAATTCAAATTGTACTAGGTATCCCTCATCATATATATAAAATAAAAACGTATGTTTTTAGTTACGTTTAAAGATAAATAGAAACCGCTAGCTCTTGTACCTTGGGCCAAACAGTAATGGTCGGGCGATTTACCTTCCCAGCTTGATTAAAACACGACGAAGTTAAGATGGTTGTCGGCGGATAATTGTGAATTTGCGGCCTTATTTCGCTAGGATGAAAAAATTAAAATGTTTCAAATGCCCGTTCTTGTACGGACCCTCTTTACATGCATATTTATAATCATAATTTTCAACCGTTTATTTGGGTCTGCTGTGCAGAGCTGAGGAATTCAGGTATTTAAATTATCACGGAAATGGAACAAGGTCGAAATTCTTGCTGCTCGGTGAGTTTCTTTTATAGAACATATATTGAGGTTTGTTTAAAATGTGAATATTTATATTACGGAAAAGGTTATAACATTAAATCTACCTTAAGTTAAGCTTAATTTAAATAAGTGTACATATTACCTTTATTGTTATTGTTTAATTGCTCGATGACTTTAATTAAATATATATTTAAATAAAATATAAGGTATTTTTAGCACGTGGGCTTGTGGTTGGAAGCTAAATTTATTGTAGGGTTTTTTAAGGTTTGATTCTAGACTACAACCCAAATGTAGAATATTAGTTGTGCCCGCGACTTCGTCCGCGTGGAATAGTAACTTGGGGTAGAATTTTTAATTATTCAGGCTGTTTATTAAATTATGTAAGGGCGCATTTAAGGCAGCCAATCTATGTTCTAAGTGCTACTTTGCTGCATCACTCTCACCTCACATCTCTCCTACTCTAACCCCCACTCTCATTCCCACACTCAGTCTCACTCCCACTCCTATTCCCAAAAAGCCAACGAAGAAAGTTTCATTGTTCTAGCTTCAAAAACCACGAATTTCCATGCTAACTTTCATCCTCTTTTTCAAGCCCCATCAACCTTTTTTTTAGCATTAAAAGGTAGGCTATGTCCTTTCTCAGGCTCTAAAATATCTGTTTACCAAATTTCATTAAAATCAGTTCAATAGTTTAAGAGTTAAAGCCGGACAGACAGAGTTACTTTTACTAGATTACTATAGATATAGAAGTATAGATAATGCGTAGTAGTGAGTTCACGATATTTAAAGAGAAATTATTTTACCATCCTCCGATTGTAGCTTTGAAGATACCAAGTGTGTAACGAACGTTATATGGATATAAAAAGTATTATAGTAAATAGGTAATAACAGGATGTTACGCTGGTTGTGTGTTTGAATCCCAATCTTGTCATAGATTGGTGGTATTGTAAAAAAATATACATTTTTATATGCATTAACATACGTGAAAATAATATAAACATTTTCTATATCAGTACCCCATACAAAACCTTCTCTAAGTAGTTTCTATATGTCAAAAGGGTTATTTGTTGTCAAAACCGTTAAGGCATAACTTTGATATTTTCCTTGTGTATTGGCGCTATCGACCTAAATCAAAGAAAAGTTATAATTATATAGAAACTAGCTGTGTCACCGTCTTTGCGAATAAAACGACGTTTGGCGTGTTTCAGCTTTAGTATCAACAAAGAATAACCTTGTATATTATTATAGATGAAACATGATATAAGGATTATGAAAAGTATTCAAACGAGCGTTTTCTTAGAGATCCAATTACTTGAAATTACAGGCGTAGCAATAAGCGATTCGATATAATACCTTCGCGTAATATTAAACCACAGATGAACCGTAACGACCGAAATAAACAAAGGCGTACACGATAAGGATCTGTTTCGACCCTTACCTATACACTTAACTTTAATAAACTTTTATGGTATTACCTCATATGGAGTTGAGAATTTCAAAACGTTGAGCTGGGTACTCACTAGCGATTTGTAACTATAATCGACGGCTTCGGTTTTGTGTATGGATATGCAAGAGATAGTGAGTTTTTTTCCCATCAAGTCCAACATTCTGTCGTGCCTAAATAAAAAAAAGATACCGAACATATTATTTTAACCGTTAAAAGTCTTTATTCAAATATTTTAAGTCATTTTATCTCATACTAACTCTGGCTGCGACTTCGTCCGCGTTTTCTATGCATCATATTATTTATGTTTGCTAAAATCTCCTCAGCTTTTTAGTTTATAGCTTGTTACCCAATCAAGCGTTGTTGTTACGAGTTAATTTTATAAGATTTTTTTTCAACTTACAACGTGCATCTCAGGACCAAGTTAGAATCTGTAAATTGAACTTTAATAAATAAATTAATACAATACCTACATATAAGTAGGGTAAATCCGCGTTTTCCGTCTGTGGATTTCCGAGAGTCCAAAGGGAAAATACGTGTTTACTATAGATAAAGCTTACTGATACCTGTTAAGCAGATATAGTAATATAGTATAGTGCTTTAGATTTGTTTGAAGGAGAACTACTACTTGTAGGGAAAGGGGAAAATTATTTTAAGTTGAAGAAGCCAAAAATATTTATGAAAGAATATTTTTCTTTAAATTATCTAAAAAAAACGTCCGCATCAGTATGTCTTTTTTTCAATATTATGTTGCAAGAACGACGGGACGTTACCGACGTCGTGGGTAACTGCTATCTATAAAGACGGGGAGGGGGGAAAAAACATTTTTTCTGTTTAAAATAACTATTATACGCGGGCGACATCCGCTGGCACAGCTAACTTCAGATATAAACTTAGTAGAATTATTGTAGTGTACACACCAAAACCCTTAGCAGTCACATCGTATGCAAGTGAGTACCCAGCTTTACAGAAGTTTACGTAAGTGTAAAGTTAGCAGAATAAATATTACCCGTGCTCCTTTACGGCGATCCCTTTAGAATTTGCATAAATTACGAATTTAAGTTCAGAATCGCATAATTAAGTCGGGGTGTGAAGGTGCAATTTCTTCCACGAGTCAACTGAACGTGTAATTACAACGTTTAGTATGAGCGAATGTTGATTCACTCGTGTGAGGATATAAAAGGCCCGCGCGGATTCATTCGTTTGTTTGAACTCATTTTATCGTTATACTAGCTGTGTTAGCGACTTCGTCCGCGTAGAATAGCTTATTTGGGCATCCAAATTAGTTTTTGCGAACCTCCTCTTCGTCTTTAAAAATATAAGCTGTGTTACCCACGACATCGGACTTTTAAAAGATCGTGGACATTTTTTAGTATAACATTTTGGGTTTGGACTGGAAATCTTCCGTCCGGGACAGTTTTATCGTAATCCGTAAAGTTTAATCGCATTTCGGCTTCAGTCTGTGGATTTCCGAATATCCAGAGCCAAAATTTTGGGCCGAGTTTTGGGAGACGGCTACGTCCAGTGGACCCAAACCCCATGCTTATCTGTGCTCCTCATCATAAAACAATCCTATTGACAATATTTTTCAGTTATCTCTTGTAATAAGTTCTTAATAAATGATATATTACACTGAAAAATAAGTATCAAAGTGACATCGGAAATCGAAGAAGAAAAAATGAACAACTTTTAATGGTTTAAAATGCGAAATATATTAGTTACTTATTTATAAATTTATTTAATACGACCCAACGTCGTAACTTCGGGTATGGAGTACTTATATTTTTTACGTTAAAAGTGCTTTATTTAAATGTGTTCTACTTGCGTAAACTACAGACAATATTTCCTCGTATAGTTATCAATAGTGACTACGAAATCAAAATCTCTCAATGTAATTTGTTGTACACACGTGTTTTCATATGCCATTCAGCCGAATTAACACTAGGATCTGATGGATGTAAATCTTGGAAATTCAATTCCGCGCTCAGATGATCCAAATCCCCTTTGCATAAATTAGGAAGGTAGCACAATTACTTATTAGACCCATTTCCTTCTACAAATGGCATTCGAATTGTAATTAATTGTAGCAGTTAGTTCAAAATGACCTAAGGATTACGTAAAATCCTCCACTGGATTTCTTAATGATGTCTTTTAATTAATGTTTCGCATTTTATTGGCGGGGAAATTAGATTTGCGGCTTTATTCATGTTCTCGGAAATGTTAAAAAGATTGTTAGAATAACATGGAAATGCGTTTATTCAGAACTAATATCAAATCGAAAATAAGCTGGAAAAAATTTCGACTCGGGCACGACTTGAACCGGCATCGTCAGCGTTCCGTACTGTTGCTCTTGAACTTCAATGATAAACTAATTTTACAGACAATAAGAATAACAAATACATACAAATTACACACACACATTACAACATACACATCCAAATAAAAATCAATATTAAGGTTGCCTCTGGAAAGAAGCCCACTCAGCGACGTTGGGACTAATCTCCCACCACTGCTAACTCCATATAGTTTGACATTTTCTCTTTTAAGTGCCTTTATATTAAAAGATATAGACTGAAGTTTTAGAAGAAAAAAATCACGTTGGACTCTGTGGCAATCAAACCCACAAATTGAATTATAATATTAGGATGTATATAACAATACGTTCTTGAACGTAGCCATCTATCTCCTAAATGAAATAAAGTTCCGCCACTTTCTCTAATCCGGTTGAAAATATTATATGATTATGTCGTAATATCGCTAGAGTGTAATCCTTAATGTGTTGAGTGTGTTATCCGGAACCTTAAAAGGGTCATTTGTCATCAACCTCCCAGCTAGGGAAGCTTTGACGGCCACTCAAGGCCCAAAAATGTCGAATAGACGACATATTTTATTCGACAAAAACGCTTAGGCTGTAGATTTTTATAAAAAGTTGAAGGTTAATACAGAGAGGTTTCGTAATGATTACACGTTTGATTTAAACAAAACACTTCTAACGGTTTAAAACGCGAATTTTTGATTAATAAGAAGAGACGATACGTTGCTTTACTCGCCTTTACCTAATTTAAAAATCGAAAATAAATTGAAAAAATTTTCGACTCGGGCAGGACTTGAACCGGCATCGTCAGCTTTCCGTGCTGTTGCTCTACCAATTGAGCTACCGAGTCCTACACCTCATCGTCGAATTTTTTCAACTTATTGATACATGCACCTCTCGCGCAATGTAATTTCTACCTTAACACTTGCGTATTAAGGCTCAATGTCTTATGCTTTGCAGCTTAAGAAATCATTGAAGATGAAATTACAAAGTTATAACGTTTTGAAAACATTAATATTTTTCACATGTTATTGCACATGAAGGCACTATATAATTTAAAAATCGAAAATAAATTGAAAAAATTTTCGACTCGGGCAGGACTTGAACCGGCATCGTCAGCTTTCCGTGCTGTTGCTCTACCAATTGAGCTACCGAGTCCTACACCTCATCGTCGAATTTTTTCAACTTATTGATACATGCACCTCTCGCGCAATGTAATTTCTACCTTAACACTTGCGTATTAAGGCTCAATGTCTTATGCTTTGCAGCTTAAGAAATCATTGAAGATGAAATTACAAAGTTATAACGTTTTGAAAACATTAATATTTTTCACATGTTATTGCACATGAAGGCACTATATAATTTAAAAATCGAAAATAAATTGAAAAAATTTTCGACTCGGGCAGGACTTGAACCGGCATCGTCAGCTTTCCGTGCTGTTGCTCTACCAATTGAGCTACCGAGTCCTACACCTCATCGTCGAATTTTTTCAACTTATTGATACATGCACCTCTCGCGCAATGTAATTTCTACCTTAACACTTGCGTATTAAGGCTCAATGTCTTATGCTTTGCAGCTTAAGAAATCATTGAAGATGAAATTACAAAGTTATAACGTTTTGAAAACATTAATATTTTTCACATGTTATTGCACATGAAGGCACTATATAATTTAAAAATCGAAAATAAATTGAAAAAATTTTCGACTCGGGCAGGACTTGAACCGGCATCGTCAGCTTTCCGTGCTGTTGCTCTACCAATTGAGCTACCGAGTCCTACACCTCATCGTCGAATTTTTTCAACTTATTGATACATGCACCTCTCGCGCAATGTAATTTCTACCTTAACACTTGCGTATTAAGGCTCAATGTCTTATGCTTTGCAGCTTAAGAAATCATTGAAGATGAAATTACAAAGTTATAACGTTTTGAAAACATTAATATTTTTCACATGTTATTGCACATGAAGGCACTATATAATTTAAAAATCGAAAATAAATTGAAAAAATTTTTTTATAACCTTGTAATTTCATCTTCAATGATTTCTTAAGCTGCAAAGCATAAGACATTGAGCCTTAATACGCAAGTGTTAAGGTAGAAATTACATTGCGCGAGAGGTGCATGTATCAATAAGTTGAAAAAATTCGACGATGAGGTGTAGGACTCGGTAGCTCAATTGGTAGAGCAACAGCACGGAAAGCTGACGATGCCGGTTCAATGGCCCGCCCCCGGCGAAAAATTTTTTCATTTTATTTTTGTTTTTTAAATTATATAGTGCCTTCATGTGCAATAACATGTGAAAAATATTAATGTTTTCAAAACGTTATAACTTTGTAATTTCATCTTCAATGATTTCTTAAGCTGCAAAGCATAAGACATTGAGCCTTAATACGCAAGTGTTAAGGTAGAAATTACATTGCGCGAGAGGTGCATGTATCAATAAGTTGAAAAAATTCGACGATGAGGTGTAGGACTCGGTAGCTCAATTGGTAGAGCAACAGCACGGAAAGCTGACGATGCCGGTTCAAGTCCTGCCCGAGTCGAAAATTTTTTTCAATTTATTTTCGATTTTTAAATTATATAGTGCCTTCATGTGCAATAACATGTGAAAAATATTAATGTTTTCAAAACGTTATAACTTTGTAATTTCATCTTCAATGATTTCTTAAGCTGCAAAGCATAAGACATTGAGCCTTAATACGCAAGTGTTAAGGTAGAAATTACATTGCGCGAGAGGTGCATGTATCAATAAGTTGAAAAAATTCGACGATGAGGTGTAGGACTCGGTAGCTCAATTGGTAGAGCAACAGCACGGAAAGCTGACGATGCCGGTTCAAGTCCTGCCCGAGTCGAAAATTTTTTCAATTTATTTTCGATTTTTAAATTATATAGTGCCTTCATGTGCAATAACATGTGAAAAATATTAATGTTTTCAAAACGTTATAACTTTGTAATTTCATCTTCAATGATTTCTTAAGCTGCAAAGCATAAGACATTGAGCCTTAATACGCAAGTGTTAAGGTAGAAATTACATTGCGCGAGAGGTGCATGTATCAATAAGTTGAAAAAATTCGACGATGAGGTGTAGGACTCGGTAGCTCAATTGGTAGAGCAACAGCACGGAAAGCTGACGATGCCGGTTCAAGTCCTGCCCGAGTCGAAAATTTTTTCAATTTATTTTCGATTTTTAAATTATATAGTGCCTTCATGTGCAATAACATGTGAAAAATATTAATGTTTTCAAAACGTTATAACTTTGTAATTTCATCTTCAATGATTTCTTAAGCTGCAAAGCATAAGACATTGAGCCTTAATACGCAAGTGTTAAGGTAGAAATTACATTGCGCGAGAGGTGCATGTATCAATAAGTTGAAAAAATTCGACGATGAGGTGTAGGACTCGGTAGCTCAATTGGTAGAGCAACAGCACGGAAAGCTGACGATGCCGGTTCAAGTCCTGCCCGAGTCGAAAATTTTTTCAATTTATTTTCGATTTTTAAATTATATAGTGCCTTCATGTGCAATAACATGTGAAAAATATTAATGTTTTCAAAACGTTATAACTTTGTAATTTCATCTTCAATGATTTCTTAAGCTGCAAAGCATAAGACATTGAGCCTTAATACGCAAGTGTTAAGGTAGAAATTACATTGCGCGAGAGGTGCATGTATCAATAAGTTGAAAAAATTCGACGATGAGGTGTAGGACTCGGTAGCTCAATTGGTAGAGCAACAGCACGGAAAGCTGACGATGCCGGTTCAAGTCCTGCCCGAGTCGAAAATTTTTTCAATTTATTTTCGATTTTTAAATTATATAGTGCCTTCATGTGCAATAACATGTGAAAAATATTAATGTTTTCAAAACGTTATAACTTTGTAATTTCATCTTCAATGATTTCTTAAGCTGCAAAGCATAAGACATTGAGCCTTAATACGCAAGTGTTAAGGTAGAAATTACATTGCGCGAGAGGTGCATGTATCAATAAGTTGAAAAAATTCGACGATGAGGTGTAGGACTCGGTAGCTCAATTGGTAGAGCAACAGCACGGAAAGCTGACGATGCCGGTTCAAGTCCTGCCCGAGTCGAAAATTTTTTCAATTTATTTTCGATTTTTAAATTATATAGTGCCTTCATGTGCAATAACATGTGAAAAATATTAATGTTTTCAAACGTTATAACCTTGTAATTTCATCTTCAATGATTTCTTAAGCTGCAAAGCATAAGACATTGAGCCTTAATACGCAAGTGTTAAGGTAGAAATTACATTGCGCGAGAGGTGCATGTATCAATAAGTTGAAAAAATTCGACGATGAGGTGTAGGACTCGGTAGCTCAATTGGTAGAGCAACAGCACGGAAAGCTGACGATGCCGGTTCAAGTCCTGCCCGAGTCGAAAATTTTTTCAATTTATTTTCGATTTTTAAATTATATAGTGCCTTCATGTGCAATAACATGTGAAAAATATTAATGTTTTCAAACGTTATAACCTTGTAATTTCATCTTCAATGATTTCTTAAGCTGCAAAGCATAAGACATTGAGCCTTAATACGCAAGTGTTAAGGTAGAAATTACATTGCGCGAGAGGTGCATGTATCAATAAGTTGAAAAAATTCGACGATGAGGTGTAGGACTCGGTAGCTCAATTGGTAGAGCAACAGCACGGAAAGCTGACGATGCCGGTTCAAGTCCTGCCCGAGTCGAAAATTTTTTCAATTTATTTTCGATTTTTAAATTATATAGTGCCTTCATGTGCAATAACATGTGAAAAATATTAATGTTTTCAAACGTTATAACCTTGTAATTTCATCTTCAATGATTTCTTAAGCTGCAAAGCATAAGACATTGAGCCTTAATACGCAAGTGTTAAGGTAGAAATTACATTGCGCGAGAGGTGCATGTATCAATAAGTTGAAAAAATTCGACGATGAGGTGTAGGACTCGGTAGCTCAATTGGTAGAGCAACAGCACGGAAAGCTGACGATGCCGGTTCAAGTCCTGCCCGAGTCGAAAATTTTTTCAATTTATTTTCGATTTTTAAATTATATAGTGCCTTCATGTGCAATAACATGTGAAAAATATTAATGTTTTCAAAACGTTATAACTTTGTAATTTCATCTTCAATGATTTCTTAAGCTGCAAAGCATAAGACATTGAGCCTTAATACGCAAGTGTTAAGGTAGAAATTACATTGCGCGAGAGGTGCATGTATCAATAAGTTGAAAAAATTCGACGATGAGGTGTAGGACTCGGTAGCTCAATTGGTAGAGCAACAGCACGGAAAGCTGACGATGCCGGTTCAAGTCCTGCCCGAGTCGAAAATTTTTTTCAATTTATTTTCGATTTTTAAATTATATAGTGCCTTCATGTGCAATAACATGTGAAAAATATTAATGTTTTCAAAACGTTATAACTTTGTAATTTCATCTTCAATGATTTCTTAAGCTGCAAAGCATAAGACATTGAGCCTTAATACGCAAGTGTTAAGGTAGAAATTACATTGCGCGAGAGGTGCATGTATCAATAAGTTGAAAAAATTCGACGATGAGGTGTAGGACTCGGTAGCTCAATTGGTAGAGCAACAGCACGGAAAGCTGACGATGCCGGTTCAAGTCCTGCCCGAGTCGAAAATTTTTTCAATTTATTTTCGATTTTTAAATTATATAGTGCCTTCATGTGCAATAACATGTGAAAAATATTAATGTTTTCAAACGTTATAACCTTGTAATTTCATCTTCAATGATTTCTTAAGCTGCAAAGCATAAGACATTGAGCCTTAATACGCAAGTGTTAAGGTAGAAATTACATTGCGCGAGAGGTGCATGTATCAATAAGTTGAAAAAATTCGACGATGAGGTGTAGGACTCGGTAGCTCAATTGGTAGAGCAACAGCACGGAAAGCTGACGATGCCGGTTCAAGTCCTGCCCGAGTCGAAAATTTTTTCAATTTATTTTCGATTTTTAAATTATATAGTGCCTTCATGTGCAATAACATGTGAAAAATATTAATGTTTTCAAACGTTATAACCTTGTAATTTCATCTTCAATGATTTCTTAAGCTGCAAAGCATAAGACATTGAGCCTTAATACGCAAGTGTTAAGGTAGAAATTACATTGCGCGAGAGGTGCATGTATCAATAAGTTGAAAAAATTCGACGATGAGGTGTAGGACTCGGTAGCTCAATTGGTAGAGCAACAGCACGGAAAGCTGACGATGCCGGTTCAAGTCCTGCCCGAGTCGAAAATTTTTTCAATTTATTTTCGATTTTTAAATTATATAGTGCCTTCATGTGCAATAACATGTGAAAAATATTAATGTTTTCAATCGCCTTTACCTGTTTTTCTAAGGTGTGATATGTGGTGGTCTATATTTTAATAAATGTTACCGATATTTACAAAGTTCACGTTGACAATCTTTCCCATTTATACTATATTCTACAGAAATACCTACCATAGTAAGTAAGCGTATAACTCTGTAAGAGATAGATTCCACTTGTAGGACATCATGTGTAAACAGCTTTGCATATATTAATTTACTATCATTATTTTACACATATTTTTTGTGTATCGTGAACCGTTTTCGTAGCGTACTCGACTGAAACCCTCAAAGATAAATTTACCCCGTTTTTTTTCAGACTTTACTTTGTTGTTTTCGCTTCTATTAGTCGAAGCGCGATGTTTTATAGCCTGCAGCTTCCTCGATAAATGCTATAACCAACAAAAATAATTTTTACGCACCAGTAGTTTCTGAGATTTTCAAACAAACAAGCAAACTCTTCAGCTTTATATATTAGTGTAGATAAGATAGGATTTTAGGTTAAATAATAAGCCTAATCATATAAAAGGCGAAGCATGTTAGTGACTTCGTCTGTAGTTTACGAGAGGAGTAAAAAAGACTGCAAATCATCTGAAACGTCAGGTTATTCTATATTGAACATAATTTTACTAACACTAAAAGTTATTTATTTAAATTTTAGTTTATATTTGGCTGCTTTACAGCTGCCATTCTGCAGGGACATTTGTTTCGCGTTAAAAATGGTTATTTTTTAAATTTTAAAATCATTCAATGCGTGCCACTCGTTTAACCTATAGAGTGCATATAAAGCAGATAATAAAACATTCAAGATTAAGTCAGTTTAAAAGTATTTTTCTACGTAGATATACAAGTTAAAACAAAGAAACAAATTGGGCCTTTAATCTTTGGTTTAATACATCATTACGATCGTCGAAACAGGTTTTCGCGAACAAATGGCTCGGAAAAGGGTTCGTTACCTCGATAGTAACAAATAACAAGCAAATTGTATCGCTGTATCGATTACGGAGTCGTTTTGAACATTTCTCGTTCTCCTTACGACGCTTTGCTATTGTTACTAACCGTAAATAACGTGACATCTATAGAAGCAACGGGCTGCAAGTTCGATTCCCACCAGCTTTAACAGGTTTCTGTTGTATACTGTCTATAGTTTACGTGAGTAGTACACATTTAAATAAAACACTTTAACGGTTTAAAACGCGATATATTAGTAAAACTTATTTGAAAATGATTTTTAACTTCGGCCCGACGTTTCGGATGCTTTGCAGCAGCCGTGGTGACCATTTTCAAGTAAGTTTAACTAATATATCGCGTTTTAAACCGTTAAAGTGTTTTATTTAAAGGGATTCTGTTGTGTCTTCCTCGCCGTAATAAAGTATTTATTTTAAAAAATATTGTCTGATTTTGCGCGAGTAGCACTCATTTTAATAAAACACTTAAGATTTAATACGAAATTACTAGTTAAGATATTTTAAATTTATGAGTAACTTTAAAAACCGGTATATGTCGCGTTTAATACTATTGAATTTAAATTAAAGTTTTCGCGAGTAGTTCATATTTACTCAATAACTTTTTAAACGCGAATTAGTGTTATTCTATTTTCAAATGTATTTTAACCCATATATTTCGTGTTGTAAACTGTTAAAAGTTTCACACTTAAGTTACTGTTTTCAAAATAGGCCTACATAGGTACACATAATTGACGGGCTCGTTTAGTGGTAGCAATGTATGGCTAATAATCGACGGGTCGTGGGTTCGATTGCCACCAGGTCCACCATGTTTCAAAATTTTCCATTTATAATTACAATGAAACATGCTGGACTTCGTCTGGAAATCTCAATATTAAATGGGTGGTCGCAATATGGAAATTCCGTCCGGGTCACGAATCACCGTCCACTGATGAAAAAGCCGCGAAGCTTAATCGCGTTTCGGTTTCACTCTGTGGATTCCCAAATATCCAAAACAAACATAGGCCGACAGCACATCTTGTTTAGATGCTATAGGGGGGGTATATCACTTACCATCAAATAAATCCTAGGCCATGTCTGTCCTCCTCTATGTTACAAAAAACATATAATATTTATGTTACTGTATAAAAATAAATAAGGAAAGCGTACTTATAAAGTTTACCTGCTTAAGCGAAAGCTTTAAGTTTGGTTAACTCCAGTTGGCTCTGGAGAGGGGTAATTATGTAAATCTAAACAATCTCTATGAGGCAACGTGAGGTAAGGCAACGTCTGAAAATGTCCACCGTTAATCCTTTACAAAAATATCTGCATCATTATATTATGTAATTAACGGGCGAAATGTATTTATCAAAGGCAATGTGGGAAATTTCAAAGGGGCTAATTAAAATGCTAATTACGAATACAAGTTTACAAAATTAATTATAAATATTGCAGATTTTATTATTTACATAATTAACGAAAACTACATTACGGTTAAATATAGAGAAATTTTAATTGATGATCCCTGTATTTGAAACAAAATGTCACAGGTTCGATTCTATTAAAATCAAAATACACAACAAAAGAACTATAAATATTTTATTATACTTGTATGAGAGCGGCGCTAAAAACTCAACAATAAAAATGTTTGAAAACTTTAATATTTTTCACATGATGGCATTATATAAATTAAAAATAGAAAATAAATTGAAATGTACGACTCGGGCAGGACTTGAACCGGCATTGTCAGCGTTCCGTGCTGTTGCTCTAATCAAATGAATTTTTACAAAACGTTAATAAAATAATATGCATTAATATATGAACTTCAAAAAATTCATAATAGTTAATTATTATTAATTGCCGATACAGATGCAGAAAAATTAGTTTAGCGGGTTTGATTGCATGCTGCACATTCAAAATATAACTAGACTATTTTATTATTTATTTTAAAAAACGATGTTTTATTAAAAAATGTATTGACACGTGTTCTAAACACAGACAATATATTATAGTCATATGTAGACTATAAAGTTGTATTAATGTTTTCTACGTGCATTAGTGTGCGTAGATAACGTAGGTATGAGTTTCGTGAATTTAAAATATATGTACGTGTACGTGTATTTTACAGTTATACACTCTAAAATACACGTACATTTTGTATCACCCCCAAAATTAAATAAACCATTCTAAAAGCATCATAAAACAATTACGCGAAACCTTTTACACGACATGAACTGAAAAACTCAACAATGTTATTAATAGGGAAGAATCAAAGTTCGGTTTGAATAACCGAAGTTTAACTACGGAAATAAATTATACATATTTAAGCTGGAATATAAAATTAGGTCTGTGCCGAATTATTATCATTTAATGCACTTGTTAAAAATTGAAGTATTTTAGACTACAATTTCCGCGAAAATTTTATTACTATTTACTACACATCCCTTCGCACTACGGACTCATTCCATTGCCATTATGCATGACTAATTTTTGTCTGATGGTCGGTCGACATGCTGCAAGGGAGGGGGTGAAGTTACTTCCATGCTCGAGCTGGTATTGAGTTAGAAAATCTTATTTACAAATTCATAAATAGTGAACAAAATTTCGGCCATCCCAATTAACCTTGTGGAATTAACCAATTTTTTTTAAAAATTAGAGGGGTGGGCGATAGAAAAGATATTATCGAAGTATAAACATTAAATTCGGCTTCGGTTGATTTGCCATGCTGGCCATCTCTAGTTATACAGTTCGTTTGTGCGGAGGTATTTGAAAGTAACAAGCTGGAGCTCGCATACACCCGACCTAAATTCACGTATGCAAATCGTATTAATACGGAACAAACGTTTCTTATCACGTAAACAATGAAGACATACAACGTGAATATCCTAACGCGATAATAACATTTTTAGAAATCTGCCTACGTGTTTGAAAACTTTAATATTTTTTAATTAAAAATCGATTTTAGATGGATGGAACAATTAAACGACACGGGCGGGACTTGAACCGGCACCAACAGCGTTCCGTGCTGTTGTTTATGTTTTAGTGTTTAGTATCAAAGGTAGAACATAATCGACGATGACGTTGGACATGATAGCAGGCAATTTCATATTTATCAAAATGAGACAAGTTAAAGTTATATTTTTGTTCACTTCTCATTTTCACTAACTACGAGTATTTTAATAATCTCTTAACGGTTTAAATCGCGAAAAATATTAGTTTTAAACCGTTAAACGTATTTCATTAAAAGTGCATATAAAAACACACATCAAAAAACACAAATACTAAGGCTATTTTATTATTTTTTTTGTGGGAAAGCCCGTTTCCCCTCGTGGGGCATGCCCTGGGCGAACAGTTTACGTTGTTTACTGATCTGTTCTTTTTACAGGCAAGTACTTGATCAGACTTCTGTGCCCTGCCCGACCGCAACCATTTTATGTTTGGGATGCGAACCCAGGACCTCTCGCGCTCAACGCAATGCTGGGCAATACGTTTAACCATTTGGCTACAGAGGCGGTCTTAATTATAGAGACAGCCTAAAATACAATGTCTATATAGGAATCTAAACAATGCCTGTCCCTTGTGTTAAATAAAACTCAATCAATAGTACTTATGGACTATCAAAGCAATAGTGTGTACTACACAAATATAACTAAATTTTAATCCTTACATTATCGATATAATAATACTTAATAACGTCCCAAAGAGTATAAACATCGTAGTTACCAATTAAAAATCCCAGTTCCCATATAGCAAAAACGTAAGCGAAAGCCAAATTTTCACAAAGCACCCGTTTATTTTCCTTTTAACTTAACACGTCCACGTGACGTTTAGATTATTTTCTTCTTGAGAATTCTTTTCTTTCCCGGAAGAACAATATAAAGTGGAATTCTTTAAAGCGAGAATAAATAGGCTAGAAGGCTTGCCGTCTCAGTCCGTATGGTTCATTTGACCTCAATTTTGCAGACAAAATAACATTTATTTCTCGAATGTTACAAGATGTAATGTTACTGACATTTTTCTTGTTTACATTGTAACCGCGTATAATTCGCTTTCAAGTTTTAGATAATAGTAAGCTAAACACTGTCTGTAGTTTACGCGAGTAGTAAAAATTTGAATAAAACATATCTAACGATTTAAAACCGATTATATTAAACTTATTTGCAATTTATCCTAACTATGGCCTGGCGCGTCGTTTCAAATGATGCGTAGCAGCTGTGGTCACGGCTGTTGCCAAGCGAATAAGTTATCTAATATATTTCGCATTTAAAACCGTTTAAAGCGTTTTATTTAAAGAATTTCTTATAAACGTGACATAATCATATATTCTTGGTGCTCAGCTTCCGTACCTGCAATGCGAATCTCCTAAGGTGGAAATAAAATGCAAGATTCTAAACTCCAGCTATATCTGGTACTTGATAGCGTACTCGCAGTAATAGTAGAATCTGCATGCCGTCATAAATACCTCAGGGCCCTACTTTACTAACCTGATGGAATTTGCTTCAGTAGAAATTGGAGCTAGCGAGATTCCAAAGTTGGCACGGACTATTCGCTAGGGTGGGAAGCGAATGAAATTTTAATTTCGACACAATTGATTCTAAAACAATTTGACCGGTGGTTCTCTACTTAGCGAATAGCGAGAGACACCTCGCGAAGTTTTATTGTCACTTCTTTGATTGTATGAATACCCCAACATATTAGAAGATACACTATCGACCTATTTTGGCTTTGGAATTTCGGAAATACACAGACTTAAACCGAAACGAGATTAAACTTCATGGTTTTTCGTCTCCGAGTCCTCCTGAGTCCTAACACTCATTTAATATCCAAATTTCCAGACGAAGTAAAATATGTTTCAAAAATTATAAATTAATTAAAAACATGTTGGACCTGATTTAACTCACGACCCCTTGATTTTTACGCATTGCTACCATACCTACAAAATCTAACAACAGACGCGAGGCAGCATTTTCCCTGCCCACACGAAACACCGAGGCAAGTATTAAGAATTGTACTCGCGTCGCCTCGCTCCGCT
The DNA here is from genome assembly GCA_963661955.1 of Leptosia nina. Lineage (NCBI taxonomy): Eukaryota > Metazoa > Arthropoda > Insecta > Lepidoptera > Pieridae > Leptosia > Leptosia nina. The sequence goes on along the minus strand of CAVLEF010000002.1, from coordinate 11,878,389 downwards.
CTCAGTGGAGACCCACCCCATTGCGAGCAATTGATAAAGGCACTTCTGCGATAACTTCGAGAATATCGGACGAAGTTTTCAAATGTAGGGTCTGAACATTTTTATTGGGTGTACCTAAGTGGCACTTTTGTGCTACTGGGAATTGGGGCGGAAAGATAAAAAACGCGTAGAGCCTTATTTATATGATCATATGCCTAATGATATTAAGTAGTTAGATGTAAGTAGTGTCAAGTAGTCTCCAAATAAATACTGTCTATAGTTTACGCGAGTAGTACACATTTAAATAAAACACTTTAACGGTTTAAAACGCGATATATTAGTTAAACTTATTTGATAATGATTTTTACCTTCAGCCCGACGTTTCGGATGCTTTGTAGCAGCCGTGGTCACGGGAAGACTAAAGATGGAGGATGTCTCTGACGTCAAAGTAAAAAATTGCTACGCTAGGGCCATCTGTTCCATCGAAGTTGGTACTTGGCGAATCTGCAAGGACCCGGCCAGTTTTATTTAAAAGTCTCCAAATAAATTTAACACCGATCTACATAGTGAGTTATTTCATAGACAATCTTCATTAGTTTAACATTTTTAACGGTTTAAAACGCGAAATATATTGTGCACTACTAGCGTAGGCTACAGACAATGTAATTGGTTTGAAATCCTAGTAAAATTACACTACTGTTATAGAATAAGTGTTATGATATGATTGTGTTATGCTAATTTTCCTATTTATATTGGAAGAAAATAATATCAATTTTCTTTGTCTATATTATTATTTAGGTATTAGTATTAAAATTCAAGTTATTTGTAATATTTTCACAACGTATATTACGAGATATATTTTCAAGGCTCTATTACACTTTAATATTTGTTTGTCAACCTTACATAGATATTTTTATCATTATCGCTATAGAAAAAGAAATTATTAATGGCTTTCGATCACGTTGTTATTAGTGATTAAATAAATGTAAAATAAAAAGGTCGACAGCGCACCGTACTTAAATGTCATACAGCTGGGGTATTTAATTTCCTTTCAAGATTTTCATCATCATGTTTGTCTGTTCCTCTCTGCCATAAAAAGGTGTAGCGTTTAAATCCGTTAATTCTTTTCTTTTCACTACTCGGGTTAACTATACACACAAATGAAGTAATAATATTTTCGTTCTATTGAGGGGAGAGTTTATCGGGAGGCGACCTTTTTCCTTTATGGGTTGGTTTCAGCTGAACTGAATAAAACAGTAGTGGACTGATCATTTGGTTACTGGTCTTACAAAGTTGGTGACACGAATACTAAAGTTTAAATTGATTGTCCGGGAAGAAAATAGTGTCCTGGGGTAATTCTTTTTGGATCCACGCCAGGATGACTGATTCAGTATACTTGTGTGTATGCATGTTGAATTGAAAGTGATGAATATTTGAATACAACATTTTAACGGGTTGATACGCGATATATATTAGTTAAACTTATTTGGATTTTTTAACTACGGCCCGAAGTTTCGGATGCTTTGCAGTAGTCATGGTCACGGGGAGACGTGTAATATCTGTCGCATTTCAAATCTTTAAGTGTTCTATTTAAATGTGTACTACTCGCGTAAACTACAAACTATATTTATTGATGAATATCACTATTCTGATGGCTAATTTTGGGTTTATTTACGTTTTTTGATTAATATGGAGAAGGACAGAGATGCATGGGGGATAAGAGATGCACTGACGATTTATTTTGGCTTTGGATATTGGTATGCTTATAAGTTTAGTTTCTGGAAGATAAAAAATTGTGACCTTAAATAAAGTAAAATACTGTACATAATAGTAATACTAACTAACTTAGTACAATAATTTTCATATTTGAACCATGGACCTCTCGCTTCGCTTTTAACACTTTAGCTACAGAGGTCAAATATGTTATAGTTAAAATAAATACAAATAAGTAAATTAATATTTTCCACGTTTTAAACCGTTAAAAGTGGTCTTTTTAACGTGTGAACTGGAGACAATAAATGACTTAACTGGCACAAATCGTAGCGGGTAGCTCTACGCACGCAACAGTAAGTGTCAATTACAAAATATTTCCTCTATTATCAAATCAGCTCAAGACCCAAGAACATAAAACGGAATCATTTAATCCGACCCGACAGAGTATCATAATTATCCTTACAGGCAACATTAAATGAGCCCCTTGGAGGAGCAATAAAGGGTTTTTATAGCGTGAACCGTGTCACTTCTACTTTTCCATACAGCGGTAAGTAAGTGTGGGTAATGTTCTAGCTCTTAATTAAGCTGTCGAGATTATGTGCTTCAATAACATCGTTAAAGTTTTATTATTAGATTATTTTTATAGTTTTGCACATAGTGATTTACCAGTTTAGGACGACGGGGCGTCCCCTTTCTCGGTTAAAACCTGGTCTACTTATTCTTAATTATGCATATACCTAATTTATATATTTAGACTTAACATAAATTATTATTATGCTTTTAAATAAAACACTTTAACGCATTAAAACGCGATATATATTAGTAAAAGTTATTTGAATTTTATTTTTAACTTTTGCCCGACGTTTTGGATTCTTTGCAGCAGCCGTTTAAAATTTTAATATATAGCACACCGGTAAACGCGAAGATACAGTTTTGCCAAATACCAACTTCCAGGGAACAGATGGCGCTAGCGTAGCAATTTTTACTATTGACGCCAGATACGTCCTCCATCTTTAATCTCCCCGTGACCACGGCTACAAACACTATTTAAACTACAGACACTATTTTATCATTATGCTGTTACCTTAAGTTACGTATTATTAATTTATATTGTGTCTTATTATTTTTCATATGTTATTGCGCACGATGACAATATACGAATTAAAAATGAATATAAATGAAATCATTTTTTTCAAGTGTTAAGGTTGAAATTACATTGCGCAGGTGCATGTATAGGTTGAAAAAAAACGACAGTGACGTGTAAAACACGGTAGCGCAATCGGTTAGAGCAACAGCACGGAACGCTGACGATGCAGGTACAAGTCCTACCCGAGCCACAATTTTTTTTTATTTACAAAGTTACAAAGTTTTTTAAGTGATATTATCTTGAAGTTAACTATTTCATTGCGTAACATTACGTCGCCGGTCAATCTCTCGTTCTTTTTTTGCAGGCCTATATTACTTCTACTTAGGTTAGTGTAAGTTATTGTTTCTAATATACATTTTAATTTATTTTTGTCGTTGTCAGGTATTTATTTTAAATAAAAAAATTGAATCTAGTAATATATTTCAAGTTTGAAACTGTTAAAAGTATTTATAAGTAACTTTTATCTTAAGTACAATTTCTTTATTTCATTAAAGAATAAATAAAAATCAATTAATTATTAGTTTATAATATGTAACTGCAACTTTGTAATATGGTTTTTATGTATTTTTTTTTAAAACAATTGTGTTTTATGATGCCAGTTGTCCATTGTCAAATTTAGTCATTTACATATATGGTAAACAGAGTAACCATGCGGGTAGCTCTTATTTATTCGTCGTTAAAATAATATTAGCGACACGCGTAAAGTTCGTAATGTCGTCTCGTAATGTCTCAAATGTCCCCTTAAGATAAGGCTCCGATATCTGGAAATAGATTGATGATCAGATACCAAGTGAAAGACGATAGAAATGCAATCTTTGAATTAAAATTTTCCCAACTTGCTTCTTTGAGCTCTCGTTTATTAGGCGAATACGTTTGTAGTAAATCTATGGGGAATTAACTTTTATTAAAATCGTTATTGATCTCCTTATAGAGTATTTTATTAAACATGTCTGTAGTTTACCGAGTGTACACATCTAAATAAAACACTTTTATCGGTTTGAAACAGAGAATATAGTAAGTTAAACTTATTTACAAATTATTTTAAGTACGGCTCGACGTTTTGAAAGCTATGTAGCGGCCTAAAGATGGATAGTGTTTCTAATGTCAAAAAAAACGGTTACGCCAGCGCCATCTGTTACATTGCCGTTGGTTTTGACGTCGTAATTGTTTTAACTCTATTTTGTCGTCAAGTTAAAAACATTTCAACTTCCTTTTATCTTTTCTTCATCAAATAACATGAATTGAGTGTGTAAACCTGTTTCCCCGATGTGGGTAATAGGGCAAAAACATTTCTGCGTCCGCTTTACTGAACTATTTCAAACTGCATATACAATTAAAAATTGTAATTGTACATTAAAATACCATCTTTACTCTGGCAGATAAGTCTTTGTATTTTTAACTTTGTGGGTAATAGAGTTTATAAATTCATATAACAGAATGGAAAAGAAAAATACTAAGTAGAATTAAAAATATCCTTCAACACATGTCAAATGTCGCTTTTAAACCGTATCTATGTAATGAAAAGCTAAATTAATTTAATAGAATTGTAATTAAAAGTAAGTGCTGACGTACCAGTACGTATTTTTTTATTATAAAAGAGAACAGACAAGCACTTGATGGGAGATGAAATACCCCAGCCATATAACATATATAAGCAAGATGTGCTATCGACCTATATTGGCTTTGGATATTCGGAATTCAAATTTAGCGATCGTAAATACATTCGCTAGCACTTGTTCACGTTCCAATTACTGCAAAGAATACGTCAGAAGATGTAGAATATATCGTTCAGTTGGATATCTCTACCTTCGTTCTTCAGAACTATTCCAATTATTCCTACAATCGACGGAAAATCACGTCATTACGTATGTAAAAAGCGATCACGCTCTCCCGATATCACGTTTTCCGCTTTCCCCATTGACGTAAAGGAACGGACCGCTAATATCTGAATCATTTACTTCGATGAGGGTTTGAATCAGTGGTGTGAAAAAATATGGCGCTCCCTCGAATTTGGGTGTCTGCTGAACCTATTTTGGCGCTGCCCCAATTTGCTAGAGATAGACGCGGTCGCCATGCGATACCTAAATATTCTGGTACTCATAGTAGTGTAATATGTTTAGAATTTAATACTCGTCACATGTCTCCGCACACTCCCTAGTATATAAAAAGAGGGAACGAAAACAGTCTTTACTGGCCATAGATGAAAACCTTAACCGCGTTTCGATTTCAGCCTGTGGATATGTGGATAAGCTAAAATAGGTCGGTAGCTCATATTCTTTAGATGGTATAATCTAAGGCATATCACCTACCATCAAGTGAACTGAGTTTGTCTGTCCTCTATCATTAAAAAAAAATGTTTCCTTGAATAGCCGTCCAATGCACCAATTTAATTTGACTTAAGCGATCATAGATTTAGATTTTATTCAATAGGTTTAAAAGGGGGGGAAGAGTTCATATTTTTTTTGGTGACGGATAAGTTATTTTTATTTTGTTTGTTTGTTTTTGTTTAAGTCGGGTCTTCAGCAAAGTAGTGATTTTCAGGTTGACGAAGCCTGTTGACGTGTGAAGTCGCATTACGTTAAGTAATCAGATCTTGGGTTCGACTCACGGTGAAGAATTTATGTTTCGCTTTAGGCAGACACAAACTTTACATCGATGTGACCTGAAACCGATCACTTAAAATGACACAGAATTGTACCTTTGTCAGAATTGTATCATCGTTTTGGATTTTCGAAAATCCACAGACTATAAGCGAAACACGATTTTTCACGGCTTTTTCATCTGTGGACGGTGTAGTCGGAAATTTCGTAATCTATCGAGTACAAATTCGTAAAAGTAAAATTACAATCTTTCCCTCCAAACAGTTTCTCTCTAAAACAGCGCTCTATCAAATTGCAAAAGCCCTCAGTTAAGCTTTTATAAATACAGAGATGCCGCTTAAATCGCTACATTTGAAAGAATATTCCGCGACGAAATTTGAGAAGCTAGCTAAATGTAAAGAAATATTTGTTCGGGGAGTATCTTATTTTCAATTATGCTGAAACGCGCCTTTCATGGATGACTCGATCCATCTTCAACGTAAACATTGGCTATAGTCCAGTACAAAACTAAATAAACCTCTTTCGGCCTCATACAATTACTTACTTGGTGTAATCTACTCTTGCCGTTGAGCCTACAGTTTATTATGTACGATATAACGTAGTTTCTTTTAATATTTTATATGGAATATATTCATTAATACTCCGGCTTATAAATGCCGAAGTAATGATCTGATAATATATTTGTTGTAATATTTTGAATATAAACAAAATTCAGAGATAAACTGCTATATACATTTGAAGTATCTATAGCTATTTAGCTGTGAAAGGACACAGCCCATAACATGCTGACTATTAAAGATAATTTTTTGAGTTACATTTGATGTGTACGCAAAAAATTATTAATTTATTCATATATTATTTAAAGAGTAGAGTAGTATTTAAGATATTAACTACATAATAGATCCATATGTTGTTTTTTTTTTAATTTATATAAAAGATACACTTAATTTTGTCTAAAGCTATATCGAATTTTCTAAGTCATACTGAAGTCGTAAGTATAGTGAAAATTGTAGCTCAATATATTTACTCGTTCAGTTCCTAAAAATTCAAAACAAACTTAGATATTTTAATCAATATTCATCAATAAATAATTTCCCTTTGCAGACTCGATAAACTAGTATTTAAACCTATTAATATATTTTGTGAATTTAAGTATTAAATGTAAACATTTCTCCAATTAACACAATAGGGAAATTTCATATAGAATAGGGAATAAATCGTCCCTCTTCAACAGCGAACAGGAAAAGGCTAAAAAGACATTCGAAGAAAAAAGGTTTTTCTTGTTATTCAAATGGAACAAAGTTTGAACGTCGTCGACTTTTGAACCGAAATAAACCGTAACTTTTATGAGAAATTTCGATTCGTTGACACTAAGAGTGTCCTCGATTTCTCTAGATGCGCTTTATTCTTTATAAGACTGTATTATATTTTTCTTAGTGGTATTGAGTTTTTATAAACCAGTGCTTCATTCCATGCTTTGTGTAAAGACTAATGATTCATTAATATTGATAGAAATTTAAATTTAATATAATGTTCCGTCACAAGGCTCAAGGCTTTTTTTATGATGTTTTTGACTATGAAGCTACATATAAAGTTTATTTTTTTAAAGTAATTGATTGATTGAATTTGAAGACATTTTCTGTCGTTTAAATATTAAACTAGATCTATCACTTATCGCCATCTAAAATGTATCTTAAGCTTGTTTTGTTTCGCATTTACTGACAAATAATATTTCTATTCACTTGGTTTCAGGTACAGCGATGAAACACGAAGACGGTCTATGTATCAAATAAGTAAGTTAGCTAAACAATATTTCAACATCTAATCCTTTTGAGCCCTTTTTACCAGAGGTGCATACGAACTGGGTAATTTTCTTTTTAGTTGAGTTACCTTGTCATAATCTTTAAAGCGCGCCTTTTTCCATTTTTCCAATTGCCCCCAAATTTTTCTTTTTAAGCTTTTTAAATCAGGGCTAAACGCGTTGTTCTGAGAGGGAAAACATAATAGCAAAAAACCGTTAAAGTGTTTTATTTAAATGTGTACTGCTCGAGTAAACTAAAGACAGTGTTTGATTTGATTTATTTATAATAAGCTGTGCCCGTGGCCTCGTCAGATTGGAATAGTGAGTTGGGGTAGAAATTTTAATTATTTAGGCTGTCTATTAATAGAGGGCGCACTTACGGCAGCCAATCTATGTTGTAGGTGCTATTTTGCTGCAACACTCACACCTCACAGCACCCCTACTCTAACTCCCACTCTCATTCCTACACTCACTCCCACTTCTATTTCCAAAAAACCAAATGATGAAAGTTTCATTTTTCTAGCTTCAAAAACCAACAATTTCATTCAAACCATTCAAATTTATTTTACATCCCCCCTTTCATCAACCCTTTTTTGGTATTAAAAATTAACCTATGTCCTTTCTTAGACTCTAAAATATCTGTGTACCAAAATTTCATTTAAATCATTTCATTAGTTTCGGAGTTAAAGCCGGACAGACAAACTAACAGGGTGACTTTCGCATTTATAATATTAGTATAAATTATATATGCAAGCATGTATTTATTTAAAATTACCACCAACCATATGTCTATAATATAATCGTATATAATATATTTGTATGTGAACGGGTATGGGCATAAACTTATCTATTATTTATTTGACCTAGATTAGAATTGTATGACGTTCTGTATGCATAGACTTTTCTAGCGGAAAACGTTATCTTTTCTATTAAAATAGAACTTTAGCAGAGGTGTGTTCATAGGTGGAATAAATGGTTATTAGCAAAGCAAAAGGAGGAATCGTTCGCGATTGGTAGTCAAATAAAAATCAACTCATGAGATAAAAATATTGAAAGGAGAAGAGATTAATTTGGTTGGCTAATAATCGGGTCGTGGGCTCGTTCCCCACCAGATCCAACATGTTTTTAATCATGATGGACATTCTGGAAATCTGGAAATTAAATGGGTGGTAGGAATATCGAGAATGCCGTCCGGGTCACGAACCGCCGTCTACAGAAAAACTGTCAAGTTTAATAGCGTTTCGGTTTCTTTGGATTTCCGAATATCCAAAGCCCAAATAGGTTGACACCACATCAGTTGAACCCCATGTCTGTCTCTCCTTTTCTATTATAAAAAAAGAAGCAAAAAAAGATAAAAACTTAAGCAACTAATTAATACCTACAAATCTAAATAGTTGCTCGAAATAAGTTTACTAATATATAAAGTAACAAACTGCGTATTGGCGGTGAGAAGTATTCAAGGGTGGATCCAGCTTTGCCGCCAAGAGGTACCAGGTTCGTGACCCTATGACCGTCCCCCTGGATCCGTTTGAAGCATTCTCACATTTTTGAAATTGGAAAATATTAAATTCTATTGATGTTTTCGTTAAATAGAGCAAAATAGAACTCGCCAAAGTATTGGTAAATACATAATAAGTTCGTCTCGTTCACGCTAAGCTTCAAGTGGCAATTTACGATTTGCTTGTTGAAGTGAATTTCGATTTCGGACTTTGCATTTATCGCAACACTCTCATATTTAGCTCGCTATATTTCGGACGTGTTTGGAAATTCTAAATTATTTCATAGACTGTTAATATGCCTTTGTCGGGACGAAATTAAGCAATACTTCAACTATGTACATTTTGGTTGAGTCCAATAATACATTATTGGTCGTTATTAGAAATTTCATTAATATATCACCTGTCTGTAGTTTACGCGAGTACACTTAAATAAAATACTTTAACGGTTTAAATCGTGAAATAGTAAAATTTATTTTGGGCTCGACGTTTCGGATGTTTTGCAGCTGCCGTGGTCACGGGGCATAATTTCTAAATAATAATAATTATTATTAATAAACGCAAATTGCGACGCTTTAAAATTCGATCTAAAGTAAAACTATTTTAAACAAAACACTTTAACGGCTTAAAACGCGATGCATATTAGTTAAACTTATTTGGAATTGCTCTCCCCGTGACGACGGTTGTTGTAAAGCATCCAAAACACAGGGCTGTAGTTAAAACAATTACCAAATAAGTTTTAATATGCATCGCGTTTCAAACCGTTAAAGTGTTTTATTTAAATGTGTACTAGCCTAAACTACAGATATTTCAACTTAAACGAATTCTTCTTATTGTAAAATCAACTGAGAGTTAAAAGTTATCCATTCAACGTGATGTCAAACAAAAGGATAAAATGTGTAATCAATTTTGTTTTGAAATAGGCGTTTTAATCCACCTCAAATTATAGGCACGTGGATATTAAACTTGACGAGTTATTGCCCCAGTTCCGTGTATTTTATGCATGACATCACTCAAATACAACAAAAAATTCAATTAGTTTTTAATAAAAATATTGCGTGAAAATTTTGCAGCTGATACGCGGGCATTAAAATATGATTACGAATGGAATAACATTTGAGTCGGGATCCAATTGTGAATTCTCTTTTCATGATATATTATCTATATATACGAGGACAAGTACCGGTTAATGTTGGAAAAGGTACACAATAAGTTTACACGTTTTCTTTACATGAAAATGTACGGTGTATATCCGTTTTATATATCGATGTACCCATTACTGTTCGTACTGGGTATGGTGGGTTATACGGAGCTTAGAGTGCGAAGGGCGTTGTCTCTTGCAGTGTATGTTTTAAGGGTATTGCGAGGAAAAGAAACCAATATACAAATGCTAGGAAGAATTAGTTTGTTAGTACCCGATCAGTACATACATAAAAGGCATCGCCCAAGTCTTATAAAAGTACCCATTTCTAAAACGAATTTGTTAGCTTAATATGGCAAATCATAATGGGAATCTTTTAAGACCAGCTTGCAAAAAGGCCGGTATCTGAACGACGGGACTTGACCGATGTCGTGGTTAACATTTATAATTTATAAAGATGAAGGGGAAGTTTGCAAAAACAAATTTGATTGCCCAAAAAAATTATTCTACGCGGATGAAGTCACTGACACAGCTAGTAAAATATAATTTGTATTATCAAACTGCCTTTCTTATTTTGCTTGTTCCATCCAAATTAAATACTTTACTAATACCAATACTACTAATACCGTGAATCTTTTTTAAATTATAAATTTAGCATGGCTGAGAATACACTATATTTTTGGGTTTTTAAACGCCTATCATATTGTAGAAATACTATAATAAATCACTATAAAAACGTTTAAAGAGTTTGACAGAATTCGAAAATATTGTTTACATTTTGACACTTTACACATTTTTACCTGTATTATAGACCGTTTTTGTAGCCGAATGGTTAAACGTATTGCCTAGCATTGCGTTGACGAGATTCCGGGTTCGAATCCCGGAGAAACAATATATTATTTCCTATTAAATGAACAGACACAGCACTCGCCCCATGCACACAAAATCACGTTTTACTTCCGGTAATGAAATAATTTAAATTACTACTGCTGACGAAGAAAAGCAACGTTGAGACATTGAAGGTTCGAGTCCCAGAAATTAACGGATAAAGACTTTTAGATTCCCGTTTCGCAAACATTTCATACAAAACCGTCTTTACTAAAGGTAATCCGATTTGAATCGAGTTTTTACAGATAAGTTAAAATCGAGCTCCGTCAATATTGAGACCGTTTTGATTTGAAACGCTGTTGGGATTCTGTTTATTTTATGAATACAAGCGTTTGTGCCGAGGAAGGATTGCAATTTGCTTTCTGTCCTAATATTTAAGCAGTGAATATCGAATTATTCCCGGCTGAATATCGTGTCTGCTCTAAACAAAGAGTAGCGGAATTGTTTAAAATCACGAAACTAATCCTTTAATATTTTTTTAGTACTGTCTGTAACTTAGGCCACATTTATATAAAGCACTTTTTTTTTAAACGAGATATATTTTAGTTAAACTTATTTAACCCGCCGTGTCGTGGAGAGCCACGGTCGTTGCCGGCGCGGCAAGCCAAGGGCCAGAGCCACACACAATTTTTGACATTTTTAAATAAATATTTAAGAAAAAGATACCTTTTTCCCGATATCAAATTGCAAGTATTTATTACTTGTAGATAGAATTTGTGTGATTACTATTGTACCTTTAATTGATGCAGGACCCTTAATCAGACTCGCACTTGGCCGAACTTAAGTTTGACAATAAAACTTACCTCGGTTACGATTGATTCATGAATCTTTTCCAAATAAAACACTTCAACAGTTTGAAAGATGATATTAGTTAAACTTATTTGAAAATTATTTTAACTACGGCCCGACGTTTCGGTTGCTTTGTAGCAGCCGTGGTCACGGGGAGACTAAGTGGTAATATATTTCGCGTTTTAAACCGTTAAGGTGTTTTATTTAAATGTAAAATTTCTCTTATTCTTTATTAATAGATACATAATACTATACATACATGTCTAGCTGGGCAACCTCAGAAATGCTAATTGCTCCCTTCGTAATTGCCCTCAAATGCACCGCTTAATTAGAGACTACACGTCCAATGGGGCGATCGCAAACTATACATAAATTAGCTGGAGTTATTTATAAAAGTATATACTCGCATTGTTACACTCGCGAGAGGTCTTGGCTTCAAAACCTTGGGAACCATAAGATATATTCTAGATATAGATATATATCTTTCCGGCTCACCACGGAAATCCGATCAATTACTTGCCAGTTTTATAAAAATTTGGATTTCTAAAGTTTTTATTGAGGCTATCCCGTGACATCGACTATTCAAATGGACTATTTGGCTGTTTATTAAAATAAGTTAAGGAACGTAGTATTTAAATACTGTCTGTAGTTTACGTAAGTAGTACACATTTAAATAAAACACTCTAACGGTTTAAAACGCGATATATTAGTTAAATTTATTTGAAAATGATTTTAAACTTCGGCCCGTAGTTTCGGATGCTTTGCAGCAGCCGTGGACCTTAAAGTAAATATTGCTACGCTAGCGCCATCTGTTCCGTACATGTTGGTATTTGGCAAAACTGGCCGGGTCCTTACAGAATTGACTTTAGAGACAGAATTTAGGTTAAGCTCTTGTCTTTTAATAAACGATGTGTTTGCCAATAATTTTTAAACATGTAACTTATGCATATATATTATAAATGTATGAATATAATTTAACGCTGACTGACCACTAAATAAATAATCGATGCAATTATTATATTAAACGTCTTAAAAATAACTTAGTGATCTTTTATAATTAAGCGCAATTAAGATGTTTGCTTTCCTCAAAGTACATACAAAAAATATCTCCCGCTGAAACACAATGAAATAATAGAAAAGCCTTGTCGCGCGCTTCATACAAAAATAATATAAAGCGCCGCGTAGCCGGGGCCATAACGCCCGTTCGTCATAAATAACCTGGCGTATGTTTAATTATATAAATTATACGGGCCATTTCATCTACCCACCTGTTTCATATTTCATTAGGCGGCCCATTTCTCTGAGATAGCGCGTTCCGTTCCAATGTTTCCGAATAACGTCGTTCACACGTTTATTACGAAATATACTGTGTTTATTATTTATCTATACTCATATATAGAGCTGAAGAGTTTGTTTGAACGCGCTAATCTCAGGAACTACTGGTTCGGATTGAAAAAATATTTTTGTGTTGGCTAGAGCTCTTATCGAGGAAGGCTATATAGGCTATGAATCGCTGTGTCTAATAGGTGCGAAGAAAAAGCGTGACATTTATAAAAAACGGGGAAAATTATTCATATTTGTGGGTTTGCGTTGCGCACGTAGAATGCTCTTTTAATTACCTATAAAATGTCACTATATTATATCTATCGTCTGTAGTTTACGCGAGTAGTACACATTTAAATAAAACACTTTAACGGTTTAAAACACGATGTATTTTAGTTAAACTTGTTTGAAAATTATTTTAAACTACAGCCCAACGTTTCGGATGCTTGCAGCAGCAGTCTCCCCGTGACCACGGCTCCTCTAAATATATGCCTATCTTTTAACATTTATTT